>CM040984.1:24204277-24218182 GCA_022985145.1 Pangasius djambal | reverse complement strand
TGGGGTGGTGTGGGAAAATTTAGGAAGATTGAAAACCAATCGTGCAGCTGCATTTTGAATCAGTTGCAGAGGACGAATGGCGCTCAGAGGCAGACCTGCCAGGAGTGAGTTGCAGTAGTCCAGTCTTGAAATGACAAGGGACTGAACAAGCATCTGTGTAGCCTGTGTGGAAAGAAATGGACGAATTCTTCTGATGTTATAGAGGAGAAATCGACATGAGCGTGTCAGATTAGCAATGTGAGAGGAGGAGGACAGTTGATTGTCCATGGTTACCCCAAGGTTGCGTGCAGTAACTGAAGGCGAGATCAGAGAATTGTCCAGGGAGACTGCAAGATCCTGAGATGGGGATGAAACACCAAAATAAATATTATTATAAATAAAATAAAGTCCTTTTATTTTTGTCCTAATTGGAACGGCTAGTCTTATTTGTCTTGATTCATGGATTTGTTTTGGATTGCTTTCTTTCAAATCATTCGTATGAAATGGCAGAGTTTCACAAAATGTAATTGAAATAAATATTTAAGTAAATAAAATTGCAGCAACACATGCCAATTATGTGATTTGAAGCTGATCATTCGAGATTCATATTAATGAGTCTCCTTATGCACAGATTCACAAGCTGTCATTGTATATGAAGGTTTTTCCACAATGTTACAATCCTTCAGTGGACAATGACTAGTTGCATGTACAGTAATTTTGTAGATGTGTTGCCCCATGAATCAATATTTTATCAGGCTCTGTTCTAGTGTAGTGCTTGGTCTGTATCTCTAGGGTGGTGGTTTTGCAAGAGTTAGTTCTTTCTGACAGTTCTCTTTTCTTCTGTTTTCTTTAGGTGTGATTCCAGATAAAGCGTGGCGCCCCCCTGTGCCTTTTTATGACTTTCTGGCCGTCATGGACGAAGAGGCGCCGGGTTACGCAGCTCAGCAGCGCCCTAAAGCAAAGCCTGTGGGCAAAAAGGAGGAGGACGATGAGGAGAAACGACGTGCTGAAAGAGAAACAGCTTTCAAACCTCAAACAGCTCCTAGTCATACTGAACTGTAGACTTTTATCCTTTTATCTAGGTGCCTCATCATAGATGACAAATATCTATCAATATGAATGACGTGTATGACTGCACACATATTTGAACCTTCTACTCGTCTACTCACATTATTTCCTCCTGTTCGTTCTTAGGTCAGATGCAGTTCATTATCACCGCTCTTTTCAGATTAACCATATATGGCAGTCGGGCGGCAGCTATTTTTTTATTATGCTTTTGTATTATTTATATATTTATTTCTTTTTAAGAACGTAGCATTTTAAAGAACACTTGTTATTGCCCATTCCTTTCTTGTCTGATTAGTACAAGAAACTCGCTAAAATGCTCAGATACAGTACTGATGAGTTCCTGTAATTAGGCGTGTTCATGATTGATGAGAAGAGCGGTTTCACTGATTGAGTCATGACTGCTTTTCAATCATCCGCTCTTCGTGCCGTTCTGCTTCTGCCATTGAAAGTAGCATAACAAACCTGTGTTTCATTTCCTACACTGTAAAACTGACTGCGGGGGAAAAAAAACAGCATTATTTAAAAGAGCGGGGGAAAAAGGAAAAGCTTTTATACATATCAAATGTGAGCTCTTAGGTCTTATATAATATTCACATGCTTTCTTCCATTACAGATCCAAATGTGAGACCACGTTACTTTGTACTCTTTAATGCTTGAGAACATTCGAGAGTGACACTGTACATAAAGTATAGTTTTGACCAGCTAGTCTTACTCTGTTTTTAATCTAGTAAGATAATACCTTTTTGAGACAGTCCACATCCTTTTAATTTATGTATAATTTTCTATTTATGTTTATGTATGTATGTTTCATGTAGGTGTTATAACATTGAGAAAATATGTATTTTTAATTAAGGTTCATTTGAAGAACTAAAGATTTACAGACCTTTCATCTGAAAAAATTGCACAACAGTTGTGTCCTCCCATCATTTATCAAAAGCAATTTCAACATAGCAGATGTTGAGATTACAACAGTTTTGTTCTATATTGTTTTGCAAATTTAATGTTACCATTCAAACTGAGATAGTCCTCAGGGGAGTGGAGCTGGGCCTGGTCCAACTCCTCCAATAAGCCTAACCTTAAACCCTACAGCCTAACCCTAACCTGAACGCCACTGTATAACTAAAAAAAAAAAAAAAACACACTTATCCACACTGAGTTGTCTTGGCGACTTAAGATTGAATACACTGGAAACATTAAAGCTGAGAAGAGGAAAAGCAAATGATTGACGCTGACTGACAAAATGTCGCCCTGATTTACAAACCCTGTTTGTACAGTACTTGTTTCTCAGGGTGATGATAAAATTAAAAAAAAAAATTCCATGTCTCTTTCATGATAAAACTCTCACATCTGGACAGCTGTGATTAGATGTGGTAAGTCTTGCATTACAGTATCACGAATTTACAGTTCATTATGTTTACAAAAAAAAACAAGGTCTCGTATTTAGTTTTTTTTTTTTTCCCCCAATTAAACTTCTTGATTTTGTCTTAAATATAAAAACTGTATTTATGGTTAACCACAAACATGATAGGTACAGTAAATATATATTTAGTTTCATATATTCAGCGCTGTCATGCATAAATTTATTTATATACATATCCAGATTCTTTAGTTTATTTATGTGTAGGAATGCAATGAGTAAAAAAAAAAAGCATTATATCTGAAATTTATATTAATTTATTTCATTTAATAAATAAATAAATATTTGTAAACAAAAATGTTAATATTCGGGTCTAAATATTCAGGTAAATATTTACTGTTGAGGAACACAATTAGTGAAAATTTAGGCAAAAGGCAATATTCTTGACGTACCAAATGTACACAGTTTAGGACTGTTGCATGATGCAACAATGTAAAATAAAACCTTTATAAAATTGCGATTTTTTGTTTTTAATCGAATGTGTTCGGTATCGTCTGGCACAAAATCTTTTTTTAAATGAATGTTTTCAGTTTTTTAAATTTTGTGTAGAAATTTAGTAAAGATATCCTAGTGTCATGATGCATTGAGAACAACAAATAGTTGAGCAACAGAAATTAGCAACAACAACAAAAATTTGCAAAACATTAGCTTGTTGTGGCAGAGAGTGCTTATAAAATGACAGAGATGTCTATCCATGCAACTGAAATGCTCAGACCACCCTTGAGTTTATCGAAAAACAGCAGTTCTTTCCTCTGGGGGTGGAGGGTGAGAAACACCAACACTGCGAACCAGATGGTAATAAAACCACAGAGGAGCAGCTGTAAAGGATAGAATTACCCCATGTAATCCAAATACCATCAAAACCGAGCTACATACGGGCATGATTATTAATCAACAACAATAAAAAAAAAACAGTTTGAACTAAACAAACAGCAAGCTGTAAGTAATGTTCTGTAAGATAATATTACAAAACATTTGTATTTGTCTTTTTAAGATGAGTCAGCACCTCCGTCCAGGTCCCTGTCACGCTACGCTGTCTGTCCATAAACAAACTACACAGTGGTGGGAAACAGTATTTCCGTACCTATCAGTTATTATGGCAGCCCTGAAGGGCAAAGGAAAATTAAATTGTGTTTTGTAATGGGCTGAACAAAAAATTCCGACACCAGTTTCCCTAATTCCCTAAGGTGCACAAGAAGCGAAGTGTACGAACATTCTTTTTTTTTTTTTAAACTATAATGCAAGAGAATATGAATTCATTGCTCTTAATGAACAGATAATACGTTCTTAAGAGATACAAATATGTTTTAGCTATTAGCTTCTTGTAGAAAGCTTGTTGAAAAAGGTTCACAGGGCATCTGGTTGAAACTAGTGCATCACGATTTGGGATCCCACAAGACACAACGAAAAAGTCGTGGGAGTTTTTTTACTTTCATGTGGGCATGAGCCGGCGGTCAGATATGAAGGTGGGACAAAGAAAGACCAGGTTCAGCTTTCATTCACAAAATAACTGCGCAAGCAGGATAAAAAAAAACAAAAACAAAAACGCACACATCTGTAGGTGAGACCAATGATGAACTCGAGTGATGTAGCTGAGTTTGAGGAACTGTCAGAGCCAGAATTCATAATTCATTCAGAATTCATTCATGTTGACAGTGCTACCATTTCTACCTCTGGGATATTTTTCCTAGTGTTTTCCAGCTTTAACAAGGGCAAAACAAAAAACCTTTCCGGTTTAGGCCACACCCATTCCGAGTTTAATCCACAAATACAGATATTTGGAACACTATAGAGATAACAGATACAGTATATTAGCTAACTAGTTAACCTGGTGTAACAACATCAACCGCAAGGGGCTGCTGATTATTATCACATTACACTTAGCAGCTAACAGTTACCAGGTTATTTTGTCTTCCACATTTAAATCATAGGATGGAATGATATAGCTGAGTTTGAGAAATTTTAATTACTTAAAGAAATTAATCCTTGGTAAGCAAGAACAAGATTGAATTTGATTCAGGAAAAAGAAACACACTTTAATTTTCTTTTACTGTAAGCGTCTAGGCTATAGGTTACTGACTGAGAAGAAGGGAAGAGAACACCATCTATCATCTGTGTTTGCTGTTCAAAGATCTAATCTGTGTTGTCTGTATTTAACATTTTACATGTGGAGTTTGCAAATGTCAAACATGCTCTGGCAACCCCCTACATACGACACTCATGAGAAGTGAAATGTCATGTAGACACAAATTCGCGAACCCACCAGCTAAGTCTCTATATTTAGGTCTTCTCATGTACAAACTGCCTAAAAATGCTATTGCACTAGACCACTGAAAGATGCTTAAGATCGGAGAAAAGGGCGAAAAACCACTTGAAACAGCAGTCTGACTTCTTTCTGTATATTTTTTTAAGAAAATAGGATGTGTTACATTTCGGCAATTCGAGCCCCAGAATGATGTCTATTGTGTTTGTGTCACAATTTGTCTGTTAAAAAGAGAGCGTTAATTTGCGTATGTAATCTGAGTTGCAGTGAAAGGGTGTGTTGATTTACAAAGAATAATTGCGTAATGATGTCATGTGCAAAGTGCAGGGTGGCAACCACATTAATGTTAGGTCTCTGCTAATTGCTGTTGATAGCTGCGGTGAGTGTACTTGAAGAGCAACTATATCTTGCGACACGTGAATAATTATGTGTGAAGGATAAGGCTAATTATAGGAAGTGCGAAATAAAAAGAGTGCAGTTGTCAGTGTGTGAAAACCACTGCTGTTGGTGAATATCTAATATGAAAACAACTTCACTGTGGTAAAATTATGTTCTACAAACTCATTATTTCATGATACTAAGACATCATTTTTAGAAAAGAAATTTCTTCATTTCTGTGAAGTGACATGGGGCCCATTTGCTTGTGACTTTTTGGCCTTACTAAAAGATTCTTATTTGAAATGCTTCCTTCATTAAATGATAAAGACGAGTTCTAGATATAGTGGCAACCACAATGCATCTTGCATTCTCTCACCACTCCAATATAAACATTTAACTGTTTAGTCCATTGAGGATCTATAAAAAGAGCTATGAGATTAATCCTGCATTAACCCTGAAGAACCTGGCAAAGATCCATGGGTAGACCCAGGCAGCATCAGTACAGACTTCCTGGAGTGGCCTGTCTATACGTAATGCCCATGAGAGGAAGGCACTCCTTGCAGAATGGCATATCATGTTAGGTGCTGGACAATTGATGTGATGGTTAAATTTCCACCATCTGATCCAGATTGTACCATGAGATGCATACTGGGCATATCAAGGAAGGCTTAGCAGGTTCCCCATAATGGTGTTCTGCTAGATTAAGGGATTGGTTAACAAATGTGACTGTGATATGACTTTGGGTAGAATCCCAGGGTTTAAGCACATCACCACTTCAGAGCCATCTGGCCACCAACACATGTGTAAGGCAATCTTATTGCCAAGGAATGTAGCTGTCCCATGCTTTTTGTTGATGTAATCACTAGCAAAAGGGCAGTTTTTTTATAGTCCCTACTGAGGGATGTCTTAAGGGACTCCAATGCAAGGGTTAGATTTCACTCTGGGCTCTTGGGAGTAGTGTAACCTACAAAAGTGCCTTGCTTCCATCAGAAAGGCTGTAGACAGGTTTATGAGCCCCAAGTGAGACATGACCAGTGACCATCACATACGCCTTCAGCATAGACAGGGGTTTTCTGCTATCTAGGAGTCCCTATAGGGAGGCTAGTCCTATAGAAACTTAACAGTGCACTGGATCCAAATGATGGAGTGCACACCATTCATAGCTGAGAGCATATAAAGCCTGTTTACTAGAATTCTTGCATTCAGGAGTGTCTTCTGGACTGTTAGGTTGCAGTCCTCCACCTCATCTTCACTCTAAGATGCCAAATCTGTAAACACTGGTAACCTGACAAAAGGCAAGCAATCATTCCTTCCATTTGGGAAAACATATCTATTCAGCAATCCATCTACTAGTGAGAGCAGTAGTGGAAACCAGCGCCTTGCAGGGGCCACAAGCAGGACTCTGTAGTAGTATGATTGCTGAATTCTGTGCAATAGGGACACAATTAGCAGTAGATCCATAGTAGTAGACAGTGAGGCCAGTCAGTGCGTTCTTACCTAGTGGACTCTTCAGCTATGGCAGGAAGAACCCCATTCGACAGCAATTTGATTTCGCATCAGTGAAGAGGTGCACCTGTGCACTGCCAAACTTTCCAGAGATCTGGGATTCCACCACATGTGGATGTAGATGCCAATCTCCAAGGCTTGTGTGCTGTCTTGACAGGGCATCTGCTGCACCATTATTCCATCCCGGCAAGTATGTTGCAAGGCTAACCATGTTTGGACACACATGAGGAGTTTTTAATGCAAGGTGATGAGTGCTATCCTATCTCATGGTGCTGTTGTGGTTGATGTATCTCACCATCACAATATTGTCCAAACAGGCCAGTGGAACTCAAGGGCAATCAGCTTGAGTTCCAGCTGGCTGATGTGTTCTACTCATAACTAGGGCTTCACACACCTCCTGTACCTATGTGGTACCACACTGACCCCCCAGCCAGTGCAAGAGGAATCCATGGTGACTCTATCTCTTGCCGATCTCTCTCCAGTGGGGCACAGCTCCCAAGCAGAGCCTTTTCTTGAGAAAAGCCTTGTGCTTTCCTGCATTCCATAAATTGTGCAAGTCAAGCAACACCTTCAAAGAGAAATCAAATTGCACAGCAATCCATGCCCCAGGTCACTGATGTTCCTGTGGCAAATGTAAAGATTAAGACTAATTAAAAACTAAAGCACTTTGTATATAGAACGATGCATACAGTACACTGATATGCAGTCATTTTGCTTATATTAATATTCACAGCTTGGTGCATGCTAGAGATATCAGCATGGTGAAAGTAAGAGATAGAATTATGGAACTTTAACAAAATAAAGAGTAGGGTTATGAAAATATTGGCACATTTTAATATTGTGGAAGATTGTGCTAAGATAAATGGCATGAGGCATGAAGTTTTCAGGGGGCCCAAAATTCGTACCAGCGCCTCTGTCTGTTAATGAGTCAGCATGCATGCATGCCTAAACATAAACCTTCACTACATCACTGCCTAGGTGTGTAGTAAAAACTCATATGGCACTTAGCCTAATTATCTATTAAGACAGTCCCCCAAGATAAAATGAACTCCCAACATACCCAAATCCAGGTCAAACCAGTTTGGCGCATAAATCACAAATAATTCGTGAGGGGTTGGGGGAACAGTGGGGTTTACATTTTACTCCAGGTCTGACTATTTCTGGACCTGACCATTTTTATGTACTATATTTTAGATTATGGGATCCAGTTTTAATGATTATAATGTTGGCTAATAATTTATGTGTATACTTGTAATATTAAGATAATTGTATACAAAATTATATAAGTTATTATATACAAAATATTTTGCATTGCCTCTGGTGTCTGTACTGGTGGGGTTTCATTTCTCTTTTGTCTCTTTGCTGTTTTCCCAGTGCTGAGTTGATTCCTGATATATCTGTAGTTTAGTTACTAAGTCCATTTTTATGAAGATGTTATTACCCAATAATGTTAATGCAAAAACTTTGTAATTTTCTTTATAAGCAGCTTTTGTTCAAGCACTGCCATTACAATAATGCTAATTCCCAATAATGTGGCTATGGGATTTTTAATATTATGTTAGCCCCAAGCTAATGGCAATGTACCTTCCCTGTAACTGCTTATTACAATCATGAAAATGTGAAAGTTTATGTTTAGGTGAGTGCACCTGCTAGAGGGTGAATAAAAAAACCTAAAGTAATCTGAAAAATGTGCTCAATTTAAATAGCACTAAATGGATTTTAAGCCTTGAGGGCAACAAAGGCTCTCCCTCTCTCTATGAGCAAGCACACAACAGCCCCTAATGGATGGAGACTAAGCAATAAAAGGTTAAACGGAAAAGTAGAAAGCATGACACTGTGCATGATGTGTGGTTACATCTTGTACTTTGCAGTAACTCTTTTGATGTGGCTTCATCTGTCAACTGTAATGCCAAGTCACAAGAAATACATTTATGAAGACAGATGTTTCTATTTGGTGCAGAGTGCGCATAATACAAGCTTTCGACAGTAGGAGGTGATCCTGGGAGCGCTCGGGTGAGGGATTTTAGGATATAAAAGCTTATCTGTGCATCTTTTACACATGACTTACGGTCTTTCAAACCCACGCTCGTTCTCCCACACTGTTGGAACCTTAATGACGTGTCTTACTGGAAACAGGGTGATAAAAATTATTTTTAGTATTGGGGCTCCTTTTTCATCAATATACAGCCAGTATTCTGCTTCTAATTTCTATTTTTCCTGGTGCTAAGTGAGCAGAGTGTGTTAATGGCCGTATCCTGAAAGCGTAACTACTGTAATGACATGATTATGATTGCCACTTAGCCAAATCCACAGCCCGACTTTATGGTCAGATAAGAAGCCTCTGACAGGAAGTAGGTTATAACTTTAGAAGCACTGCAGTGTTAAAACTCACTCGCTAGCTTTGTTCACTTGGATTTGTGTTTTGGGTCGTTATCATGCTGGAAAGTGAAATTTTTCTTCATCTTCAGCTGTCTAATAGATGCCTGGAGGTTTTGTGCCAAAATATGTTGGTTTTTGGAGCTAGCAAAGATTCCCTCTATCTAGACTAGAGCACCAGTCCCAGCTAATGAGCAGAAGCTGTGAACACGTGCAGCTCTGTCATACCATTCTCTCTCCAGCACTGAGCTTGCGAAGTTAGCTGTATTCCGCTAACATGCATACAGGAGCTGGAGTGGGGCCTCCCTCTGTGCTACGCAAGAGGAATTGGAAAGGACGTGAATGGTTTGTGATAGTGGATTGTGTTGTATTTATATAAAATGCATCCTCCAAAGCCGACAAGGAGGAATGCGTAAGAGGTCTCGGAGGAATTACAGCATTTATTCCAGTCAAGGCTATAATTCCCACGAACCCTGCGTATCTCATGTAACCTGATTCCAGAATACACCAACGCTAGCTACGTATTTTTATGTGGCACTATGAACATCAGATACTGCCAGAGTTCCATGTTATCTGTAACCAGAACTTAACCTCTACAGGAACTGTTTCAGGGAATGGTGGCCATATTACCATGGTATTTATATAAAATACTACATCATACAGTCATTTTATGACTTTGTATGAGTCTGGGCTGGTTTGCACAAATGCACAGGATGTTATCTACGTGTCTCTCACTGGCCATGGTGATTATTCAGCATTAGTAGAACCACATTTACATACGTAAACAGTGTTACATTAATAGGTCGAAAAATAAAATTAACCAAATTTTCTGCTTATACCAAAGAAATAAGCTACTAACAATAATCCTGAGCTACTAACCTTTGCAGAAAAAGAAGAAAATTGTCAGTCAACACCACAGACATTCATGGTATGGACTGGATCAGAAAGTACATGAAATCAGATCAAAATACATCTAATCTGATCTCACTATCATATCAAGTGTCCTTAGTTTTTACTAGTTTTTATGATTCTTGTCTCTTTTTTTCATGATATCCATTAAATAGTGCTATTGGTTGTAATTTATTGTTGTATCTGATATACCTTGATGATCTGCTGAGAAAGTTGGAAAGAAGAGGTACTGTACAGTTACATTTTGATTTCCCAGGGTAAATGTAAACGTACCCTTCAATTATGAACCTAAACTGAGAGTTAAAGGTAAACTGGACTCACTTTTCAAAGTAGAAGAAATACTAAAGGTAGAAAAGACTGCGAAGTACCACTCTAGTTATTAGGTCCTTTTTTCCCCTATACATTATTACATTAAATGCAAAATGGATTCATGGTTTGTTCTGCCCTAGCTGTGTTAGCTGTGCTGATGTGTGTTAGGAGATGCATCAGATCAGTTTAGTGATTTAACTCGACTGTGATGGCCAGCAATCGAATCAAAACCCCGATAACAGAGTCAGACAGCGGGTAAAGCACAGCTGGCTGGAATTGGAAAGGAGATGAAAGATGTGTGATAGTAGATTGTGTTTTTTTTTAATTTATTTATGACAAATTTCCTGTCTTGTCCAGAAGACTAAATTCCATTCATTTATCACCGTGTGACCAAACAACAAGCTAAACACAGAAGGTGTAGACAAACAACAACCACATAGTGAATACTAAGTGTGGAAAGATGATTTCCCGCATATTTCCCCATGGATTATGGTATTACACTAATGGATGTGGGCTGTAATAAGTCCTGCTATTGAATAAAGCCTTTTGAATACCAGTGACAAAGCAGAATTCTTTGTATTTATAGTTTAGAAGATTCATTAGGGCTTTAGTATTCCTTTAGCACTCCTTTTTTTTAGTATGTACATGTATTATATTACAATAAAGTCACTGTTTTATCATTTTTCATGTACTTTACTCAGGTGAAGGAGTATTCAACCGAAAGTTTTAATAGCGCCACTGACTGAACAGATGAGACTCATCGGGTCGAACATATGAAGAATTAACACACACATCTCTGTCTATTTGGTTTTTTTTATAAACAAGCCATGTCATGAGTTTGTTTATCAGACCACAGAATGTAAATAAAATGAAAAAAAAATCGATGAAAGTCGGTGAAAACTCTCCTCTTTCTTACTTTCTGTCTCTAGCCGTGTAGCTTTCCAGGGCCCAGGTTTATTAGATGTGTTCCAGTATTTTTCAGGTACGGTTCAGTTCGCTGAAATACTTTGCTAAGTGCATGTCCAGACCTTGGTCCACCACCTGACAACCCCTGATCTAATTCTTAGCCCACTGGAGCACCTAAAAACATAACAGACTGGCCGCAACTTGCGCAAAACACTGCAGAAAGAGGCATGTTATGTTACCTAGCATCAATATACTGGCTGCTTGTCATTTACAACTGATTTTTGAAACAATTAGTACCTGTATATGAGCATCAAAGGCAGGTAGTGAAGTGTGTAACATCTGAGACACACAACCACTTAGTATTTGGTAGACTTAGCCTGAGATGAAGGCTACGCACATCAGGAGGCGCAGTTGGTCTGGAAGAAACATGATTCATCATGCAAGCTGTGCCTAGTACCGCCTACTAAATGCACAGTGCACTGTGAAGCTGCTGTGAATTGGTGGTTAACCACAGAGCTGCCAAGAAGCTCCGGCGTAAAGAAGAATTGCAGTTCCAGCAATGAACACAGGTTCATAAATGAAGGTCTTATTAAGTAAAGACTGTCAACAGAAGTAAACAGCATGGTGGGCATTAATACTGTTGATAGACCAACTGATTAGGAATTGGTTTTAATTAGGTGTTAAACTTCATACTGAAGTGTGCAAATAAACTTTAAATTAAAATGTATTTTCATTTCAAGTTCAGTCAGCTAATGCTTCTACGACATCTGGGTAATTTGCTGTATCCCAGTTTCTTAATTGGAAATGAGGAAAACTGATATTTTCCTGACATATGTGCAATGACCTGGACACTAAAATGATCTTGTCTTATTACACCTTTTTTCATAAATAACAATATCTATGATAACAAGTAAAACAACAGCAACAGGAAGTTTTAAAGTAGGCCAATTGTGTGGGAAAACCACACACCAGACAACAAAGCTTTGAATAACTAATGGCACTAATTTACACCTGGTTTTGAGAGGCAGCCAAAATAACACATAAAACTGAACACTGCTCATGAGAGTTGGACAAAGTACAGAGAAACTGTGCTTCAGTAAAAATACGAGAACTGTGGACAGATGAGGACAAAATAGTACTCAATTAAAAGTAATAGGAAAAGTAATGGAGCCAAAAATCTACTTGAGTGAAGGTCTACATTAACAAATATTTACTCCAGAGTAAAATGTGAATACTGTTAAAAGAGCAGAGCATACGTTCAACGTGCCTAATCCTGCACCACTAGCTAGTTCACTAAGGAAAATATTCTGCTAACTCAGACAAACTGAGAATTTGGCTTGCCAGTTAGCTAACGTTTAATAACCATTTTTGAATGAATGCTAAGGTTCATTAACATTGAAAAGACTTAACAGACTAGCTAATGCACAAAAAATAACTAGCTAGCTAATTTAACGAGCTAAATTGCAATAACGTAACTAGCTAACTTACCAAACTTACCAAAAAGTTAAGTCAACATACTTCTTTAGCTTTGGTAGCAAATTTTAATGGCAGATATATAAATCTTTTAGCATGGGAGGCAAGTATAAGTATTTGATTTCAATAAATCTGAAAGCACAAATTTTCCAAAAGAGCACTTAAGTACAGTAGCAAAGTACAGTTACTCAAGTTTTTTCTTTTCCTGCTGCTAATAGCCCAAAGTTTAGCTCCTTAAAACAAACTCAAAAAATAAAAACAGGCCCAAACAGCTCAGTACATCTGTCCCTTAGGAATAAGCGGTTTAAAAAAAATAAAATCAAAGGTCTTTTTTATTGTCTTTTCTTTCACGCCTCGATTTATACTTCATGTGTAATTCACGTTGTACATATGTAATTCGATACTTTTTTCCTGAGGATGCTTGATGAGGATGCTCCAGCCACGTTTTTTTTGTTTTCATCCACATGTTTGAAATGTATGTATGAAAGACGTGATTAGATGACGAAAAAACATTTAAAAGTGAACCGTTTTGTAAAACATTTTTGGCAACTTTACATACCAGTGTAGCATAACATAACCGGTTTTACTATTTCACACTTACTTTATAATACATCTTCACACTGATATAGCATTGTTGCATTTAAGTCACTTAGCCTTAAGCCCAGGTACGGTCCAAAATCCCTAAGCTACATATGTTTTTTTTTTTTTTAACTTAAATTTATATCACGTGTACTAGTTTTAAAAAAAAAGATGCACCTAGAATTCTGTAGACTTGTAAGTGAGAGGTACAGTATTCTCGAATTTCCAGATGTTTTGGAATTATTAGAATGATGTTAAAATTTAAACAGTTATGCTGCATAATGTTAGCTAACTAACTTACCGAAGTGTTGTATATCCTGTCAGTGTAATCTGCTACATCCCTTCTGTTCTATGGTGCATGAGGCGACAGATTAGTAAAAAAAGAAGAAAAAAAATTGTCCGTCTTGCCACAGTTCATTTATTTAGCAATGTACAATACTGTATATTCAGGTTCTTTGTACAGTATCATATTAGTTCATCTGTTTATGTTCTAGACAGTTATGTACACTTAATGTACACACATTATCTAGAACAGTACACACGTACAGTGGGGAAAACAAGTATTTGATCCCTTGCTGATTTTGTTGGTTTGGCCACTAATAAAGACTCAATCAGTCTGTAATATTAATGGTAGGTGTAGTCTAACATGCTGAGACAGAATATCACAAAGAAAATCAAGAAATCGACTTTAAAGAATTTGTATTAATTTATTTGCATTTTATTGAGGAAAATAAGTATTTGA
>CM040984.1:24155663-24197603 GCA_022985145.1 Pangasius djambal | reverse complement strand
ATATATATATATATATATATATATATATATATATATAATATTTCCACAGAAGCATACACTTCGCTTCTACCTAGTGTCATTAGAGCAGTTCATTCTTAGTTCAGTAAAGCAGTTCATTCTTAGTACACACACACACACACACACACACACACATATATATATATATATATATGTGTGTGTGTGTGTGTGTGTGTGTGTGTGTGTGTGTGTGTGTATGTAGGTAGAAGTGTATGCTTCTGTGGAAATATTGCTGTGCGTGGCCAGTAAAACATGCTGATGTGTGAGAAACGCCCCTCAAATCAGCTAATGCAATTTCCTACTAATAATTTAGTCAGAGCACTTAAAATACACCCTAAAAGTAAACTTGTAAATGGTTTTTAGTGCTGTGCTCGCAACTTCAATTTTGTTCACAGTATAGTTGAAATTTGTAATTAGGCACAGACAGAACCTTAATTATTCCTGTGTGAATCATTATTGAGTTACAGTAAAACTATGTAAATAAACCCAACTTAGCAGAAGGCACTGTGTGGTGTGTGTGTGTGTGTGTGTGTGTGTGTATGTGTATGTGATTGCAGCATGAAAGTACAGCAACATGGAGATTATGGAGAGAGTTAACACAAGTGCCAGGTATATGATACAATAATATAATAGACAGTGGGGCATTATTGTCTTATAGGCACCAAAAATAGAGAGTGTCAGTAAATATGGCTATGAAAGGGAATATAGCTTTCAGTCAGTATATAGGTTTTTGGTAGCTGTTTGCATTTCTCCATGTACGAAAGCAATATGTTTTACTCCACATTCCTTGCATAACATCACTGACAGAAGGCATGTTTATATGATGTGCTACTTGTAGGAACTTGTTTGTACGTGACATATCTTTTTTCAATCTACATGTAAACTGAATTGAAATTGTATCTATCTATGTACATTGTTACTACAAAACTAGACTCAGTATAGTGTCTTACCTCATGACCTCATCTCTTTATGTCCAAAGAAAAGTAGACCACCAGACAAATATTTCATTCATTCATCTTCAGTAAGTGCTTTATAGTTTTGTGCTCAGGGTCACAGTGGATCCGGAGTCTAGCCCAGGACTACTGGAGGTGAGGCAGGAATAAACCCTGGATTGATTTGCCAGTCCATCCCAGAGTGCAATTTTTGGGAGGTGGGAGGAAACCAAAGAACCTGGAGGAAATCCCATTCACCTGCAAGACCTTGTACACCTTCAATCTAGAGACTTTTGGCGTTTTGAATATACTCGCATTACTGTACCGCTGAACTATGTGGCTTGAGCCTGATTGTGTTTGCAGAGAAGAAGGTTAATTCATTTTTCTATAACACTGGCTCTGACAGTAGTTTATTGCCAAATTTATATTTATACAATTGTTCTAATATGCTATCATTTCTATACTAACAATTGCAATTTCTAATTGCTGATACCGTGAAATTTATTTAGCATTTATTTTGCATCTTTGGAAGGAGTATCCAGGGTCATGGCTTTGTAACAGGCTTCAGGACTTTGTACTTAGCTTAAATAATAACAGGAAATGACTTGTTTTGTGGATGTTCCACAACAATAAGTGTAACTATAAATAAATAAAAAGTTGTTCTTTAATCAATAAAAATGTTAGAGTTGGCAAATTGTGTTGGTGTAAGAGGAATAAACCACATGTTGATATGTTGTTATAGGAAAATGATCAACTTTGGGGTGGACACAGTAACCTGCATCATACCACCCAGACGTTGATTGTTTTCCTATAACAGCACACTAGATTGAGTTTTGTCCCATACATACTGTAATGTACTGTAATTGGGACATTATTGCCTTTAAGTTACTTTGAAAATGGTTCTCAAGAAGTTTCATGCATCTTGAGTCAGGATCGTGTCTGGATATTAAATCTCCATATAAAAATGGAGGTGTAAATGTAAAAAAAATATACAAATGTATGTTGCTTCATCACTCAGGCCCATTGAGGAGGTATGAGACAAGTTGTACAAGTAAATACGTCCATCTTAAGCCACACATGCTGACCAAAACCAGTCTCAAGATCTTAAAAACTTATCAGGATACAGTGCAGTTATCAGACACATGAAACATAGTTGTAAAATATAGTTATCTTGTCTTCTTAATCCAGTGACTCATTTCATGCGTCTTGTTATCTGGGTTTTATTACGATAAAATTTTAACCACATCCATTTACACTTAGTAATCAAATCTAACGTTAATATGCAAATTAGCACATTACATTCAAACACCGGCTTCCAGTGATATTTGTCATTTTTAGTTGTTTTATGAGTAAGATTAAAAATCCATCCTGTTTTTGTGCTGTTTGGAATCTCACTAATGTTTTTAAAGGCATTCATGAATCACGTGCAGCATCTATTGGGAAGGCTTTTGGTAGTCAAATGCGGCTTGGAGAGACTAGTTTGCTTACGGTTACACTTTATAATGTGGCTAAAATGCGTCTTAGATAAGAACACTGAAGTCATATGAGTCATCGATTGATGAAATCTGTTTCAAATCTGTCTTTTACACTTTCAATTTACGGGAATTATCCCTGCCTGGATATAATCCTGGTACTCAAGGCACAGGAAGTGTAAATGGTGCCCTAGTTGTCTCAAGAGTGTTGTATCTGGATTGCATCCTGATAAGATTTAATCCATTTACAGTTGGAGTCAGGTGAGTCATCAGTTGAAATTGCTGTAATGCAAATAATGCACAAATCAGGTCATAATACTAGGAACCAATTTCCTACGCGGAAAAATCGTTGGTGAGTTAAAACCTTTGTTTTGAATTACCCGAAAAGTGCCAACTGTAGCAATTATGAACTTGATTTGTGGAGTGTTTGTATGACGCTTACACAAGACATGGTCCAGATGACTGGTGTTTGACTTCATGTTCTGCTTGTTCAGCATTATTGACTCCAAAAGTCAATAATGTGTGCTTTCTCCCTGTGAGAAATGAGTGTATTTTACCCTGAGAAAAAAAAAACACACACATTCACTGTGCCTTCACTTTCACGATACATTTATACCTGGTATAATTTTTTTCAGTCTACATGTAAATTGACCTGAATTTATAGAAAACACTATGATCTATGTACAGTATTGGTACAAAATTACACTCATTATGATGTCTTACATTTATGTGACATTCAACAGCTATGTTTAGACAGACAGCTTAATTTTATGATCATATAACAGAGTTTTAATTGCATTGTCTGAAGGTTAATTCAACCAAGGGTGAATTATAAATGAAGATCTAATAGAATATTCACTTGTAACATGCTGCTTTTTGGAGAACTCAGAATGAAGATTTCATCTTCAGTACCTGCTAGGGGCAATTTAGCACAGCCAATACATTTTTTAGAGGTTGTTGGAAACCTGAGAACCCAGAGAAGAAAACCTATATGGACATAGGTAGAACATGCAAAGCTCCACTGAGACAGTAACCCAAGCTCAGAATCAAACCTGGGACCCTGGATTTATTTGAACCTCCTAAGTATCCCATTAATCAGTGTTGGTACAATGTTGGGAACAATAAACGCAACTACAGTGATCAGGTTTGATTCATTTGTATGTTGTGGCTGATGTGGAATTTTAAACAAGTCCTTTTTTGAAATGTTAGCTTGAGCTTTGATGATCAATCCAAGGAAACGCTTCCGGTTTAATGTTTGAAACAGATGTACATCTGGGTTCATTACTGCTGAGTCAATTATAAAACTTGTGCAACAATGATACAAGGTTCTGGTTTTAATAAGGATTAAACAAAGGATGTACACAAGCCAGTATATTGATTTAGTGGGATGGTATGATCATTACATATTGAATCAGCATGTAGCTGCATAATGGATTAAAGTCCAGCACAGTTTAATGATTTCCTTGCTCAAAGACACTGGATTCAAATTACCAGATTTATTAGGTGTCTTTAGCAACGGAAATCATTAAACTATGCCTTCTTGGACTCTTGCCTTCCAGGCATCTCTGCATTAAACAATAAATAGGATAAAGATGATAAACACAAATTGCATTTGGGCTCAGTATGTTTTTTTAATTTAATTATCTGTTCTTTAACCAGCTTAAGATAAGACATTAAGATATACGGTAAATCTTTTGCCAGTTGGCAGCAATATGGCAGGAATATGTCACCAATACAACAGAATATAATACAGATGCAATCTAAAAAATCCGCATCACTTACAGTAGCAGTGGAACATTTAAATAAAATTATTTAGAAATATGTAAACTTTAAAGAACTTTAAAGAAAAGTGAACATGTAAGCAAACTAATCTGGGGAACGTGAGGCACAGGTCCAACACTGAGGAGTCAACCAATTATAGAACAAGATAAGACATTAAAGTAGGATTATGAACGAAAAAACAAAGCATATGGGGCTATGGGAACTGCATGGCATTCTCAGAGAGAGTGAGATTGTGACAAAACATAAACATGAAATCTGTCTTGCTAAACTTAGTCTGAACTCTGAGCCCTGAGAGAGGCAACCATAAGTGTAGCGTTTATGGCATCGAAACAGATACATAACGG
This sequence comes from Pangasius djambal, assembly GCA_022985145.1. Classification (NCBI taxonomy): domain Eukaryota; kingdom Metazoa; phylum Chordata; class Actinopteri; order Siluriformes; family Pangasiidae; genus Pangasius; species Pangasius djambal. The sequence goes on along the minus strand of CM040984.1, from coordinate 24,193,055 downwards.
ATACATAACACAACATATTAAATGAAAACATACATCTAAGTTGACTATGTTGTTCAGTTGACAGAGTGGCTCAATTCACCCTGGCGTATGAAACACAATGAGGAGTAATAAATCCACAGTTTGTAACGAACACTCTTCCATGATGCACAGTATCCAACATAGCAACGCTGACACATTTACTTCCAAAGTTGGCAGCCAATTATTGCTACTCACTGGACATTTTACTGTATAAATCTACTATATACTGTACGTCACTTTGCAGAAGCATTATACAGATACATACTTCATTTCAGCTATAAATCCATCTTCTGTAAGCACTTTATTACGGTAAGGGTCATAGTGGATCTGAAGCCTCTGCCAGGAGCACTGGACGTGAGGCGGGAATACACCCTGGATAGTGGATCACAAGGCACCATGCAAACACATATTTGCAAATTAATTCGCACCTAGGAGCAATCCACCTACTGTCAATTTTTTGTAAGGTTGGAGGAAACCAAGGGCCCCATTGGAAGCCCAAACAGATACAGGGAGAACATGCAAAACTCCACACAGACAGTAACCCGAGCTAAAAATCGAACCAAGGACCCTGGATCTATAAAGCAGTAATGCTGCCCACATACCACCCTGATGGTATGTATATATTTGTTTGCAACACTTACAAACTGCTTCTGTTATTAGTCTTGACACTTGACAGTTCTTTAGTTTTTCCCATGGTGATGGATGACAAAGGGATTTTACATGTGTGCAACCTCATATTTAAACCCAGTGGATACAGGACAATAAATACATTTTGATAGAAAATACTGTGAATATTAAAAAAAAAAAAAACAATAGCTAATACCATCCCTATGGTGAAGCATGGTGGTGGCAGCATCATGCTATGGGCCAGCTTCTCAGAGACAAGGATGAGGAGACTGGTTAGAATTGAGGGAAAAATAAAATATGGAATAAAACGGGACTGACACATCGTCAAATTGTATATAGCAACATACAGTATGTGTAGGCCACAGTCAGTAATTGATTACCTACAAAGTGACCAATGGTACTGTGCAAAAGTCTTAGACACACTACATTTTTTATATAGAATCCTTTAAACATTTTTGCTTCCAGAGAATTAAAATTTTTTGTGATTTGGTAAGTATTAGACCACATTTTTTTTATAAAAAAAGATAGAAGGTCAGTAGCAAGTTGTCCAAAAATCCTGGAACAACCAACCAGCCAATTTGCTTAGAAAAAGGCAGTTTTAAACGCAAAGGCAAATTCTGAATCGTGCAAACTGTGTCCGCATTCTTTTTGAAAGCATATTCATTCATTCATTCATTCAGGTGCTTTAAGTGCCTTATCTTAGTCAGTGTGGGAACTTTATGGCATGAGAGCGTGCCCTGGGTGGGACGCCAGTCCATTGCGTGGCACACACACACATTTCCACACTCATTCACTCCTAGCCAATCCAACTACCCGCATGTTTTTGGACCTGAATCAGGTATCCTCTGGTTTCCTTCCAAAACAAGCATGTCCAAAAACATGTCCAAGCAAGTAAGTTGACTGGCTATGCAGAAATTGCCTCTAGGTGTGAATGAGTGTGTGAATAAAGGAAACCCACATGAATATGGCGAAAATGTGAAATTCTGCAAACATGAAGCTTCAGCAAGTCTGAAACTGCATAAAGCATACTGAGTAGTTCCTTGTAATACAATACAACTTCAACTATAGCTGTATCTCAGATCCGTAATTAAGATATGCTGATGCAAACATGGGATGATTTGTTCAGAGATAAATAACCCCCACATGTTTATCCTTAGATGAACTTCTTTGATGTTTCTGATAAATTTGTTGTATCAGTAAATAAATAGATGTCATCTCTGATGACGTACTCTAGGATTTCAGAGAAGACAAGCGTGGATTCCCATATTTGCCAGGTCACATGGTCAGAGCGTGTGCATTAATCTTTAGGCAATCTTTAGCTAGACAGTGTACTCCTATAAGTTGTTCCCAGACTTATATTCAGTACTACAAAAGATTTCCCTTTAATACACATGTAGTTACGGGCCTCAGTTTCTATTTCTAATAACATTCCATTTACTCAGTTATTAGTTTTGCTGGTTTTAATTATTTTTATTGCTTACCGGATTTGCATTTTTATTTTGGTATACGAGTATTTTGTTCATTCTAGGTCAAATTATATTAGTGAGTTTTTATTTCATATTATTCAAACTTTCCCTGAAATTCTAGTTATTTCCAGTTAGTTCTCAAGTTATTGAAGTCATTAATCAAAAATCTCTGGTTTGGAGAAATGATTATATTATATACTGCAGAAACAACGCAATCGCTTATCTAAAAACAGAAATATTTAACTGTTTATGTTATTCGACTTGTTTTTTTATTTTCATCGCAATATTGCTGTTAAAAGCATGTTTGAACCAGGACAGACGTCACATATCCTATCTTATATCAGGACACACGTCAATTATCTTATCTTATTATCTTGTAACAGAGATCAGTTACACTAATATTTAGCACAAACTGAGTACATTGTGGAGGTTGTGGAATGAGGACAAGAGATAAAAAAAAAAAGCCCAAGGCCACTCTGTAAAGAGTGGTGCTTCAGATCAGTGACACTGTGTGTCCTTGTTTATAGTTTTTAATATCTCTATGTGAATTGCAGGATGCCGTTTGTGATTAGGGTCATTGCCCAATGCTAATTGCTCTCCCGACACACAGAGGCATTAACTACACACGTGTGTCTGCAATGCACTAAAACCCAATTTTAGATGTGTTCTTTCATTAAAAGTCTGGCAGAAAATTCATTTCATAATAACCAAGATTTTTGTTTTTAACCAAGTAACTTGGGACAATTTGCCATTTGCAATGCCATCACCACTAACAAGTTGCTTTGAGAGCACATGATCCAAAGGGGTTAAGGTTAGGGGTTAGGGTTAGGCTTATAGGCGGAGTTGGATCAGATCCAGCACCACTCCCTCGCCTTATGGTTCTGCATCAAGGACTAACTCAAAGATTTGAATAATATTTAGATATTATGTTCATTTATAATACATTATGTGTTAAGGTTTAGATTAGAATTGGGTGTGTTGACGAACAAATTGGAAAAGGGTCTTAAATTTGAGTTAACTTTGATTGTTTCCCAACAAACTTTTCATACTGTATATAATCTTTACTAACTATTCACTAACTACAATTACTAACTAATTATTACTAACTATTACCATTATTAATGGCTTGTAATAATGTATATGACTCATATATGACTCATACTTCATTATTTCCTGATGCGCTAAGGATTAGTGCGTGTAGTAATTCATTGTTACCAAACTTACATCTCTTTCAAATTTCAATTCTGATTCCAAATCTGACTCTGACTCTGACTCTGACTCTGAATCCAACTCTGATTCTGATTCCAGTTCCAGTTCCAATTCTGCTCCTATACTGTGCACTTGTCGGCTTTTGCTCTGTATGTGACAAATGTGCACAGACCATGTGCTAAAGACCATGTGCAGAGGGAGTGCAATTGCAACCTTTGTCTCTGTCACTTACAAAAAACACAATGTTTGTCTCAGGTTTAAGGCAAAAGGCCATCTGTCTGACAAACACATATCCAGCCCACACACCAAAATGAGAAAAACTGGGTGAAAAGTGAGATTTTTTTTTTTTGAAAGGCCAGAAACTATTGTGTAAACAAGATCAATTCCTTTGAATTCCCGGCTAAAACTGCCAGTGGAGACCTTTTTTTCTATGAGCACCATAATTTGTTTGCTTCTTCTTGGACATGGAATAATGTCCCTTGAGGTTCATATACTCTGGAAAAGAATACAACGTGCAGTGACCTAATGACTATCATTTTCTGAGTTAACTAGTAATGCAAAGAGGATCCTGATTTCACAAAAGTTTTTAATATAGTTGTTGCCTTTTGGTTTCTTGATTTCCAGTACAGTCCCAGTTCATGATCATTGATGACAAAGACAAACCGCTTCAGGAAAAGTTTCTTTCCCTCTGCTGTTAGAGAACTCAACTCTTCTAACTTCAGAGGCTGCTGAAAAGTCCCTGGTTCTCTCAATCTATACTGCCATAGGCTGCTTCCTCCCCAAGCAGATCTACTGTCCCAAATACATGGCGAGATTTGGTACCCTCAGCCAAGTCACCACTGTCTGTGCGTGACCAGTGTATGTGGGTCCGGCAACAAATACTCCTGAATGCAGTGGGCCCTTCTGGGGTCTCATAGGCATGATTCTCTAGGGGTCTGCTAGGGGAATTTACAGCTTTCCAAGCTTTTGTAGGATGCTAAATTGAAATGCGTACAACTGAAAACTGACTTCTTAATAGCAATTACTTCAGCAGAAAGACTTTGAAAGTTCTATGCTCTAGGCGATAAGCTAGCCTTGCATGCAGTGGAGGCAAGATGACCCTGGGTGACCTTGTGGCTAAATTTGTGGATCAGTCTTTGGGCTTTGCAGTTTTCAAGGAGGGTGAGTCTAAAGAATATTCCTTGCTTTTTAACTGGGATGACAGTCGTCAGATCCTCAGACCAACTGTTTATTTTCTTCAGGGTAAGTCACAGGGGTTTCCCTTGTCTAAACAGTGGTTAGTCCACTGGTTGGTGGACATCACCACCATGGACCATAGGCAGGCAGGATGCTTAACCATCCTCCCAGTGGTGTAAGTGCAGTGGTAAACTCTGAGCATCTTTCAGGCTATTCCTAAGGTAAGTTCTATTCCTAATGGCATTGTTCGCATACATTCTCACTGTCCTTGGCAATAAGGAGGGGTGAAATAGTCCGATTTCTGTAAATCTGCTTTGTGACAATGTCCACTTTTAAAGTGCTATATTGAAATAGAATGATAGTTACATATGCAACTGTGGTCCTGTAAACTCCAGAGAACTGCCAGGGTTTCTTGTCATTCAGAACCGGCACTGGCTCAGTGTGAGAGTTCCAGGGAAAAATGGCTGTATGACCATGATATTTGTTGCAAAAACTGTGTCATAGGCCACTATATGACTTTGGTGGAAGGACTTACATGCACAAGGAGGTATCCAGGTAATTCCCACCAACACTGGCAGTTATCTTGGGCTCACAGACCCACAGTTACATTCATAACTAAGAACGTGCCTGAGAAAGTGCTTAAAAATTTGAATACTTTTACAAATTCCAAACAATTTTTTTATCCAAACACCAACAAGCAGCAATGTCCATCCTAACGATAGTCCTACTTCAACTACCACAAATAATACCACTAATAAAGTTAATGAATAAAAGAGAAGGTGTTTGACTTTACTATCAAGAGAACAAGGTCAAAGTCCTGCCTTCAAGTATGTCAACTTTCAAATGATCATTCACCCAATTTTTTTTTTTAATGGTGGATTTTTTTTTTCTCCTTTTTTTTTTAAAATTCACATGCAGGCTGCTGGCCAAGCATGTACAGAGATCAAATTGCTGCAATGACTGTCAATTGTCTGGTATTCATTTCCAGACTGGCTGGTGTTTCTGACCATCTTTGTGAGGCCATAATTGGACAAAAGGTAAATTAATGACGATAAAGGAAACACTTTTCTTGCCTTTAGCCTAATTACGTACATCCTCACAAAGATGGTTGTAAATAGCATCCAGCATCCAGGATATGAATTTCAGACAATTGCCTTTTGACAGTCATTCAGAAAGTACATTGCCATGACCTATAACAAAATTAATTTCCTAAATGAATGAGGTTATTAGCAACGTGATGATAGGTGAGGCTGCATCAGAGCCATAATTTATCTTTATAATAACGTGTTGCACAGACGGTTGACCTCGGTTGACCGTCAAAGGGCACAAATAGCCCTGTCAGGGCACTTCATCACTGTCTTCAATGTAATATCTGTCAAAGCAAGCAGTCTGATTGTTTCACTAACTACAAAGGAAAAAAGATGACGAACAGCTCAATGACAAAGATCAGTTCTATATTTTGTGTTTGTTTCATGAATTTTGTTATCGAGAAATACATATTAAAATATCAAGCTCATTCATTCATTCATTCATTCATTCATTTATTCCAGAGGATCCCCAGAAGTTCCCAAGCCAACTGTGAGATATAATGAGTCTCCCCTGAAGTATCCATCCAGTGAGACGTGCCTGTTTTCAATCCCTGTGTAATTCAGTTTGGTTAAAGTGCCATTTGAGTGTATAATAAAGTCAAAGCATGTATTCTACATTTTGCATGTTTGCCTTACTGAAGTTCAGTCTGGGGGATTTTTACATAAATATTCAAAATACTCTAATACTCTAATGCTATCTAATAAGGATGTACCTTCTGACTAGTTTTTTATATTTGAATATCCGTAGGAGTTAATGAATGGATATTAGATTAGACACTATAGGGGAAAAAGTCTTTAATGTGGTGTAATCAAGTATCAATTTTCCACTGTAATTAAAATTTCCTTAAGTATTATACACAGCAAAATCTTTACTAGATGTCAGCATGAATTTTTTTTAATGAAAATTCCAACCGCCACAGAGCATAGAAATGAATATCTTATTAGATTAGCAAACTTTATGTATCCATAGCGGTATGGTTATAATAATCTGAAGGTCAGTACATACATTTGCATATTATCTTTATACTATATAAATTCGAATATAATTTAGATTATATTTATTAAGTGAATGAAAACACAGAAATGAATATTCCATGTGAGAGCAGCACTCAGTGAAAACTGAAAAGTGTCACTGACCGGTTGGGATGTGACATTTTACCGAATGTTACTGGAAATATATTATCTCCCTTTTCTCCAGCAAGCTTTTGACCGTCCACTCCCACCCACATGAGAGTACAAAATGTCAGCTCCCGAGACCTTTTCAGTCCCAATGATCACCTCTCCCCCCTGCACAGAAAAAAAACTCATATCTTGTCACTGAATTCATATGGATGTAGAGCATAACAAATACCCAGATAGTATTTGAATAGCTGTGCAGACCTGTAGTGTCTATGCGAATAGGTTATTTTTGCACCTGCAGTGTGATTTACCTAAAGGTCTTAACCTAAATGTTCACTCCATGAACAGAGATTGCATGTGCAAATTCATATGACTGAAGGCCAGGTTTTAAATGTGTACAAGCATTGAAAGCCTCTCGAAAGTATGACTTAATATCACAACAGTAAAGTTGGTTCGTTAGATATTTGCTGCACATTGGCACCTCCATTTCCATTAGCATTTAAAGAACATAAGGAAATGGTTTTCTATTGCATTCGCCTTATGAATAGAACACACCCTCACTTCAGTGTTTTCTTTTTTTTTCTTCTTCATTTTGTATTCAAATTGTTGTCAGCTCCTCTTTAATCAGCATTATACTTGACACATATTTGAACATACGAGTGGCAAGTTATATACTTACTCCAGGAGTCTCTATTTCCTTCTACTTTGCACATTTATGCAATTATTCTTTTCCCAGTCACACACAACACTCCCACTAACTACTCACACAGTTCATGAGCTTGCACATTAAAAGTTAGCACTCTTTATAAGGGATGTTAATAAATCAGGGCCTGAGTATGTTAACCCTGCCTGTTAGTACATTGACCTCTGCCCTGGATTATGACCACATAAATGTGGACTTCAAAATATCTCCTGCAAATATATCAGCTAATTATGGATCCTGTCAATGTCTTGGCTCTGGTATTTTGCTAGTAATCCGTTTCAGATCCTTTTTTCTGTTTACATTTCAATATCTGTCAAAACTCTGAAATCTCTGATTCCAATTTTTCTTGGGAAGACAATTGCACTCTTCTTCCTTGGGAATAGAGCTTATGACTGATTGCCACTTCCCTTTTAGGACAGAAAAACACAAAACTAAGTCCAAACATAGTTTCCTCTCTGACACACTACTGGTCTCTTTACCCTTGTGGGTTGAGGTTTTAGTTCAATGACTACAAGTTCAAGACATTACACATGATACCACTCAGTATGCAAGTTATGCAAGGAAAAGTACCAGGAAATATACAAGGAAAACACAGACAACCACTATAGAAGACCAGTAACCCACTTCAAAATTGCAAATTGGCTCACTGAATGTGTTTTATACATATCTATTAAACTATCAGCAATATCTTGAGTGAAAAGTTGAGTCTTAAAAATATTAACATAAATTTCAGAATTTTTTTTAGTATTTGGTATGCCCCATTTCTGCTTTAATGTCAGTGGAAGGGATACGACTTGAGGAAAATCTGACCTAGAAATTGAATATTCAATATATCGAACATTTCCTTTCTTTGTTTTAAATTGTGTGACTCACCCCTTTAAATTGTCAGCTTCTCATGTAACTGGGAGTTCTCAAGGACGGGCCTGAGCTGTTCTCTCTTGAGGTTCGATCTCATTGGGCTTTCGTTATTTATGCAAACATTTGAATTATTTTAGGGTTGGGACCTCCTTTCCTGTTTTATGCTGTCATGCTGCAAGGGACAAAAGCCACTTGCTAATGTCTAGACCTGTAACATTAGCTCATAAATCATCTAAATGAGGAACCCCTTAAGTATGATCATATTGTTTTCGTTCACTAACTAGACCCCTGTTTCTGATAATTGGAGACAGTGGACCACATTAAGTGCTGCCAAATGTAAGTCCTGTCCTAGAATAGTCAAGTCCTGGTGGTCCTGAGAGTCTGTTTTATGGTTCATGTAAAGGAGCAGTCATTATAAAGCGAAATAAATATAAGAAAAGATGACTGTGTGTGAAACCTAAAAGCAAAAGTCCTTGCTGGCATGATTGCCACCTAAATAAGCTTTTCCAGATGATTAGATTTCACTCTGCAGTTCATGGGTCTACTTTAAATAAAAACACTGATTTCCCAGAGAGGCAGATTTCCAAGTAGACCCCAGATATGAATCAAATTCCTGGACTTAGGACAGGGTGTTTTGATGACTAATTCAGCTATGTCTCACTGTCCATTGGTATCCATTCAACCATAACAGTGGCATAAACTGATGTTATGAAAAAATTTCCCGAAGTAAAACTGTGTTAAGTCTTACGGAGCCTAGTACAGAATTCCAGACCCGGCATCATAATTTTTTTGTGATAATAATAATAAAAGTTTTACAGAACTCTTTATGCAGTGTATATTATCTATTATATATTATCTATTGGGTCTTTATTAAATAACTAACTTAGTCATCCTCTTTTTCATGCTGTCTTTCTGAGGTCTAAAATATCAGTTCTGCTGGGATTTCTGAAACCTCTGAAATGGTCCTGGTCCATTTCTCAGACTGTGTAACCAAACAGTCTACACATACATATCCATTTTCCATTTGTAGATAATATAACCTTTAAAAAAATGAAAAATTAAAACCTGGATGCAACAACTGATAGATGTGCTAAGCTTATTTTGATGGGACTAGATAGATAGATAAATGGATTACTTTGGAGGAACATCCCTCCAGTGCTTTTCATTTTGAAATCAAAATGGGAAAACAAGGACACAGCTTGATTTTTTATTTATTGAAATTTTTTGGTCACACACTAAAACAGAAATTAATTCAGTAATCTTTTTTTCCCCCCAATCTTCAACAGTCCAGGTTACGTGAAGCCGTGCCCACTCAGATTCCTGTTTTTGGCTGACAGGAATGGAACCCAACGTGGCCTTCTGCTATTGTAGCCCATCTGCCGCATGGTTTGGCATGTTGTGCTTTCTGAGATGCTTTTCTGCTCACCGTGGTTGTAAAGAGCGGTTATTTGAGTCAGCCTTTCTGTCAGCTTGAACCATTCTCCTCTGATAAACCGCTGCTCACTGGGTGCTTTTTGTTCTTTGTACCATTCTGTGTAAAATCTAGAGACTGTCCATGAAAATCCCAAAAAGATCAGCAATTCCTAAAATACTCGAACACGTTGTCTGGGACCAACAACCATGCCAATAACCATGGTTTAGTTCCCCATTCTGATGTTTGACCTGAACATTATCTGAAGCTCGTGACCTATATCTGCACGATTTAATGCATTATGCTTCTGCCACATGATTGGCTGATCGGATAATTGCATGAATGATTAAGCGTACGTGTGTTCCTATTGACATGACCACTGAGATATACATATATTCTGTAACAGAGTTTGAAATATGGACATTGTTTGTATTTGTAGAAGAACCTTTAGGCCATGGTGGTGTACAGAGACATCCAAGGCAGCCTATGAAGAGTTGTTATCTTGAGGAAACATCTTGCTTGGACTTCCACAGTTGCCCTTATGCAGAGTAGCTGAATTATTGCAAAAATATCTCTCTAGAGAGCGTGAAAAGACTGCCTGGAAAGAAGGACAGACTTCTAGCCTTGGTCTCTCAAGCTAATTCCGGAAAACATATGCTCTGGAAATGGTCTATTGCTAAATTAGCTATGATGCAGATCACTGTGTAAACATACATCACTGAATTACTGGACGGTGTAGGAATTAAGAAAAGAAGAGCGAGAGAGAGAGAGAGAGAGAGAGAGAGAGTGAGAGATTGTATGTATTGTATGTGAGTGTATGCTCACCCTTGCAATTCTGTTTATTGAAGGTTCTTGTCCCATAGGTTTGTGTGTGTGTGTGTGTGTGTGTGTGTGTGTGTGTGAGATCAGCACAGCTCAGAACAGCTCTAATATGTTGCCACTCACCCATGTGGCATCATCTCCTGAATGGTGAGTGTTTCCTGTTCTGTTTGGCATGTTTTTCACCGCCATAAACATACATATCCTCCCTTGACATTAATTATACAGCAGTAAAACTGATGAACTGTGCAAACACGGGCAGTGCTGATGAACATGATTTGATTTCACCACTTAGTGAAGGTCAACAAGGCTTTTTAATGCTCACAAACAAATCTGGGCTTCAAGGATTATTCTTAATTACTGGTAATTACTATTTAAAATGTTTTTTTTTTTAATTAATTCTCACATTTATGTATGGAAATGCAGTAAAATTTCATACAAAATTTTTGTTAACTTGGTCGTTTCCTCTTAATGAAAGAAAGCAATCCAAAGAAACTACATACTGTAAATTTGGACAAATACCATTAGCTTTTTTACTTAGGACAAAATAAATGGCACCCTACAAAAGGAGGAAGAGTTAGTGTGTGTCCATGGTAGCTGAACTGCTGCATTGGCTGAGCTGCATTACTAGAAGATTTGTGGCCTTCACTAAATGTAAATCAGTTGTGCCAAGCTTGGTAATTTGCGTTTTTTGATATTTTCTCAACACATGAATATGAAGATAATCATTTTTATCACAGCAAATTTTAAGTTTGGTTTGGCATACGCTAACAAGACATCTTCAATAATAGGTCCATGAATGATGCCGAATATGTGCAAAAGCTGAAGGGTTTTGTGCACTGACAATCAGCGTACACACAGACACACACAAGCACAATGGAAAAATGAAAATACTTCAGACCTGATTATACGTATATGTTCCACTCTTGGAGCTTGTCATTAAACACAGATGGTGTAACATACTCATAATGGTAGTGGAATGCTAAATCTCAAGGTCAACAATTCACTCTGCATCACATTAAAGCTCCAAACCCAGGCTTGATACAACTCGCCTTCGGGCGTTTCTTCAGACAGAGAAAATAAAAGGATGGATGATGAAAACAAGACAAAACACCAGAGAAAGAGAAGTAGGATGAACTGAAAGAGTGTTGGCTGTTTTCCATGGTGGGGGCTGTATTCATGATGGGGAAAAAAACATTGGATTTAGACAAGCCTGAATCATGCCTGCATTTGAAACACACATGAACAGACAGATATGACTAACACATTCAACATATTTCAAAACCACAAACAATGCAATAGAAATTGAGCTCAGCAAAAGTTTTGGGTTTTTCCTACTTGAGCCTGCTTTCTTTTTTTTTCATATTTGACAATGAACTTTTAATGACAATGGAGATCTGTATCAAGGTCAGAATTGCTACACAGTCCAAGCACAGTTTAATGTCATGAGTTATTAAAAGCTAGTTATTCATTTCCTTCTTATTAACATCTGGGCCACAGAACGTAGGATTGAAATTTTAGTGTAGAAATTGGAATTGGATTGTAATTTTAATGCGAAATGCGACCCACTTCATTGTTAATACACCACAATGCTAAATGTTTACCAGTTGCTAATTTCTAATCTCTCATTGTTCACTAAACTGCTTTGACTCAAGTTAGACTGTTTAATTTTATTCAGTTAAATATCTTCTCTCTCACTAATTACTGAAACGTACATCAAAAAATACCACATACGACATAGCTAACGGGGGATCCATTAGCTAACAAGTTGATTTTGGCTAGCCACATTAAAAGTAGTTTGCATTTACACACAAACTGCCAATCGCTCTCATAAACACATCATATGTTCTAACAAAATTTCAAACATTCATAGCATAGCTATGTCTAATATTTGTTTTGCATGCTATCTGGTAGCATAGTATCTCATGAGCACTAAAAAATAATGGGTGAATAAGTCTATGGCCAAACCTAAAGTGTCTTCTTTAGCTGCTCTGAGATCAGTCATCACTGCTGACCGGGTCTTGCAATGCAAGTTTTTCCACATAATAATCTACATTCCACCATCAGGATCTCGCTATTTCCATATTGAATTTGACAACTGGAGATACATTGGCGGTAAAAAAGACTTACCGATGTTACCAAAGTCTGGATCTTGGGGTCCTCATAGCTAGCAAAGATTGTTCTCATTTCAGTCTGGGCTTAAACTATTATCTTACCAAATTATCCTTTGGTATTCACTGGGATATGAAAACCAATCTTAACCTCTCTGATCTACTCACATTCCATTTGTGATTGCCCTGTTCAATATTAGCAATTCAACATCCTGTAGTTTGGGGGATCTAGAGTTCATGCATGAAAGACCAATAACCAGTGACAGCAGAGATAAACTGCGCCATGTTTGTTTACATCTGATGTTTGTCATGATTGAAATTCGCTGAGAACCCAGTGAAACCTGCAAGTGTGTGGTCTTTATTATTGTCAGAGAAGTTAGATGACTCAAAGATGAAAAAAGGACAAAATGTCTGTTAAACATCTGTTAAATCTGCCTTTATATCTGGGATCTCTCACATCTTCAACATCAGTGAGGACTTTATAAATCGTGTATCTTGCGAATAAATCTTGTGGAGTGGACCAGACATAACCAATAATGCGTCGTTTTTGTTGTTTGTAAAATCTGTCAAATCGGGCCATAGACAATTTTATATTTTAGACATCTTTTTATCTATCGTCTATTTCACTTGTTAGGGGATACTTTTTCCTTTCCATTCTGGGAAAGCCTGTCAGAAAGTTTTTTTTTTTTTTTTTTCTCCCTGATTTTCTACCTAATTTTGTCTTGTCCAAATCCCACCCACTTGCTAACTCTCCCCTATCATGCAATAGTTACCAATCCAGGAAGGTGAAGGCTATCACATGCTTCCTCGGAGACACGTGAAGCCAGCCAACCACAACCACGAGGCGGCGTGACACACTGAGAGAAAAACACTATCCAGCACCTTCTACATGGATGAGCTCACAGACACCCATGATTGGCTGGTGTCGCTACAATTTATAGGGGAGAGAGAGTATGCCAGCCCTCCCCCCCAAGGCCAGGGTTTGGCTTCTAGCAGACTGTAACCAGATTTAAAATACTCTAACTTTGGGAACATTTTCCATTTCAGGAATGTTTGAAAGTTTTACCATGTGACCAGTTTTCCCAGACCATACACACATATTTAAATGGAAAGACTTTCAACAGCAGTAACGGTTGACAACTAAAACTGATACTGACACAGTTACCAAACTTCTCTGCCCCTACAGCTCCAATTTGAGAACACCATGTAATGGTATATAAGTGATTAGCAATGGAATCTGCTTTGAGAATGATGAAAGAACAAGTTCTTGGTAGCGGACTTGTCTGTACTTGACACTTTCCTGTATAAAGTCTTTCGTTGCTCTGCTTCACGCCTCTCACACACACTTCCCTAAAGCATCTGTGCACTATTACAATAATCAGCCATGCTGACTCAACTGTTGCTCGAACGTAGAGATTTTATCCTTGTTCCAGCTATGCAAATTCCTAAAAAACTAACGCCTAATCACATCCATGTACTTTCCGGAACAATGAGCACAAAAGCCTTGTTACTTGTGTCTGTGTGTGAAACATGAGATTAATGTGAGAATTGTGCAAATCTGTGCAACCTATCCATAGAAAGTATGTAAACAAAACTGTTGGCCGGAAATTATGGATTGGATTTCACTCGGTTTTATCTATGCTAGGACTGCTTTTTGAAAAATTTTTTTTCTTCTTATGCAAATTCAGGTATCCTGTTTAGGTTTTCCAACAGGAACATCTTCCAATCAAACTTTTACAATTATTGAACACGACAAGCAGTATTGGGTATCAGGCTTATTTTGTGTTTTATCTGACGTCACACTGTGTACTATGTAATCACTGCCATTTTGAAGACTGAACAGGAGACTGACTGCATCAAGGTCATTGAGTCCGTGGAGTCTGTGCTACATTAAAGTAGACTGATTTTCATTCATACTGGTAATCGACCATTTCTCTACATACACTCGCTGTCAACTTTAATAGGAACACCTGTACCAAATAGCCAATCAGCTAATCATGTAGCAGTGGCGCAATGCATCCAATCATGCAGATACAGGTCAAGAGCTTCAGTTAATGTTCTCATCAAACATCAGAATGGTCAGTGACTTTGACCTTGGCATGGTTGTTGGTGCCAGACGGGCTGGTTTGAGTATTTCCAAAAAAAAAAAAGAAACTCCCAGGATTTTCACACAACAGCCTCTGGAGTTTATACAAAATGGTGTGGGGGGGAAAAAAAATCCACAAACACCTTGTTGATGAGAGAGGTCAAAGGTGAACAGCCAGAATGGTTGAAACTGACAGGAAGGCTATGGTAATGCAAATAACCACTCTTCTCAACTGTGGTGAGCAGAAAAGCATCTTAGAATGCACGACATGTCAAATTTTGAGGCAGAAGGAAACATCGGCTTCTACTCCTGTCAGCCAAGAACAGGAATCTGAGGCTAAAGTGGGCAGAGGCTCACCAACAGTGTAGAGTCCGGTGTGAATATTGTGTGTGTGAAAAACTCAGATGATCAGCAGTTTCTAAAATATTCAAACCAGTCTGTCTGGCAACCATGCCATGGTCAAAGTCACTGAGATTGCATTCTTTCCCACATTCTGATGTTTGCCGTGAACATTACCTGAAACATGATTGGAACATTATTGGTTGATTGGATAATTGCATGAATCATCAGGTGTACACGTGTTAGTAATAAAGTGGCCAGTGAGTGTATAATATACAGTATGTTCGAGAAGCAGTAGTGCAGTGGATCCTGCCTTGTAGATATGTTAGCTAGCTAGCTACATTATAGAAGTGGGAAGTTTATCTCGGCAGTAAGTAGCGCTAATAATAGCAAAAGTTAGTTAGTTAGATGACTTACCCTACCTATAATCTCCTCCTGATGAAACATCCAGGGATCCTTTACCCACCCATACATGAAAAGCTGCTAGGCTTCTGCACTCTTAAACACTTTGAGCACTCTCCAGAATATGGAGAGGTGTTTCGTAAGAGATAACTACCAGGAAAATTACGCATTTGGTAAGTTTTCTGGCAATTTTACACTGAACCAACAGTTGGGGGAAAGTACATAAGGATCACAGTCTGATTAATTGGCTTTGAAGAAGTACTGTTTATTCTCTTCTGAAATAAAGTGGCAATCTTTCATCTCTGGTTACATTCGTGTTTTGCAGGGAAGGCAGAAATTTGGTCCCGAAAATGGCGTCAGCAACAGCAAAATCACGTGCCTGAAAAGGTAGCATACAGTTCTGATTATGATATTAAACATTCCTACTGTTTTCCTCAGATGGGTGACTCATGGATGTGATTTAGCTGTTTCTGGTAAAAAAAAAAAGAAAATCTGCTAAACCGCCAGCATCAGCAGATGTTCGGTTTCAGTCCAACAGATTTTTGGTGGTGGAACCAATGGGAATGCCAGCAAAAACCGTTTGTAGTGACTCTGTGGACTTATTAATGCTGCTGAAAGAAGTCAAACGAACCTGACCCATAGTTTCACAACAATGCTTCATACATTGTATTAATCACACAGTCACAAACACAAGCTTGACATTTTTCACAGCTCAGTGCAAATGCAATCTCAGTACTGCATGAAATGAGGTACATTTTGAACCCATATATCAGCTTCCTGAAATGCACATGAATTTATACAACACATTTTCAGCACATTATCATACATACAACATTAAAACACAAACACATTGGCACATAAATGATCTGAAATTCGTAACTCCCATTTAAATTAATAACACAATTTATCACTACAGCTTAAGGGCAGATGAACATGTGATGCAGTGTCACTGCAATTAAATCTCAATAAACGCTTTATGTCTTAACGACATAAGAATGATCCGTCGCTGCAGTTTGGCTTTATTGATCTTCCCACGAAGTCTACGACTCGCATGACTTGCTTTAGAAAAAAAGACTACATGTTCCACTGACTCCCCATTAAGCACCATAAAAGAGGCTACATGGGGTGATGCACGCACGCACATCATCGTTATGCAACAAAGTTGGTCCATTTGTCTATCCTAGACATTTTTGTAGCAGTAACACACCACAACTTTCTCATATGCAACACATGGAACTTATCCTGACGGTCATGTGGAATGACATGCCTTAAAAATGCATCTAGAACATACTTCATGTCGTCAGTCATGTTGTTTTTTTTAAGAGCTGAGCAGATTCAGTCTTTACTCTAAAAAAAACATTTACTTTAGTGGTTTCAAAGAACACAACAACAACAACAACAATGACAGCAACAACCTCTCCAGGCCTCAGTCACCATGGAGTTCGTATCTCTCTGCCAATCAAAATGGCCTGACTCTTGGGGACTCTAAATTAGCCTTTGGAAAAAAAAAACACAGTCTCACCAAACCCCTTATCTGGGAATCCCACGTGCTTCCTCGGGGTTTGGGAAGTACTTTTTTTTTTTTTTTTTCAGTTTCAAGTTAAATCCTTTGTCATATCATCTGAGCAGCTTTGCTCAGGTGTGTGATCTCAGTGGTGATGTTTTGGCACTGATCGAGCTGCCCTTCTGAGTTTTTGGCCAGCGAGGTTTTGTAGATTGAGTTCCTGCTTCCAGCCTTGCACAGTGCCCCCAAAAGGAAACGTAGCCTAGAGGGGCTGAGGATGATAAACACCCACGGGTCGATGATGGAGTTGATAGAGATGAAGCGTAGCGCGATAAGGTCAGTCTTGCTCTCGTTGCGATTCTGCATAGAGTTAATGTACACTCGGATCTGATGAGAGAGGAAGACATGATGGTATTAATCATAAGGAACCTTTAAAAATCCTACTACATGTACAAGGCAATATCATGGCTTTCACAATTTTAAGCACAGCATGGCATCAACGCAGCAATGGTGTGTGAGACGTCAAAGATTTGATAACATTTGAAAGAAAAATCCACCTTTCACAAGGAGAGTGCAGCTACATGACGCAGTTGCGGCGAGCTACGGCAGAGACTGACGAGCGTACGTGGTGGTGACGGAGGAATTAGAATGAAAATTCCAAATTTCCAAGCTTTGGAAAGCCAATCTGTTTGAGCAGAGTGTACAGGTTAAGAGGTAAGAGAGCTGGACTGGCTAAAGGACTAAAGCGCCGCTGCATTACTCATAGGCGCTGCTGCATACCATGCCATAAATACCACTGGCTCCACTATCTGCAGGTAGTCGAACAGCATTGTGGGTAATGTAGAAAAGCGTTAATGCCAACGTGTCGTTGAAAGACGTTTAAACTAAAAAAAAAGTCAACTCAGAATTTCATTATAAAATAAATCTTAATTATAAAGAATGGCTTGTCAGAAAACCCTGACTGTTAACCCTTATGTTTGAAATCACTGATTTTTTCCCCCCTCCTATTACGAATGTCTATTGTAACTCATTACAATAAGACATTAGCATGGCACACAACTGCTAACTTCTCACGGGAATAACGAAAATACAGACCAAGCACCAGGATTGCTAAACACACCACAAGTATTTCAATATAAACATATTTTCATGTGTTTCAGGGTGGAGTTTTCCTTTAAAGGCAGTGTTTTCATGGCTACATAAGCCTGGCATAAACCTAGGAGCATTTATAAATGTTTGCTCCAAGCATCAGTTGTCATAGCGACACACAGGAGAATTTGCAGAGCATCAGGGCATAACCCTTTATGCTCTTTATGCTTTAAGCTTTGTTCAATTTCCAATTAATCTCTCTATTGCTAAGCTCACATCACACTTATTTGTCTTACAAGTGCACAAGTCAATTGTCATCATGTTCTAGAGAAGGATGTGTCAACAAAAATGGGTCACTTGACACACAAGTTAGGTCAACCTGACTTAAAAAAAGTGATAAGAGCCTTTTTTTAACATTTGTCAGGTGTTTTTCGAGAAACCTGTTAAAGTACATTTTAAGAGACTCTCTCTTTCAGGTTTCAGCGGTTCAGCAAAAACTGTTTCAGTTTACTTTCAGTTTTAGTAACACGGCTGTGGTTGACTGCTCTCAACACGCACCTTCTAGCTGGTGTTACTTTCTTCCTCTCGCCATGTGACTACACTGTGCAGTATGCTGTGTGTTGTTCTATCTAGAAACTACTGTACTTGATGTATAAATGCCATAAAATGAAACGTTACCTTTGCACAACTGCTCTCTTCAATTCAAATGATGCATATATATATATATATGTGCACAGAAAAAGCAAAATGGTATTGCGTGTATATATATATATATATGCCTATTTTTTTTTTTTTTTATTTTATTGCAAATAATTTAACATTTTTTTGCTTTAATTTTCACTTTGGTTAACTAGGACAAGTAGCCATAACGTTTTTTTGCCAGGGTGGAACTACCAAGGTAGAGCTGATACACTTGGTGGGCCTGAAACCACTGTGTGTCTAACTGTTTATCTTTTAAACCACTTGAGCTTGTTCCTTCCGTTTTTCTCTTTCTTTTTTTTTTTTTTTTGAAATTTGAAGTGAATCTACCTCATGGTTACAACTCACTTTTCTGTTAAATCAAATGACTTGCAACCTGTTCAACTGCATTATGTTGTCGTAAAGTGGTACGGTATTTGAAAAAGTTTCCTGATTTATTTATTTATTTATTTTTAAAGGTCTGGGAAACGCATTGTATCCAGTAGGATGCGTCTAATTTGATCACGGGATTTAGAAGTTGTTAATGGTTGGTCCAATTACATGACTTTGCTCTGTTTGAAGTTATTATTAATTCCAGCTTACTTGGTAAAAGTATGGTTATGGCTCTTGTGCCAGTATTTGCATATATAGTGCTCTGATGTTTAAACCTTTACACTAATGCCTTAATGTCTAAACAGCGGTGTAAATACCATGTCTATGTGAATAACTTATTGATTCGTACCCAACCTTACTCTCTGCTTTGTTTATGATAGAGTTGGAGGTTAAGCATGTGTTGGCAGAACTAGTGGCCAGACCCCATTAGTGACTGTTTACAAAATATTAACAGCATACACTGGAAAAAAAACTTCTTTGAATTTACTTCATTCAGATTCGTGCTTCAGTTCCACGTGTATGAGTGGACTTACATTAAAAAAATTTGTTGTTGTACATTCAACATGATTTGATCATGCATTTTCAAAGCCCTGGAATAAAATCCAACACTGTGCTCTCACTCCAGCTCACGCTCGAACCGCGGGCCACTGGCATTATGAGGCTGTGAGGTTACCCGCTTCACTTTTACATGCTTTAATCAAGCTAAATGAATACTATAGTTATTTCTTCCTAACGGGATTTTATACCGTAACCGGATCACGTGAATACTACGTTAAGTGATCACACTCACGCTACCTAATTCAAACTAGTAATTAGAAACTTGATCAAATTAAATTCAGTATACGCAGTGAACTCATATTATGATGAGAAACTACATTTTTTTATGTAAACTACATGTAATATGTTCTCTTAACTCTGACCGACCACATGTTCCTTTTTTTTCAGTATAGGAGTATGCAGATGCAAATACTTTATTTATGATTAAGACCTATTTATGAGCTTAATGGTAATTAATGATTCTTGGCTTCATGGTTTAACATTTTTCTGCTCCAACGCACCCACACGGACTCATTCAGCACCTGATTTTTTTTTGTTTTTGTGTGTGGGACAGGACATCTCTCAGATGGACAGGACATCCATGGTTGTGAATCTGACATATACGATCCTACCACACCAAAGGCAAACATCCTGCTACCCTTCCTGGTTGTCCCAGTCAAACAACAGTAAAGCGATGTCCAGAGTCAGCACAGGTCAAAACAGACCGTTGTTTATTAAGATAGCTCTTAAGTCAACTCTTGGTGCACGCTTGCTTTGCACATTTTAGTGTT
The DNA here is from genome assembly GCA_022985145.1 of Pangasius djambal. NCBI lineage: Eukaryota > Metazoa > Chordata > Actinopteri > Siluriformes > Pangasiidae > Pangasius > Pangasius djambal. Next base: position 24,172,631 of record CM040984.1, on the reverse strand, counting down.
TTCTTTGCACTAACACACCCATGTCGACTGTCAAGGAGCTTGTTAGCTGATTAGTTGAATCTAGTTGCATAACCACGGTTAGCAAAGTCAATATCACGCAGAAATTTTAGTCTCTGATATAAAAAAGGTGACATGGGATTCGTAATTTGAGCTTCTCCTGAGCCCTGGAGAATTTTGGCATTTCTATTTTGGCATTTCTAGTTCAATACGTATTAGGATATATAGTATACATTTGCTATCAAACAACCAGCAAAACAGTGTTGCTTTAAAAAAAAAAAAAAAAAAAAGTCACAAATTGCATTTAATAATAATTTTTAAGATTCAAATTCTAACATCCAATCAGCTGCTTCTAATCAGAGTAATGTAATATATCATATAATGTAATATATTACCATAAGGGTATAATATTGTCACGTTGCCCAGTGCTACAGAAGATGCTATGAAAAACTCTTTTATAATTATGTATACGCAGAGATGCTTTAATTAACGTCTACTTGGTCATGTGGATGCAATATGGAGATATTTACAAGGCTTTACCCTCATCAATAAGCTGATTAGGATCAATTCATTTAATTTACTGTAAGTCACAAGGCAACGGAAGATTGCACGACTACAGCTGCGAGCAGTGTGTTTACAGGAAGTTATGCACGCTCAGAAAGATGATGTCTATGCGATGAAGCATGGATGTAGTCTAAATTGAGATACTATTTCTGTCAAAGGCTAAATTTCACGTTTGTGCCCTTGATTTAGGATCTTGTAGCCTTGTTGTAGCCATCGTTTAACTTATAGAGGCTGATAAAAGTGCTAAGAGGTGAATTTCTTTTTTCATTTTTCATATGTACATTCAGCCTTGGAACTCTCCGTAGCTCTGTGATCACTGGCAGTTTGCCAGTAAAGTAAACGTCACCCGAGACAGTCATAGTAGTGGTTGTGCCTGTGTTATTCAAGGCCACCAAGACAATTTGACTCAATTCATTCAGCCATGAGTTACATGCTGTTTTTAAATCCCCCACAGGACTCCAGGTTCAGGGCCATTACCTCATCTTGGGAGTGACAATTCATTACTCAGTTCCACAGGCGTAAGAGGTGTGGTTACCAGTTACTTTTTTTTTTCCCCTGAAAAAAGTCTGCAGGAGTCATTTCAGGCAAGATCATGATTCATTCAGAGTCCCTTTGGCCTTTAAAATATGTAAATGCCATGAGTAACCGCACAAACAGAACTACAAATGATATTAAGAAACTGATAGTAATTCTTAAAAAAAAAAAAAAAAAAAAAAAAAAAAAAAAAAAAAAAAAAAAAAAAAAAAAAAAAAAAAAAAAAAACATAAATGAGGACAAATTATCCTCTGAACCCTGGTAGCTCCTCTACGTGTGCTGTAGCTGATAATATTTTAAAGAAATTACTACATACGAATATATATATACTTCATTGTATTAAAATAATTGTACATAATACTACATCTTGAAAGTTGGAAACAGTCCAAAGGCAGTACAACAAAATAACTAAATACAGTAAACAATTTTCCCAACAGAAGACACCTTCTGTTTGCAAGTTTTTAAAAAAATTGTGTGAATTAGAACATTACTCTATATTAAAGGAAGGCGATATGGAAAAAACACAACATATCACGATACTTGAAGACATTTACTGTATGATTGGTGTATCTATGATGCATCATGATATATAGATTTGCTATTAAATTGCCAAAAGTGTTGCATTAAAAAAAAAAAAAAAAAAAAAAAAAAAATAATAATAATAATAATAATAATAATAACTTTGTCTACAATGTCTACAAATATAAATTATTTTAAACTACAATGGATACATTTTTTAAAAATAATTTTAAGAAAGTCTAAAAATAAATAAAAATTACAAAATACATTTTATAATTTTAAAGGTTTAGTACAAAATGTTAACAGAAAATCTGCTAAAATTTGTAAATATAAACAATAATTTAAAAAAAGCTAGAAAAATATATCACAATACCTGCGATATCTTAAAGTTAACTTTTAACGTCTTAACTTCTAGCATTTGTTAATAGTTTTATATCACAGTAATTCTCAAATCTGATTGGTCAGAAGGTGTTGAGCAGCTCGGACATTAATCACGTATATAGTTATTCATTTGAATTTGCTTTTGTTTCTTTAGCTAGAGATTTCTACAATCTAAAAAAAAAGTGTTGTTATTTAGCAAAGAAAAACATATAATCATAGGTATGGTGAAGCGTTCTGTAAGGAGCTGTTTATTTAACAGCCATGGAAGGAGTCTCCAGTTCAACTGGGATTAAACTTCACATTGACTAAAAAGCAGTGTTATTTTGATCCAAAGATATTCTTCAAATAATAAAGTGATAACCTGCAATAAAGCTAAGCTGCATTGTTGATTTTAATACTGAGCAAAATAATTTCCTCCTTCCCTCACAAATTTTCAGATATTTTAATGACAGATGTCATACTTTAAAACAAAACAAAAAACAATCCTGAATAGCGATTAAGACCACTTCAGAATTCCCAGATGTCCTTATCATGATAGTGTGATTAATCAAATAGTTTAAATAGTGTTTTCATTCGAAATTTTTTTTTTACTCTCTTTCGAAAAGCTGCAGAATGTCTCCAAGTAACGCGACTTAACCGTACTGAGACGAATGTTTATTGGAAAATCCTGACTCATTTTAATTCCACTAGTTAAACTAATTTGCAGATCCTTATTATTTCAAAATGAAACTGTGCAAGTGCAGCTTGAAGGAGTCAAACTAATCGTTTTTCCAAAACCTCCAGAGTAAACACAAGGTACCTGATTTAACCACGTACAAGAAAACCAGATGGTATTGTCAAAGGCATTAACACTGACTTTAATACAAGCGGCAAGCTAAAGCAGTGGTAACATTTCACCGATCAATTAGTCCACGTCAGTAATTTACATTTACTGCTTTATTTAACAAGCTGCAAAGTTTAAACCTAATGAGACAAATGCTTACTGGTAAAGCTTTACTGGTTTGATGGTAGTTAACGGTGTATTGGAAATGTGGGAGCGTTGTTAAGAAAACAATGTGTATGAGAGTGTAGCAATTCTCTTCCACTCGACAACTGGGACTTTTGGTCAGGAAGAATTTTTCTACATTTAGAAACTCTCCGGAAATATTTCCCGAATGACCAAACAGACAGATTGTTATTCGCTATTTCCTCCCGTGACAGGTTTATTAGCTACTTGGGTCCATGATTGTTTTGACCCACTAGTATTATTAGGTTATGAAAGTAATAGTTTGATCAGAAATCACATTTACAAGGTTTCCCCAGACGCAGACAATCAGTCAGGACTTGCTTGCTGTCTAAAATTTGTTTTTTTTTGGTTTTGCATGAGGGCATAAAAAAAAACAACAACAACAAAATAAAAAAACGCGGATTATTTTTTGTTTGTTTGGGTTTTTTCCACAGTTTTCGTCACAGTTTAAAGCCACAGTTTCAGAAATGTAACAGCGTCACGCGACCTCACGACCAAACAAGTTGTTTACGCAAATTGTGTAAATTGTCCAAACTTAAACATTACTATTTTCTTTTAAAATCTCTTGTGTGCTTTCTTTCATGTCGTACTAACCAACAGGCTTGTAGCTGGATGGTATCCCTGACCGACTGATGAACTACTATGGGGAGAAGTTTTTGATAGACTCTACAAAACATTTCTGTGCGCTGCTCTGGTCTTGCTTCTAAATGCTGTTAATATAAACGTATTAAGTGTCTTTATGGCATTTGGTGGCATTTAGATTTTTTTTACCATGCATGGGACCGTTTTTCAATCCCACAGCCCTGCAGTTATTTCTGTTTCCACCCACGATCGTATTTAAAAATCTCAGCTGGTCCAATTCCCTAAAATAAAAGCAAATAGGTCATTTCAGCACTCTTATGGAAAAACAGGAAACAGATGAGCAGCACTAGCACACCAGTGTGTGAGGTGACAGCACTACCAGCCATGCCATCGTGCTGCTCTACTAATTAATTAAGAAAATTAAAATAAGCTAATAACAATATTCAGCATAAATAAATCTTCAGTCAGCTATTTACAGTCAAATGAGTTTAGCGGCCAGTTTACACAAGGTAGTGTTTGTTTTCAGAAATTTTGGAACACTATATTTTAAGCCTTGGGAATTCCTACTATTATTAAGATCTTAGATATTAAAATAATTTGTATTATTTGTAGACAAAACGATGCACATCTTGATACATAATATGCGATACGATATAAAAACAAAACAGTTAAAAAAGGAATCGGAGTCGATTCGCTTCAATTCACTTCTGATACGATATGATTCCTTCCACCACCGTTATGATCGACTACTGATTTTACCACTGCGATTCGAATCAGATCTTGCCTTGTAAATCAGTGTGGTCTGGTTGGACTGATTTTTTTTTTTTTTTTTTACACCCCATCACACTCTACTATGTACAATTTGTGGGGCAATTACATGCTGAAATGCCATTCAGGCTGCTGGAATGAGTCAACTCATAGTTAGTCATAGGCCGGACTTATGCGATGGCTGTAGTTTTTATAAAAATCGTCCCCTGATTGTATCTCCTGAGTGTAATGCGATTACTCTGTTTGTGTGTGTGTGTTGATCTATTTATACTGCCGTGTTGAAGGACATTTGCGTGTCTGTGTCATGAAGCAGAGAGGGGGGTTATGGGTAAGCGTGACGTGCAGACACACTGACGCGCTCATGTGCTGTCCTTCGGGAAGCTAATGGCGTGTCATTCACATCTACAGTTCTGTATGTCCACCAGGCATCAGGTGAATGCTGACTGGTTGGCAGGGAGGTGTGACCGAAAATGCTGCGATGAGATGTTGTGCCCATTGCGTGGGTTTTATCGAAGGTTTCCGAGTAATATTGTTCCAAATACATTTCAAGCGTAGCAACTAACACTTCCACATATGATAAACCAAGTGAAAATTTACTTTGGCCAAGTTATGGCCAAGTTGGGTTCTATTTTATTACTCGTACATGCAAACAGTTGCTGCTCCTCTTGGGGATTTTTTTTGGCTGAGAGACCAATTTTTTTTTTACTCTTCTGTAAATTCTAGTTTGGTTCCCCCTAGCGTACATGCTCGCGTGACATGCAATCACAACGTCCGCACGCAACTTCTTGAAGATACGAAGAATTATAAGTCAGTCATTCTGTTCTTATATTGAATATTAGCAGGTGGTACTTGTCCTCTCTGGATTTGGTTTGGGGCAAATCCATCTCATAAAGGTTCATAAATTAAATCATGAAGTAGACCAGGTGTGCTGGGAGCAGAAAAACATGAAACTCCCCCCTACACACACACACACACACACACACACACACACACACGTAACAGGATTATCGACTGTGTGCCTGAGGCTGTGTAATTATGCATTCTCTGCTGAGAGGTGACATTTTAAGTGCACTAGTTGAACCCCACCCTTCAAAGAGTTTTTTTTTTCTTCAGTCATGCACCCTGGCCTTAGAGAAGACCCTTGGTGATGGTCTGTAATGGATTCATCTGGAATTTATATTCTCTAATGATACTGTGTGTGTGTGTGTTCCACAGGCGATCCCACTGGAAATTGATATTCCCTTTTTAATACTGTGATAAAGTTCCCATAGAGTTTAGTTCAAAAGTCATAACTGCTCATAAGACTGCTGTGTGTGTCACCTGGGAGGTTTCATCTAGCGAACTAGTTGAAGCAAGCACTTTTTAGGGCACTTGGTGGTAGTCTGTACCTTTGAAATGGAACCAGCTGTGATTGATATTCTCCCCTAGTACTATGATAAAAGTACCTGGAGTTTTCTAACTAGCCTACTCCTGACGTTTTAAGAGTCATGAGACTACTGTGGGGTCAGTCATGCCTTCTGCTTTTAGTTAGGGCACTTGGTGGTAGTGTCTGAAATAATCCCACTGATAACTGATATTCTCATCTAATGCGTCATAAATGTTTTTCTCATATATATATTGAAGCTTTTCATCAACTATAGGGCTAAAGTTCAGATAAACAGATTATCTCATTTTCTCATACTTGTAAAAAATAATGCTCTGATACAAACATCCGATGGGACGTGATACTATCTGATGTAGACCTAGTGTACTGTATGTTGTTGCGCTAATGTACAGACAAAATGAAACTGTGATTTGGAAGCATGTCATGATCAACGATTGCAATCATAGCAAACCAGGCTACAAGAACATCAAGCATATACATCTTTGTATAATTCCTAAAAACAATGTAACCTGATGAAAGATCTTATACACAAAACTTCATCAGGGACTTTATCGCTAGCAGCACACTGCAGCAAATGCTAACAAGGCAAGAAACGTATCTACAGAAAATGCTAGGTGAATGAAAATAACAGCTCTTAGCTAGTTAATGCACTTCATTTAAAATCAACTAACTAGCATTACAAAGATCGATCCTAGTAGCCTAAGTGCATGAATATGAACGTGTGCACTGTTCATGGCCACAATTTAAACTGTTTTGAGCTAAATAAAATGTTCCATCTTGCCATTTTCACTTCTGGTTTGCTAATTTGGGATCTAAATCTATAAGGATTTCTATAAAGCTTCTACGTGACAATGTCTATTGTTAAACGTGCTTTACAAATAATAAGCTGGATCAATGAGCTGATCACTCAGCTAGGGCACTTGAAAGTGGTCCGTCCTTCCAAAATGAGACGAATTTTAATCCATATTTTCCTGTAACATTGTGAATTCCTGTTCCACTCAAACTGTAGTTTTTATTTTACTTTAGAGCAAGTTTCATTCCAAAGGTTATCTAAAGGTTATTAGAGTCATGAGAATGCTGCCTGTGTGTGCTTTTTGTGAGGGGGCCAGGAACCATTCCATTACATGCTCTACTGGGAAGTAGCATTTTTGTGATGTGATATTTCAACATGATCCAGTAATGAGCTGAACTTTTACACTCTCACGGACAGGTCTGATGAACATTTTACTATGTGTCACACGTAATATGCAGACGATCAACTCATTAATGAGCAGTTCTTAGTCAGTTTTAAGTCACTTTGTTTTTTTTCCCATCATGGTTCATCAACTTCTTTCTGTCTCTCGAGAGTCTGTGTTCCCTCCTGAGGATACAAAGATGTTGTTTCTGAAATCTGAAAACTATCATCAGTCCCTTTCCTCTTTTCGCTTGTGAGGAAACCTGCGAGCTACTTTCTGGAAATCAGACTGAACAAGTCATCTTGTCTGGTCTCGTCATGGATGGATCTCGTTTTGCACATTCCCTGCATGACATAATCAGGAAAAGATCTGCAGTGCCATTAGCGCATAGTTTTTTTCTTTTCACTCTAGTCCTCGACAATGAAGAAGAAGAAAAAAACGTGTTGCTTGGCATTCGCAAGCAATTTATGCAGCAAACCTGCAGCTGTTTGTTGTGAAATCGAATTTCAAAATTCAGTCACATGTTAAGTTTAGGGATGTACTAGTCACATGTTAGACTAGTGACGATGAATTCAGATTTATCCAGCAACCTTCTAAACCAAGGGGATTAAACTCAAATTTGCGAATGTACGGCTACATGAAATTCTTTGCTTACCAAGATTCAGAGAAGCAATTAACATGACTGAAAGGTGACAACAGTGACCTTTTAATGCTTAACCATTGATTAGTTTATGTCTTTAAACAAGGCAAATTACTGCGAATCAAATTACCAGTTTTGATTAGCGTCATGGATTCGGGGTCGACCAGACAGGGTCAAATCTATTCCCTTACAGAATGTATGTAAATTATTACCAGCTAAATAATTTACATAAATGCATGTGACTGAATAAACTGTAACAAAGGATCTGCTACCGAAGAAGTGTTCATTATTGGAACACTTCATCACTGAGTACCTTTTTTTTCCCCTGTTCATCGAGTATTTTTCGAGTTCTTGGTTTAATCTGCTGTAATACTTCGCCGAGGTTTGCTGGTTAACGTCCCCTGCTCCAAACATTAAAATAATCAACATTAAAACGTAACACCTACACTACTAGATGCGTTTCAAAGAAAAATTCAGGCAAAAACATCCCAATGTTCCGCTTTACTCCATATGTAGATGATCGGTCAAGACATGCTTAGTGTCTGAAGTTTGTTTACTAGGTTTTATACTTGAGCTACAAGGCTGTTGGGAGTCTTCACTGCTTTACAGTTCGATGCTTTCAACTGTAAAAGTAGACAAGTGCCTTTGTACGAGCGAGTACGAGTGCACCATTTGCCCTGATATTGCTTTAAATGAGATTTTGATAGGCTGCAATGTTATAAATCACTTCCCACACACATAATGCAACGTAATTTGAGCTGTTATACTTTTCCCCCTCATTATTGTCACAGATCATTTTGGGTTGGGTGCTTGCAGCTTTTAAGTGCCAATTATTAATATTTCACAAAATCAATACAAGACTAAGTTGAATCAAACTGTGCTGAAGGCCGAGAATGCATGGAGGAACAGGGCTGGGCAATATGATGATATAATTGATATTGATAATTGAGAATGTGATAAATTACGGCACAATACACTTTTCTGAAATATAGTGATATGTTATAAGATTTTTCTGTTTATGTCTAACAATTACAAACCCTGACTGAAAGCAGCTAATGTTAAAATTTTGTACTGAATCTTTAAAATAATATTGATTGATTGATTTTGTCCTCCTTCCAAATTATATATATATATATATATTGTGATACAAATTGTACATCATAATCTAAAATCAGATCTCTAGCTATGGCGTCTGTGTATAAGCGGTTATCCTAGACACGTTTTAACGTGCTGAGATAAGGAGGAAAAAAAAAAAACGCTTACATAAACCTCACTGACAATGAAAGTATAAGAGCAGTTCTGCATCTCAGCCATATAATACTTTTTATAAAATGACAAATGCTGGTCTATGCTACTTTGCATTACTAAATTATATGGGTGCATTATATGGGTGATTTCACGATTGTGGTGCCATTTAGTCCTTGCGACAATCTAAAAATGTTTGTCTTAGAGGGAGGCAGAGCTCTTGTCTGTGATAATCTCACAGGTATGCCCAGCTGGTATGTAGAAGTTAGGTCAAAAAACATTCCCTTAAGCCAGGTCTCCTCTCTCATTCTATGTTAAAAACTGAAATAATAATGATACTAATAATAAATTCTTGCATTTTTCCAGGAACTTAAATTAAAAAAAACTTCCTTATGATCATGTAAACAGAGTTCAGGTTTGTTCAGCTAAAGCAAAAACGCATTATTTACTTCAGCTTTAATTTGAGGTTGTTTTCCCACCATCTGCTCTGCACAACAAATGGCTGGTTTATGGTTGACTAAAACATCAGTGCGCGAGTGTGTGTGTGTGTGTGTGTGTGTGTGTGTGTGTGTTCATGGATGCTCTACGCATTATATCAATGTCATATAATGTGCGTGTTGCCAAACTGTGTATGAAACAAGGCCCGGTTTACTGCATTGTGCACTAGTTAGGGAGTTTCATCTATTTTTAATTATGTCCCCTGAGGTCAGGGTGCAGCACTGTATAAATACCACTGGGGCAGATGCGGGTTAGCGGCTTGTCTCAAGGGCACTACAGTGGATCACTAGCGGTTTTTGGATTTGGACTCTTAACGTCTGAGTCATTATCATGTATCACTGAGATCGGTGATAATAATAACAACTGGAGCACTTTATTCACAGTAAAGTGCACTATTTGCATACTTTTTCTGTTTGATGTATGATTTCTAAAACATAGACTGTGTCCCTTCAAACATGGGGTTACAACCCACCATTATCATAGTTATCATCATTAAGTTATTTATTGTATTTATTATTAAGTCATAGTAACTGGCCAATTTGAGCAGTTTAACCCAAACCCAAAAACACACACTCACACACACACACACACACACACACACACACATATATATATATATAGCTAGCCTATAAATAGCATCAACTTGGACCTAATATGTTCTGTTGATCGAAATTTCAACAAGTAAAAAGCTCCGCGGCTCCGCTAAATAGGCAAAATATTATTGTACATTGCACATTCAATTTACGAGCCTAATATTTAAATAGTTAGATCATGTCCGTAAAATAAATCTGTACCGAGAGGCTCTGCGGAATGTATTTTTACAGTTAAAGCGCTCCCTGTCCGCAGAGATTTCTTAGAAGAACCCCTGCTTCTGTGCATTTTGGAGTTTCAGCAGTGCAATGGATATTCAGAATTGTGCTTCCTGTCATGAATATAAAACAGCAATGCACAATGCAGTGAAGAGGGCACAGTGTAAAATATCAGATGCACTAATGAAATCCCACAATGCACTGCAGCAGGTGAGTGTCCAAACAGGACACAGAACACACAATGCATTTTGCTGTTTTTTTGGGTTTTTTTTTAAACAGAATAGTGTGTTGAGCACCATTTCAGAACCAGGTGTAGCTTTAAATAGCTACTCCTGAAATCCCACAATGCATCAGTAAGTCCAAAATGACATGGCCTAGGGGATGCAGAACACCCATAACTCAGTTTGTGGGAAACTGGGAACAAGATTTAATCTTGGATACTTTTTCTAGTCTGTGGCAGAGGTTCTCAAACTTTTTTTTTTTTTTGCAGCCAGGCATGTTTAACTGGATTTCCACACATCTGCTCAGGACAAATTTATTTTATGAACATAATCTAACTATTCAAATATTTGCCTCATTATTTAAATGGATATTCCTGAACTTTCTACTCACTGAACAGATCAGGGCCAAGTTTATTTTTATAGACCTATTTGTTATTGAGATTTGGATTATAAACCCACTAAATTCTAGAGACCGGGCAAAAGTTTAAGATAAAATTTCATAATGGTTGGTTGATTTTTCAGATGGGTTGGTTGGATATGCTTCTTGGAACCCTGGGTAAGCCCACTTTGGAGACGCACTGATCTAGAGCATGCAAAGTACCCATAATGCACTTGTAGGGAATAGGTAATAGAGAGTAAGTTTTTGGGATATGATTGACACTTACCATTAAGGGCAGGCTGCATATGACAAATATAACCGTCATGATGACTAACAGGATGAGATACTCCACTTCCTGTGAGAGAGAAAAGGGTCTTCGGTCCTTCCGGCTGCGCGTGACCGAGGTTCCGCGGTTTACCGTGCGCCTTCGGTACATCAGCACCAGGTGATAAGCCACGAAGCAGTTGCACGCGGCTATCGCGAGCACCATGAGCAGCATGACGGTGGCGTACACGTTGGCGAACACCCGGTCCGCGCTCTTTTCGGGGTTCATATCGATGAAGCACCAGGTGCCGGGGCAGTACTGCACATAGCTGCCGAACCCCGCGAAGGGCATGCAGCAGAAGAGCGCGCACAGCGCGTACATGCACGGGATGGCGACGTAGCCGCAGCGCGTGCTCACGCGCCGCCCGTACAGGTACGGGTAGCCGATAGAGAGGTAGCGCTCGAGCGCCATGGCGAGCAGCAGCGAGAGCGTGGCCAGGCTGAAGAAAGTCATGGCGAAGCCGAAGTAGTGACACGCGCTCCTGTTGTCGCTCATGGCAGTCAGCGTGGTGTTGAGCGCGTGCGCGGCTTGCACCAGAGGGCTGACCAAGCACGTGCCGGCCAAATCGGTGACCACAAGCGCGGTCACGAGCACGTGGAACAAGGTGCGCCGGTGATGCTCGTGCTGCTTGCGGCCGCGCTCTTTCCGTCGCCGCACCTCGATGAGCAGGAGCGCGGCCGCGTTGCCCAGCACACCCGCCGCGAACATGAGCGCGCTTATCACCGGGCTCGCGTTAATCTCCACGTTCCGTGTGTTATGACAGGTCTCGTTGTCGGTGTCGTTCCCCGCGTGCATAACGTCCATTCAAAACCAGTAAATGCTTTTATTTTATTTTATTATTGTAAATATTTTCTACAGGCTATTCAAAGCGTGAAAGGCTATTCCAACAGCTCGCCTCCATGGAACCGGCGGAACTCAGAGCTCCTGAAGACACCACGGCGTGTAGATTAGATTCAAATCAGAGTCACACACGTTACAAGAGAAGTTACAAACTCTACACTTGAAACTTCATAAGACCGAAACGCAAATTAAACCGCACCTGTAAAGACGCGCTGAGTCCGTATAGGCGATACAGAATCAGCTCACGTGACGTCTTATCCATGCTTGCTTCTTAAAAAGCACAAAATGAACAGTTGTCCTTCCAGCGCTGATGCTCGCGCGCGCTCGTGCTGAATGAGCTCTGAGCTGCCTTTCGCTGAGAAAAATGATTCACCGGGTTGCCAGATTGTTGCGACGTTTTGTTTGGGTTTTTATCTCCCTTTTTTTTCTCTCTCCATATTTTAACCCCGCCTCTTTCTCTCTAACTCCGCCTCCAACTGCAACTCTGACAAATATTAAGGCAAGACAATACAGGTGAAGTAAAACAAACAAACAAAAATAAACAACGGATAACACAGTCAGTCTACAAAGTGGTAAAGTTTCCAAATTAGTAAAGTTCAGTAAATTAAATGTGCCTATACATTGTACTATCTTCACTGTGTTGTGTTTATATTTTAATATATTCATTTTAAACAAAAATGAAAACTGAACCCTTTCATGCATAAATTATTTAAAACATATCTACATTATTATTATTATTATTATTATTATCATCATCCTGGAGAATAAGGGGAGCCTGGAGCATATCCCAGGGGACTTGGGATACAAGGCAGGGGACATCCTGGACGGGGTGCCAGTCCATCGCAGGACACAATCACACACTATGGACAATTTAGAGATGCTACTCAGGTGTTTGGACTGGGGGAGAAAACCAGAGTATCCAGGGGAAACCCCCAGAGAGAACAAACAAACTTCACACATGCAGGGTGGAGGTGAGAATCAAACTCTCAACGCTGGAGGTGCAAAGCAAGCATGCTAACCACTAAACCACCATACACCTCTAAACTTTTTCTAAATCACACCTATTCAAAAGTAAGAGAATTGTGCACGTGTAGGAATACCATATCAATGATAAAAAAAAAATTACTGGAAATGTATTTAAAAGAAATAAAAAAAAAAAATCTCTGATGTGTTACAAACTAAAATTATTAACATTCAAGCCTATTTAATGTTGATGACCAAAATTATAGAAAATATATATTTTTAAAATGTATGTAACTGTTGCAGTTGCATGATGCAGCTGATTTCTGAGGTTTAAAAAAATTAAAAAATACATTAAATTAAAAAAAAAAAAAAAAACACTGTAAAAATGGGCACAGTTTTTTAAATTAATTTGAGATTTTGTGTAGAATGTTTGTAAAAAAAATAAAATAAACCAGAGACATGCTGCACTATAAATATAAAAATAAACTAGAGAGCAGCAGAAATCCGGATTATAATTTATATTAAATTACGGTTATGGTATTAAGTGATTTGGAGGTGGTTTGCATTTTATATTTTCCTATAAAAACAACCTGACTGTCCATAAGTGTGGACATTATACATGGAACCGTTAAACATATTCAGAAGAAGCCCATAGTTTGATCCACAGGTTACAAAGGTCATTTGGCTACTCATGAGTTTGAACCAAATGTTCACATGTCACGTGTCCAACCGTCCAACCGGGGGGTGGGGTGGGGGGTGGGGGGTACTTGGGTTTTCATATTGCACAAGAGGATGCACTTCAACCACACTTTCCTTTGTTGTGTTAAACGGTAGTACACAAGAAATGTCTGTATGTCGTTAAAGGAATGGTACTGTATACAGTATGTTTCTTTAGTTTTGGATTGGAGCTGCAAGGCTTCTTCGTGGATTAAAGGCACTGTAAAAAGTCAAAGAGCCATTTGAGTGATTCAGTTTGTCTTTTGAGTTCAGAAATTGGTTCTGCCTTGGCAATAAGCTCGCCTTTGGCTGGATGATTTCCAGATGACTCCTTAGTGATGTTATCCCAAAGTCATACTCACCCACCAATCAGACGGGGAATCTGCTAAGCGTTCTTTGCTATGCCCAGTATGTGCTCCATGGTACTATTTGGACCGAAAGGCGCCGATCCGCTCATCAGACGAACTGTTCGTCTTCCCCAGGATGGTGGATGTCATCTTATCTTGGTCTAAATGGGCTGGAAGCCCCGCCCATACTGTTATATGCCATTCTGTGAGGCACATCTTGATACCTGGGCGTCACCGTGTACTTCTCGTACGTTTTGTAAGGTTAATAACCACCCCTCTTAGTGGCGTCAGTGTAGCGCCCATCTCTCAACATCTTTCCATTCAATCCTAAGATGGGTCTGTTCGTCGTGACATTGTGGCATAGGTTATTCACCTGAATCTCACTGCCACCCCGGTAGTTAGAAGGGTATAACTAGGAAGCTAGTGGATCTTCTGTATCCACCGCCAGGATTTTCCTGTCATACAGAACCAGCGTTGACCTATCAGGATCTCAGGGAGAGGGTTGCCTGTATGAAAACAGTGTTTATATCAAAGTGCAACATCATACTAGGGCAGCACGGTGGCTTGGTTGTTAGCATGTTTGCCTCACATTTCCGGGGGTTGAGGGCTTCAATCACACCTCCGCCCTCTGTGCACGGAGTTTGCATGTTCTCCCCTGTGCTTCAGAGGTTTCCTCTGCATATTTTCCTCCCCCAGTTCAAAGACACGTGTTGTAGGCTGATTGGCATTTCCAAATTGTACGTAGTGTGTGAGTGTGTGTGCGATTGTGCCGTGTGGTGGTTCGGCACCGCATCCAGGATGTCCCCTTCCTTGTGCCCCAAGTTTCCTTGCATAGTCTCCAGGCTCCCCTGCGACCCTGTGGAGGATAAGCAGTACAGAAAATGGGTGGATGGATGGACAATGTCATACTGTCAGTATGTGACTTGAAGATTTCTAGTTATCCAGTGGTGATAGATTCCACAGTTACATACATAACTAGCAAGCTTTATAGAATCATATAAAGGCTAGTTGTACTGTATATTGTCATTTAAAGAATCATTTAAAGAACCATTTCAAATGGATTCTTTTTGGTTCCGCATTTGTTACAAGACAACAAAGTTTTTTTTGCTACTGTGTAAAACCTTTTCTGCTAAATGTGTACAAACCAAATTGGAGCTCTTTTACCATTTACGTGACTTCTAACTTACACATCTGCTTTCCATCTGTGAAAATCTGAAACATCCCGTGATAACAAGCTGATACCAAACGATGGGCCGTAAACTCAGAGATGACTTAAGCTCATGGAAGCACTTTAATCCTCTTTTCCTATCAAACTAAGTCATTTTTTTATTATCCAATCCATCTTAATGTATGCAGTGGGATGAAATCTCACATCTCTACACACTACATACTATGTGTGTGTGCTTTTCATGTGAGTAATCCAGGTACATCTAGGTACTAGGTAGTAAACTATGGGATTTGAGATGTGCAACATGAGAACTGTGAACAATTACAAACACATTACAAGTGAAATGTGCAGCCCGTGTAATCATACATAGCGACTTTAATACAATCTGAAATTTCAGTGATTTAACGCTCATGAATGTTGCCTTTGACTTCTCTATTATAATAATGATGTCAGAACGTGTCGTTTAGGTTGGCAAGATGTGTCTGATCACAGCTTAGTCGAAACATTTGTTTTCCTGCGATGCCTCCTGAAGCTGGATCACAGCAACTGCAGTCTCTGATTGCAGATCTTGAAAGCTGAGTTATAATTATGAAGCCATGAACAAAAAAGGAGTTTATGAGATGGGTTTAATGGGCATGTAAGAGCGGGGACGTTGTGCTGATGTAAAATTGCCCTGACCTTTAAAAACTTTAAAGCCTGAAGCTACAGGCAAATCAATTGCAGATTGACAATTACAAAAATGACAGAAAGGTCAGAGACTTTAGATGGAAATTTCTGTAATAACATCCTGGAATGTTCTTTTCATTGTTTTGTAACAGTTACAAAAGTACGCTGTAGGTCTACTTATTTATACAAACTTTTCATATCCCCATTTATTTTCCAGAATGTGCAATTTTTTTTTTTAATCAGCTGGGACTGGCTTGAAAGTTTTACTCTATACGGCCAAAAGTTTGTGGACATCTGACTATCACACCCTTGTGTGCTTGTTGAACCTCCCATTCCAGATTTAGTCCCTTCTTTACTGTTAGAAGCTCCACTCTTCTGGGAAGGCTTTCCACTAGATTTTGGAGCGTGGCTGTGGGGATTTGTGATCATTCAGCCACAGGAGCATTAGTGAAGTCAGGCAATGATGTCTGGTGAGGAGGTCTGGGATGCAGTCGACGTTCCAGTTCATCCCAAAGGTGTTCAGTGGGGTTGAGGTCAGGGCTCTGTGCAGGACACTCGAGTTCTTCCACTCCAACTTTGGCAAACCATGTCTTCATGGAGCTCGCTTTGTGCACAGGGACACTGTCATGCTGGAACACGTTTGGGTCCCTTAGGTCCAGTGAAGGGAAATTGTAATGCTATAGCATACGAAGACATCCTACACAACTGTGTGCTTCCAAGTTTGGGGAAGAACCACATACAAGTGTAATGTCCACAAACTTTTGGACATATATTGGCCACAATTCCCCTGATTTATGTATCATTGTTTGACATTTGTCTGTGTATGATCTGTATTTGTTTGCACTGTTGAAATATTTTTTTAAAAAGTCCTAAATTATCTGTAACTACTATAAATGTCACACTGATTAAGCCACATGATGGCAGCACAAGCTAATTCTTTAACACCAAAGTGGCGCTTCCTCACTGATTTCTCACAAAAGTGTAACTACTGAACTGATTTGAGCTTCAAACTTGTTAAAGCTCATTTCTCTGTACTTTGTGAATCTTCCAGATCTGTAGAATTCATTACAGGAATAAACTGTGATAAGGAAAGCAGTCAAGCTTGGCAACTAATGAACCTGATCCAATAATGAAAAATGATGTGTTTCAATACAAATGGCATCATTTTAAAGTCCTTTTTCACATTTTAATAATAAGCCTAATATGTATTAGTATTAGAAAGGACCTCTTCATAGTTGGC
>CM040984.1:24123004-24155563 GCA_022985145.1 Pangasius djambal | reverse complement strand
TTTTTTTTTTTTTTTTTTAGAATTTACTTACATATTTATTTATTTATTATAATTCCGTATGTTCAGTAATTTTTTAAATCCTGCTGAATAAAGCTAATCATATAACAGTGATATAAACATTCAATGCCCTCTTCTGTCCGAGTGTGGGCGGTCGCACTTATCTCAGGCCACGCCCCCGGGAGGAACGTCATACTCAAGCCGTTAAAGCCGACGGAAGTTACATGTCATTAATTTTCTTAATTTTAAAAGCAATTAAAGCACGTTTTCTGTTTACTTATTATACTCTAATACAGTAAAAAGTCAGTAGAATACAGGACGCGAAGTCTTTGAAACTTTTTTTTCTTCTGAGAGCTCGAAGTTGAGTATAAGAAGTACTTCCTGTCCAAGGAAGCATAACCAATCAGTGTGCTGCATGTTTGGGTAACTCCGCCCAGGCCGCCTGGGTTGCCAGATTGGATTAAAATCTCTCGTGTTAAAATCAGCCGTAGATCAGTGCTTGTTTTACTATTACTAAATCAATGCTTGTAATAATATTTAGAGAGATCATTTTAGCACAGCTGCATTCAGTAATACACTTAACACTGGATATGCACTTTCTGACATTTTTCTTTATTTGTATTTATTATTTTGTAGGATGCACTTTATAAAACAATACCACATGTATTTTGTGCTATTTTGTCTAATTTATTACTGCAAACTTATCAGGCTGTATATTTTCATAGGCTATCTTCATTCATTCATTCATTCATTCATTTATCTTCAGTAACTGCTTTATCATGTTGAGGGTTGCGGTGGATCCTAAGCCTATACACTGAGATAGTCCTTGCTGTAGAACCAAAAGTCCAGGGGGTGGGGCTGGATCTGATCCAACTCCTCCAATAAGCCTAACTCGAACCCTTAACCCTAACCCATGCAACAGTGTGCAACATTAAACAACACATTAAATACACATATCCAGCCTGAAACACAGTCACCCTCACAGACTTTTGGCTTGGATCCGCCAAGCTCCACCCAGGTAGGAGGAGCTGGATCAGGTCTGACTCCACCCCATGTACTTTTTGTTCTGCAGCAAAGTGGTACTTATCATTTTCACCTTTGGAAACACTGAACGTGAGGTGGGAATACATGCTGGATCACAGTGCACCATGCAGACACACATTCCCACACTCATTCACACCTAGGGGCAAACCATTAGGCATAGGTATGCTGTTGTGCCGTGTGATCTAATAATTTAAAAAGAAATGCTCAGAATTAAACGCGCACATTGGCTAAATCTATCTTGACTTAGTTGACTGTATAACATTGACCATACTAACACATATAACATTGTTTTGAGAAGTTAATCATCAACCTTAGAGTTATCACTCACATAACTAACATTAGCTGGCTTGCTTGTTGCTGTTGTTTCTGTGCTGCAATTTCAGTCTAAAGTGTTGCATGAATTTTTGAAGTTCACTAGAGTAGAACAGTGCCAATAGCCACTCAGGCCTGGAATTGTGAAAGTGTGTTTAAAGTAGCTTTTCTGAGCTTTACGAACTCTGACACAACAAACAGAATGCGGGCTTTCGTGGAGGCATCCACGTTTTTTCCCACTTTGCACGTCGAACGTCGAACATGCTTGAGAGGAAAAACTTAAACAATTGATTATCAGCTTGTCAGTGGAATTGATCAGTTTCTGAAAGCAGACTAGTTATGATGGAATTTGTCGTAAAATCCACATCATATCATCATATCGTTCAACTCTACACCAGAACCCAACCCAGTTACTTCTACCAATAATAATAACGTAAAAGTAGGATGAGTGTATTGAATGATTTTCATTGAAGCAATTGCACCTATTGCGTCTGTCATTCCAGGTGGCCACCAATGGCATCATCTCACCTCACTTTCTCCAGGGAACATAACAGTTTTGCGAGAGAATGCAAAGTTTCTCAGGAGAACGCAACCGCACTGATTTATAAATTTTCCTTCTATCTCTTATTTTTTTCCATCACCATGTCCCCGTAGGGGCTCTGTAGTTCTCAGTGTGCGGCCACGTTGATTTGAAGTCACTCTGTGAACAGGAAGGGAACTGGTAACTGCTAGTGAGAAGTTGAAAATTCGAGTTGAAGGGGCATTTTCTGTGTTTTTTTTTTTTTTTTTACCACTTGTAGGCGGGGAATTTGAAGTTGCAAATTCACTTCAAATGCAGCATTTATGCCCCCTCTGTTTTTACAGACCAGTGGGAGACTTTCTACCAATCTGGCAACTCTGGTGGGGGGGGGGGGGGGGGGGGGGGGGGGGGGGGGGGGGGGGGGGGGGGGGAGCTTCACCCCAGCCCAAATTCCTCTGGACTGTGAGAGCAGCATCACAGAGCTGACTGGCCAGACAGAGAGAAGAGCTCAATGTATAGCTGATGAAGTTGAGAAGGTTGTGATCATGTGGAAGAAAGCAGTGGCGTTTTTGCTCCAACTTTCCTACATCTCCCATCATGTGAGTGCTCTTCAGAGAGGAGAGCTTTTCCCCTACGGGCCATTGAGCGGGGATTTGACTCTGCAGGAAGGAGACGATGAAACATCTCAAGTGATTGCATTGAGCAAACCCATGCACTTCTACGACACATCCTTCAGCAAATTATATGTGAGTACAAACACGATTTCTCATTTCATTTTATAAAAAGGAGACATGCAGGCTTAAGCAATTGGGATGGGTTTTATAATGAAGCACTTACTGTCTGAAATTTAGAGGAACTATTAGTGTATTAATGTATTATTACTCTACAATAATGACATCATATTTTATTATTATTATTATTATTATTATTATAAATTACATTTTTCAAATATATTTATTATTATTGTTATTATTTATTTATTTATTTATTTATTTTTATTTATTTTTGCCTAATCAAAAATTAAACATCTGGAGCAAAAGCTTTGCTGAACTTCCGCTCATGGGCTTGGTCTTTTTTTTTTCTTTTTTCTTTTTTGTACTCATTTATTTGAGAGGATCCCTGACTCCGTGTTGAGGTTGAGCATTTTAAAGTTAATCCACTTTAGTGAAGTCAGTAACCTGAGGTTTGGGTCAGATTTTGTTTTTAAAGGCATTTCCTTTTTTAATCCCCGTAATTCCAAAGTTTTATCCCCATAATTCCTCGCCTTCTTCTTCTGTAGTCCACAAAAAAGAAACCAGAAACATTTTGAATTCACCACATATTATTTTGGAGAATTCGTTACAAGGATGATTTATGTTAAGTAAATGTTAAGTTTTCCAGGTTTTCCACATTTTGTTCCATTTACATTTTTTTAAAATTTGGCCGTCCTGACTACAGTGAAGCAGATACTAAAGATGAAACGAGTAAATGAATGGAACAAATTTTTCATTTAATATATAAGTAATTTTTTTTTTCATTTTGCCTAGTCAAACATCTGGTGGGGGAAAAAGCTCTGCTGATGTGTGTTTCTGCGTGTTAGTCATTTATTTGGGAGGATTGCACACCAAAGTGTGACTGTGACTATGCTCAATGTTGAGGTCAAACTTTTTCCGAAAGCTTTAATACGATTTAGTAAGATCAGTAAACTGAGGTTAGACAATTGGTTTTTGGGTCAGATCATCTTTTTTAGACTTGCTTAAAAAAAGGGGGCTTGGAGACTTTTTCCATAAATCATCACCCTCAATTTATCTGTATATGGTCCAGAAAGGAAACCAGAAAGATTTTGAATAAACCACATCTTATTTTGGAGAATTTGTAGATAGTTTTCTGGATTTTCCAGGGTCTCCAGATGTGACATTTACATTTATTAATTTGACCAATCTGGCTAGAATGACTCAGTTACTGAAGATGAAATAAATGAAGGAAACATTCAAGTTTAAATATTTTTGTTTAGTGCAAAAAAAAAGAACATGCTTGAACAATGAGAGGAAAAACTTAAACAATTGCTTATCAGCTTGTCAGTGGAATTGATCAGTTTCTTTGTCACAAAATCCATATCATATCATCATATCGTTCAACTCTACACCAGAACCCAACCTAGTTACTTCTCCCAATAATAATAACGTAAAAGTAGGATGAGTGTATTGAATGATTTTCATTGAAGTAATTGCACCTATTGCGTCTGTCATTCCAGGTGGCCACCAATGGCATCATCTCACCTCATGACCTTCCTATGGAGAAGCAGTACGTTGATGATGGTTTCCCCACGGAATTCCCAGTTATCGCACCCTTCCTCGCTGACATAGACACCAGTAATGGAAAAGGAGCCATCTACTACCGGCAAACTGAGTCCCCTAGTGTCCTGAATCGAATAGCTGCTGAGGTCCAGAAAGGGTTCCCAGACACTCAATTTACACCAACTCACGCCATCATCGCCACATGGGAAAATGTAGCTGCTTACAAAGAGATCACACGCACCGAGTCATCCAGACAGGTGAGGAAGAATCTGTTGGGAGGAGTGAAGTATTTATTGCATGTCAGAATCTATAAAAGCTCTAATTAGTGCCTTTTGGTAAACAGGGTTGCCAGATTGGAGTCACCTGGATTTACATTATTCAAATAATAATCACATAAAGCAAAACTGTTTACGGTGGAATTAAGACTGCAGGTTTCATGATGAAATATGAACCACACCAATTTAGTTTGGTTTTACTGATTTATGTAATGCAATAGTCAAATAGTTCTTGCAGTAGTTAAAAGGAAAATAGGAATATTAATGGCTGGTTAATTAGTAATTGGCAATGTTTCTGTTCATCTGATGATAGAATAATAACTCATAAGATACTTGAGGATGAAATTCAGTTTTGATTTAACATGCTCTATGCGTAAACTATCACAGAATCCATTCGTTTATTTCATATATTCAGTCAGTGTTTGATTGGTATTTGGGAATTTCATATTCAGTGCATAATAATAATAAAAAAAAACATTTGTTTAGGATAAACGTGTTATTTTTCACTATAGGCGTTAGGTCATTTTAAGCTTTCCAACGTTGTTTCTTCACTTTTTCATTCAAAAACTCTGCGCTTCGGGTGTATGCGTGAAGTCACGTGATACAACACCTTAATTAATCTTAATTTGTCACAGCACATAAAAATAAAAATCATTAAAATGATGACTGATTAACAGAGGGAGCTAACAAACATGTGCGTATGTTTTAAGTCACTGTAGTCACGTTTCAATTAATGCTGAATTTTTAACAATACCTGACGAATAATGAACAAAAGCTTCTCAGATTACATCTACACCCAGTAGGAATCTATCGGGCGGGGTGAACTATGTGACCCTGAAGATCTGAGCTTAGCTCTAACCTCTTAAAGGTGTAGGTTATCAGCGTTGGCCGTCAGTCATCTCCCCCAGCTTAATTCCCCGCCTCTGCTGTAATTGCAGGCCCACGGGGCACCTGTGCACACATTGCTGCTCCGTACTAACTACTAATCTGTCCCGAAATCCCTGCAGCCTCTAATTTCCTTGTGCAGCTCACAAGAAAAAGTGGTGGGAAAGAAGAATACACGGTGACTTGTGTGTACTCTTTCTCTGTCTCTAATAGCTAGGGATTATCAGCTCTTTCCTTGCATGAAACCATTTAGTGCCAACAGTCTGCGTCAAAGAGTTTGACATCTTGAATTCTTGCGTAATTTTCGAAAGCCACATGCTGTTTATTAATGTCTTTTCTCTGTTGTGCAAGAGGGAATACATTTGGCAACAGTTTCGCATCCATATGCTGAGGTCTTTGGTTGTGGACAAGAGGCCCAGTGTATAATTATTGATTTCAGCTCTGGATAGTGAGAACCCATAAGAAACATGGAAGCATAGTGTGTCTTTCCTGCATGCTGGATTGAATGGGCTATTCTATTGTTCGTGCTCTCATGTTTGGCTCTCACCTCCAGGCTAACAGGGAGAAACAGCTGTGCGGCAGATTAAACATTTTCTTTGGTTATTTACTGGTTCAGATAACAGCCTGGCTGTTCCTCTGATATGTATATATCCGAAGTGCAGTAGAGACTTTAGATGGCTTATAAACAGAGCTTGAGTAATTACTCAGTCGACTCTGGACAGCTTGTTGACTTGAGAACGTACGCTATACCAGACAGTAATAGCATGTAATCCATCACATCTGTGGACAACTTTGTGTCTGTAAATAAATCATTTTAACGTACGCCAAGCATGGTCTTCTCTTGAAGCACGAACAGGTGAGAATGCCAAAGTAAAGAGTCTGCTATCAAGCCGGCTGTCCTACTGTTTGAGGCTCACTCGGATTTGTTTACGATCGCTGACACTGTTTGCTTGCTGCTCAACAATGGATTACAGTATAAGCTCTCCGAGCCATGGGAGGATGTTTAAAGAAAGCACATCCTCCAGTTAATTCACCGCGTGTCCGCTTTGCTGAGAGTTTGCTCAAGCTTTTCGGATGCTCTTTATGGGGGTGGCAAATCTAGACAGTCCCTTGTGTTTTCTTTTGGGACTCAATCCTCTTTATTGTAGATGCAGTTTCCGGCCCCCGAACGTCCGTCTTGTGTCTGTCGCAGAGGAGATGGAAGTGGGAAGCCATATGGAGGTGTTATTCCTTGAACAAATAAGCAGTGGAAGTTCAGATCAAGCTGGTCGAGCTTTCAATTACGACAGTGTGCCCTGTGGTATCATCCTGGGCATGTCTCAGTCTTGCCACAAGTGGGTGCCTAATTATTTACAATAACATCTTTAAACAATCTTGTTTATGGGTGTGTTCCTGCAGAGCTTGAAGGCAGTGTGGTCTTGTAATTAAGGATTCGGGGCTGAGGGTTGGGGCTTTTTTTTTTCCGGGGGATGGAGAGGTGTATGCTATGGAATTAGGTAGCCTGGGGCTCTTTCAAAGCCATATGCAGCAGTTGTGGGGGGTCCTTGCAGGTTCTTTTGTGATGGTGATAATGGAGGTGAAATACCAAAGAAAGGCATGAGGTGTTTCACACAGATCCCGTACAAACATGTGTGAGAGAAACAAAGAAGGCAAGGGGGTGCAAGTCAGAGTTGATGTTGAATCCATGTTAAAACAATACTCTTGTTTTGTTGGCAAGTTTACTTGAAAATTAGCATAGCCACCACTCTGGAAGTAGTGGGTGGTCAGTCAAAGCCGTCTGTGGCCACAGATCAGGACGGAGTCGTGTCTCTGATCTTGGCTTTCAGGGAATTTAATGACATGATCTTGAAAAGGACACACAGACTGGGCTGTCCAGGACAAGATAGCACTTCAAACAGAGGTCTAAAGTGGTCTCTTAAGAGGGTGTGAAAAAAACCAGAGCGGAGGAAAATGAGGACAGGAAACCAGAGGGGACACATTTGCTGAGTTACCAGACCAAATAAAATCAATGGTACAAATGTGAACTTTGAGAAAAGACCAAATATGGGCTTAGTCCGGGCACAAGGTCTTAGTGGGACTGCTTTGAAACTATCGTAAACAAGTAATAAAAGACACGAAAGTTTACTGTCTGGATAAACTCTCTGGTACTCATTGAAATGTGTTGTTGTGTGAACTATTCATTAGCCCTTTGATAAACACAAGCTGTGACAGAGCTTTTGTTCCTCAAGCAAACTCAGTTCACCCTGAGGATAAGATAAGGCACTAACATTTACATTTGAATTATAGACTGATGCCGATCTTCTTCCTCTCATTTGGCAGGTTAACACATTCCAGGCGGTGGTGGCTTATGATGAGGAGAACACCTACGCTCTTTTTCTTTACCCAGAGGATGGACTGCAGTTCTTTGGAACGCGTCCTAAAGAGATGTTCAATGTGGAGATCGAGCTGCCCGCGCGGGTCGGCTTCACCAGGGGAGAAATCCCATATTTTATCTTCACCCGCACTGAGGGACCTTACTTCAGCCTCACCAGCAATGAGCAGTCTGTCAAGAACTTGTACCAGTAAGCAATAAATATATGGCTAAACGTAGCAATGGATGTCCCATTAAACAAAAGAATTACTTGCGAAATTACTTGCATTTTTTTTCTCAAAGCTCTTGATGGCAGGTGGATTGCAATGGTAGAAGTGTAAACAGATGGAAGAATTGGGAAGCTTGAATCTTTTAATTTTTGGTTTATTTTAATTCTTTTATTTTACTTTGTTTCTCGCAAGTCAGATTGACCTGAACATGATCTATGCCCATCATACATTACATAATTTCCATGTCTCTTCTATAATACTGTTTAATAATCTCCCTTCAGGATGGGTAACACTGGCGTGCCTGGCGTTTGGCTCTTCCACATCGGAAACGCATACACTTTCCACAACGTAATTCCAGCAGCAGCTTCAGGCCATTTACCCACCGCAGTCCCTAGGAAGCAAGCGGTTGTGTTCCAAACCACCCCCGAGTACCCTGCAGGAGAGTATGAGACAGATGACGAGTCTTTCGACGAAGAGCAAGAATACAACATTGATCCAGATTTTCAGACTCCAGATGTCACAGAATTCCCTCAGCCAGGCCACGATGCCTCTCTGTTGAGTGGTCTGAACCAGGAAGCTGACTCAAATCTGTCCCCACCTGACCCCTACATAAGGGATGTCACTCTGAGCCCTGACACTCAGACTGACCACATCGCTCCTACTAATGTTCCTCCAGAGGAAATCATTGAGTCTGTGCATCCGGTGCCAGAGCACACACTTCTGGAAGCGTATCCCATCCATCCTGAGGGTCAAGTGGTTAATGTGGAAGAAGATTTGCATTTCGACTCTGGAGGTGAGGCTGAAACTTTGAAAAAGCAGTTATGCTCATCTTACACTTTTTTCTTCATTTTTTCTGTTTCTTATTCCTGACTCTGAATTCCAAGTGCTCTTAAAATCTAACAGCTGTTCATCCTCCCCTTCTGTCATTCACTTCATTCTTCTAAATACACCTCAGAAAGTCAGAAAAATAATAATAAATGCTTTAAAAAACTAATTCAAGGCCAGTGCACAACCCTCACTTTGTGTGTCAGTCTCACAGCTTTTAGATGTTCTCCTGAAGCTATGAAGATGTTCTCCTGAAGAATGGTAGGTGCTTAAAACAAGTGTTGGTCCAAGTCTTTTAGGAACCTGCTGTCCTTCAAATGAGTGAATGTGAGCTGTAACCCTGAACAACTGCAGCGAAACACACATCCAGATGTCCAGTATGACATGAGCCTCATATTTGGCCAGGGGCCAGCAGCTCCTCTCTAAATCATTGTTTGCAGCAGGAACAGATGACAGGAGTGTTTCTCATCTCTCTTCTGGATGACAGATGTCTTTTCCTTAACAGCATTCGGGTACAGGCAACATCTGTCTTCATCAGCGGGGTATAGGACATAGAATTGGTGCTCAAGTAAATTTGGTTGCCCCAACCGTATGATTATAGCGCTACATAGGCTCATGTGTAAAGGCTTACTGTATCCCTTGTGTTTACATGTTTAAACATGATATTCTCTGTCTGTCTCCTTTCATTTCACTCTATATATCAATCTGTTTCTTCTTTCTCTCTTAAGTGATTCACTATTCCACTGAAAACAAGGAGACGTGTGATCGTTTCCAGCAGACTTGCAGCCAGAATGCTTACTGTGCTGACTACTCATCAGGCTACTGCTGCCACTGCCATGCCGGTTTCTATGGAAATGGACGCCATTGCCTTCCTGATGGTGAGTTTTGAAATACCAGTTGGCATTTGTTAAAAAAATAAATATGACTTGGATTTCTCTATTTTCTTAGTGTACATTAGTTGAGTTTGGTCTCGTCTTAGAGGGCTCATTTTACATACTTACAGAAACTCAAGTCCATATTATAACTAAACACAGGCCTGTAACGTTATATACACAAAGGCCTTATATTAATACAACTTACAGCCATTAGTTATACAAAGGCACTTTATAAAAGCACTTCATTCTTTGTAGAAATGACAACTTCTATTTGAGTTATTTGTCTTGGGTTTGGGGAACAAAGTCAAATTGAGTTTGGGGGTAACAAAAAAACTGTTTGGATTTGCATAAAAAAGGAAAGGATAACTTTAACATTTGCATGAAAATGTCTCACCTTTGGTTTATGAGGCCAATTTCAGTTTGTGTTTGTAAAAGAATGAGTTGAGTTTTGATTAAAAATATGACTTGGGTTTGTTTGTTTACAAAAGCCAACTGAAAAAGACTTTAATTGAAGCCACATGAAAGCCATATGAAAATATGAAAAATGGCTAACTTAGGTTTGGGTAGAAAAGGCCAGTTTGAATTTTGGTAAAAAGTTTATTTGAGTTTGGTTAAAAGACTGTAGCTGCCTCGCATTCTTCTTCCAGGCTAGTCTCCTGTGTTTGAATAATTGAGAGGCTAAAGATTCTTAGGTTCTAAAGAAATTTACCAGTTGCATTTTTAATGTAGGTATCACTAATGTTATTATTCAACATGTGAAAATGTATGTTTCTGTATTTTCAAAAGGTTATTCAGTCAAATTTGGTTTCACCATAGACACATCATTTTCACTGACTCCTGACAGATCTAGCCAAGTCATGGCCAAAGACATTACACAATGTCACCTTCTTTCCAGTTGGTACTTGGGGCCATGAGACATTTTTGGAGGCTTAATGTCAAATGAATCTACTCAATCTTCAGAACTTAACTAAAACGTCCTTATGACTCATTCAGCAGTTCTCAGCTTGAAAATCATCCTTCTTGAGACACCATATTAAACCTTTAAGGAGGTTCTACCTGTAATGATCATATACCGAAAGTTTTAAAAAAATGTCAAAAAGTGTCGAAGTTTTGCTCAATGACATCTCTGCTGGGGAAAATCTGACTTGGCAGTGGGATATGTGTGTGTACAGAAGGAGCTTTGTGTGCTCTTAGGGAGTGTGTGGGTTGATTGTGGAATGGAAAAGAGGATACAGGGCAGTTTTGTCACCAAACACAAACCTGCCACTCTTTCTGGTCGGAAACAGTTGTTCTGCACTCATTACTTTTATTATTTGTAGAAAATCCCTTTCTTATACCAAAGGACACTTTGCAGGAGAGAAAACAAAATAATAAATACAGACAAATTATTCAGGAAAAATAAAAACATATGGCCAAAATGTTCAGACAATAATGCAGGCATTCACATTTTCTAAAGTATATGTATAGTTAATTTACTGAAACATTAAACAACAGTTGCTTCTGGAAATTCAAAAGGACTGGAGGACCTTCAGTACCAATACCAGAATTGTCTTTTTTATCTTCTCCTTCTTATGTTTTTTAACAGGTGCTCCTCAACGTGTGAATGGAAAAGTCAATGGGATGGTTTCTGTAGGTTCGACCCCAGTGGGACTGGACAGCATTGACCTCCATGCTTACATCGTAGTGGGTGATGGTCGCGCATACACAGCCATCAGCGAAGTCCCAGAGCCTTTGGGGTGGGCACTAATGCCTGTCACACCCATTGGTGGCCTTTTTGGGTGGCTCTTTGCCCTCAAGCTTCCCAATAGCCATAATGGCTTCAACATCACTGGTAAGGATGTGACAAAATATGCGATATGGCCAAAAGGTTTGTTTACACCATCACCCCCATATGTGGGCTTTCCGCAATCACTGGAACTAAGGGGCCCAAAGCTGTTCTAGCATGACAATGCCCCTATGCACAAGGCGAGCTCCATGAAGACATGGTTTGCTAAGGTTGGTGTAGAAAAACTCGAGTGTCCTGCAGAGAGACCTGACCTCAACCCCACTTAACACCTTTGAGATGAACTGGAACACCAACTGCACCCCAGACCTCCTCACCCAACATCAGTTCCTGACCTCATTAATGCTCTTGTGGCTGAATGAATAAATCCGCACAACCATGTTTGAAAATGTAGTGGAAAGCCTTCCCAGAGGACGAGTAATTATTATAACAGCAAAGGTGGATCTGAATCTGGAATGGAATGTTCAACAAGCACATATTTGTGTGATGGTCAGGTGTCTACAAACTTTTGGCTATATAGTGTATCACTATGACATGATGTTATAGGAGTAGAAATCTCAGATTAACAGTGTTACAGTGTAGAGGTGTCTCACTCTAGCGACTTATTTTTGTCCCGCAGGATCGCGGTCCCCAATATAGACAAAGAAGTTACAAAAAAGTTATCATTAGACTATTAGAGGAAAATGTACACCAGTGTTGTTTGGATAAACTACTCAAGGCTGCAGACAACCCTCTTGTTAAAGTCTGTTTTAAAACAGACGTATCATTCAGTACAGCGTTTTTAAACATGGCACTTAATGTTTTCAACCGTGTAAAGTTCTAAGCTAGTACTGTGAGCTGTACTGTTGCCTTATACAGTTATTATACTGTTCCTCCCCTAAACACCAGTGAGGAAACCCTGCTGCTCATTGCCAGTTTTATTGTGCTGTGTGTTTGTTTAACATTTGCTCTCCTGCTGGGACTCGCTTAAAGTCCCGAGTATTTTCTCTCTCACTAATATAAACTGAGTGCCTCACAGCTGGGGTTTCTCCAGAGACCTCCCTCCAGAGGGCTGATAGTCAAAGTTTGATGAAGACACACTCTACCTCTCAACTTAATTCAAGTCAGGTGGTTAAATGGCTGTGTGTTTTTACTTTGTGGGGAAAAATAAAAATAAAAAGCTGGCTCTGAAATCACTATTACAAGGGTTATGACCCTCATCTGGGTATGATTATATAACGTAAAAATTAAGTTGTAGTAAAAATAAAGAGTACGTTTTGTGGTTTAGTGATAAACACAACTGCGTAGGGAAGATCAAAGTGCAAAAAAATCATTTTTTTTTATCCCTCAGGCGCTGAGTTTACTCGCCATGCCGATGTGACCTTTTACCCCGGCAACCAACGACTCATCATTGTTCAGACCGCCAGGGGGTTGGACAGTCAGAACTACCTGAACGTAGAAACACACGTGGAGGGCAGTGTGCCGTTTGTTCCCCCTGGTGCCAGCATTCAGATGGAGCCTTTTTCAGAGACCTACCAGTATTACCCATCATGTAAGATCTCCCACTTGCAAATACTCCTTCATGTTTGTGGAAAATAATCAATAATCAACGAGGTGGTGTGACGCGGCCCAACATGAGATGGAGTTACTGTTACCACCCTGAAGTTGATTAATGTCCTATAACAACACATCCACAAGTGTTTTATTGCTCTTACACCTCAACAATTTGGCAACAATTGCAATTTTTTTACTTATTCAAGAATGAAGCATTATACTTTTTACGTTTATAATTGCGTTTAATGTTGTGGAACATCCATTTAAACTATAACAGCTATAAAAAGCTTTCCTTGCTTTTACTTGAAAAAATGCAAAAAAATGCAGCTTGTTACTGAGAAATCGCAAAACGTAACATTGTCCGTCCTGAAGACTTTCCCTTGGTGCAAAACTTAAAATGCCAGTTTTACCTCTGACTGATACAGCACCGACACTGGAGACTCCTTCCAAAAAAGTTAAATAAGCATCCCCTCACAGAAACCTTCACCGTGACAATGATTGTACAATTTTCTTTGTTAAAAAACAACTTATTTTTAAGCCACGTATTGTTAGGCTTAGATTCTGTTTATAGAATGAGACCTGACAATTCATCAATGTTGTGGTATAAAATGCAAAAACACTTGTCTTATGTAACTATACTCATGCATAAGTTAAACTGTTGTTTTTAGAGAGCCTATTTGCATACTAGGACATGATTGGCTGTAATATTTTATGATGCAATAACATTTGCCTGTTTAAAATTAAGTCCGATTTTTAAGTCAGACCGAAGTGCAGCTCTCAGAATAATTATGTTTCTTTTTAATATCTTCTATTTTGTGGATAGAAGATATTTTATTATTCCATTTACATTGAAGATGAAACACAAACTCATGTGCTGGATGTGTTGCTGTATGACGTAACTTCCTGCTACCCAATCCTTGGTTATTGGAGACAGGGTTCAAGGGGTCAGAGAGTGGTCCATCTATAAAAAAAAAAAAAACATGGCCCTTCCAACTTCCTTTTAGAGGAAGTTGTGTCTCATTGTGATGAGCCCCAAAGCATAAACTGTTTTTCATGCTGACATACAGCTCGAGGATGTAATTAAAGTTCAAAACTGGCTTTTTGCATTGGCCTACTTCCAAGTCAGGTCATCACAGGTCACGTAGAGGAAGTGCTCTTTTGGGTTAACCGTAAAACGATTAGGTGTATATGGAGTAATCCCTTGTCTCTGCTATCTGCCTGTAGTGATCACATCCAGCTCAGTACGGGAGTTTACGATCATGTCCGTGCAGAGTGGAGCAGAAAAACTCACCTACCAGCTGAGACAGAACATCACCTACAGGGACTGCAGACACACACCACATGCTGGAGCTGAGACGCTGCAGCTCAATGTTGAGCGCATCTTTGCCATGTACGTCAAAGAAGAGCGCGTTCTCAGATACGCCATCACCAACAAGATCGGCCATGTCGGAGGTAAGCTTGTGAAAACTGCTCCTATTAGTGCCTGGGAGTAATGTTTATTTTGCTCAGTAATGAAGAACAGCAAGGTATTTTTGTGTACAAGATGATAAATCTAGTTTTGGTCAAAACTGGGTCGCCTGCCTGTAACATACTTTGACACCTCAAATATAAGAAACCGTAAACACATTTCACCAAAACTATGTGGAAATGTTTATTTTATTATCCCTTGGCTATCATCCTACAAGTATCATGAAGCCAGTTTAATAAACATGGTGGTAAAAACAGTCAGTCTGATTCCTCACACAGTAAATGTCACACTTTTATCAAGTTGTTGGATAGCTACATACATGCTGTATGTCAAAATGGACATAAACCTAATCAAGAAACGAAAGAAATGAAATCGTTAAATGTGATTTTCTTCCTTTTCACTTTGCCAAATGCCAAAATTTGACCATGTGACGGGTTTTCCCCAGGCTGCCCACACACACACACACAACACACACACACCCACACACACTCACATGCAGTATAGCTTTAAATTTACATGTAAGTGTCTCCATAGACTCACACTGATACATGCCAGAATCAGGCATGTTTTTGGTCTATCATTTCTCTTACTGTAAAGCATATTTGTTTAAAAAGTCTTAGCTTGCAAGCCCATAATACACTTGAAACTCTAGTTTCCTACTCTACATTTAGAAATTACACCTGGGAGAGTCACAGTGGTGCGGCGGGTAGTGTTTCCACCTCACTCCATGTTTCCTGGTTCAATCCTGACCTCGGGTTCCTGAGCTCAGGTTTCTGTTCATGTTCTACCTGTGTGTGCGTAGGTTTCCTCTGAGTTGTTCACCTCCCAGAAACATTCTGGTAGGTGAATTGCCTGTGCTAAATTGCCCCTAGTTCTGAATAAGTGTTTGACTTGTGTGTGTGCATGGCATTCTATACAAGGTATATTCCTGCCTCACTCCCAGTGTTCCCAAGATTGGGAACCAGTATGGTGACACCAGCTATCTAGCTTTTTATTATTTATATCTATGGTTAAAACCTGACTTTTTATGACAGAGACCACTTTTACCACCAGTTACCACCAATTCCGTTGGTTTCTTAGTTTTCTCAGGATTTCTTGCTCATTGCTTCTATAATACTTGTCATCTTTCCAAGCCAAACTGAGCACAAAGCTCTTCTAAGTAGTCTATTGTAATATTCAAGCTTGACTCCTTCCTTCTGTCTTTTAGCGTGCCCTCATATCTGAAATGGTTCCTTTATTAACTCGCTGACAGAAGCAGAAGGGAGGAATCCACATCTCTTGCATGCACAGGGGAGTTGGCGTGAATTTCTCTCATGGCCAGGGTTCACTGCCCGGAGCCACCTGATGTAGCCAGAGAACTCCTGATACAGTGCTGGGAGTTAGCGTCCTGTAAAGCATACAGGTTTTTAATGGATCTTTGTGTGTGGCGTGAGCTCGCTATCTCTCTGCAAGCCCTCTCTCATGATAAATCAACCCTAGCTCAATATCTCACGTCCTTATAAGGTTGTAACATGGGTTGGTGAAGTGGTCTTATTAGGACATCTCAGACTCAGTTTAGGGCAACTCGTTTGTGTGGGAACAACTATTGTACAACATATATATTACAATATATAACAGGACCTAACTTACTTTGCAGACGTTGTACAACATCAAATGTAACTACCAACATGTTCTTTAATAAGTAAAAAAAACTGTTATCATTGGCAAGCTGCTATGATATAAGAGAAAATAATCAACTTCAGTGTGGTAACTAACTCAGCTTTGCTTCATTTCACCACCCTGATGTTAATTATTTTCCTACTACAGCATGCTCTAAAGTGTTTTATTGCTTAGATAGCTTGTGTTTTTCTAAGAATTGGCATGTTAAGTTTGGTTCAGCAACAACTTCAAGTTGGTTCTATCTCTAATCATTCCTCAACTTTCTACCAAAATCTAAAAAAAAAAAAAATCTGTTAATCATGAGTCATGCCCAGGATTTTCTTAAACCATTAGGATTTTAATGGTCATGTAGTGTGTGTAATATTTAAGGCCAAGTGAAAACAGATGTTGCGCATTTGTGTAACTTTTTACGTACTTAATTAGATGAGTAGAGCAATGGATTCTAGCAGGTGGCGATGCTGCATTGCAGTTTTTGGCACAAACAGATATCCAAAAATTTTCCTTCCACATTCTTTAGATAACATGATGGGGCCAACACAATGTTGCACCGGGTTGCTAGCAGAAAGCATTGGTGGGATTTTGCTAGGAGAGGAAGAGCCTCTCCAGCTGCTGAGAGATGCTCACACATGATTGCCAGAGATTTCAGAGTGTTGTTATTATGCTGCCAGATTGGAAACAGTATCCCTCATTGAGAGATTTACAGACTTGGAGGAATAATTGTGTAGTGATATCATGGGAGTGGAGAAATACCCAGATTCAGAGCCTCATGTCCTTCATCGGCCTCAGTGTTGGTCTGAAAACGCAGCTGACTCTGTCTGTCTTAATGAGGCAAGACTGACACACAATAATTAGCGTAGCAGCATGATGTTTAACAGACGTGACTCATGCATGAGTATGCTAGGTCCTATGGCAGACACATGCTGAGTGGTACTCATTCAGCTAGTCTTCAGACCCACATACGTATCTGTATATCTGTTCTCAGAGGCTTGCATTGTACAATGGCTAAGATGAGTGATTTTGAGTTGTTTGAGAAGAAGTGGCCGCTATTGTTGGAAACATGTTGTGTAATTTCTTCCAAGAAGCTAGTGCACAAACTGTTACCAGCTCTTTTCAGGGGAAAGTAGCTAATGCATTCCCAAAATGTCTCTAGAAGTTGCCACATGGTGTCGTAGACTAATCTCAATTATCATGATCATTTGCATATCAGGGCAGGCTACGTGAAGTATGTAGCATTAGAAGAGAAAACTAATAGATTAACGAGTTATGTATTTACAAAATACTATAATTTCTATCAAGAACACAGACAAAATGAAGCAGTAGTAGTGAGTAGCTGAGAAAAAAGACATAAAGGAAATGGCTTAGTGATGAAATAATTCACTTTTGTTACTTGAAAATATTACCAAGAAGAGAGTTTAAAATGAAGAACAAAGAAGTGTGCGAGTGAGACAAACAATGGTGATCAGTGATTGGTCATTGGGAACAATGGTGATCAGTGATTGGTCGTTGGGAACAAGGGTGATTAGTTATTTGTTGTTGGGAACAATGGTGATCAGTGATTGGTCGTTGGGAACAAGGGTGATTAGTTATTTGTTGTTGGGAACAAGGGTGATCAGTGATTGTTCATTGGGAAAAATGGTGAATAGTGATTGGTCGGTGGGAACAGGGGTAATTAATGATTGGTAATTGGGAACAATGGTGATTAGTGATTTGTTGTTGGGAACAAGGGTGATCAGTGATTGTTCATTGGGAAAAATGGTGATTAGTGATTGGTTATTGCAAACATATTCTCATATTAGGCTTTTTTACACACTTAAGTTAAAATAAAGCTAGGCTGAAATAAAGTCACTAAAGGGCTCTAAACGGTTGTTGAACACTTTCCTACATTACCCACAATACTGTTTGATTACCCACATCAATGGTGCCAGTGGGATTTAACCTTCACATCATCCACTTAAAGAGAGTAATGGAGCAGCACTTCAATCCTTTAGTCTGTCCAGCTCTCTCACCTCTTCATCATATCAGATCCATTTCCAAAGCTTCACCATTTACACTAATCGCCATACACAGCATCATGTTCATCATCTTGTAGATCGCTAACTAGACGAGCCGAGTCTCAGCTGTAACTCAGCGCAGCTGTGTTTTATAGCTGCATTGCATTCTGGAACTTTGAGTCCAAGTGGCTGTCTGTGATGTGGATGCGGCATATAGCCACTAACTTCTCACAGGAATAATGAAAATACAGCACTAACCAATACATTAGCACCAGAATCTCTAAACACATCCCACATACAGCAATTTAAACATGTATAAGTAATTACCTTCTAAGTTTATTTCACTACTCAGTATGTTTGTTAGTAGATGGAAGTATATTGTATGGTAATTGGTAGTTGGTAATAAACACAATCTTAATGAATCCATCCTCATCACACATGGGAACAAACTTCTCAGAGTAAAGCACTGTGTGTGAAAGGGTTTTTCCACCTGGCATATTAATATCATTTATCCACCCTCAAAGCCCTAAGCCCTGTCTCGTCCCTTTAATTAAGACAGAGTTAAAAGGACCTGAGGATACCCCCTCCTCATTAGCTAATGCTCGTCCTCTATTTTTTTTTCTCTCTGCTTTTCTCCGTCCCCTGTGGAGTCGCTTTGAAAAGAGACTGTCTCGGTCTCTCACTTCAAACAAAAGTCTTCCTGTCTGCCTTTGATAATTGTCCAAATTGGTCCCTGGCCTCGGGTGAGGAAATCAAGCTGGTTTTAATGTCTGCTAGGGTTTCAGCCTACGCCGTTGCGTCATTTCAGTCTCATCAGGCAACTGCAACACAAGAGCATGCTGTCCTTTTTAAGAAAGGTCCTCAGTTAGAGTACAATCTTGCTTAGTTCTGGTCTATTAGCGTCCTGCAGTAGATGGTCTGTCTGTGTGTGTGGGTTTGTGTGTTTTATAGATCGTTTTAAAGTGTTGCGCTTTCTGGGTCAAGTACTTTGACCTTCAGTGTTATTAAGGGACAGGCCACCATGAGAGTGTGAAGGAGAGACAAGTTCACACCTAGCCACATACTAACACCTTTACGCCCCATCTCTACACTAATGTCCTGCTAATGACTCCCAGCTTTTTGTGGCTCACATGTATGAATTTGTTAATGATGCATGCTGGGAATAGTTAAACAGGATATGCTATCAATGATCCAGTGTTTCGATATATCAGTGATGGACCTTTGCCATTTTAAAAGCAGGAAAACCTCTATTTAGTTTTATCATTTCCTTTTTAAACATAGTTTCCTTAGGTCCTGCTGCAAAGCCAAAAAGGGTTTCCTAATGCAGCCTGGATTCGAATTTTATTTCTGTTCCTTCCTGTTTGTGCAGATTACATCCCGGACCCTGTGCAGTCGAACCCCTGCTACTTAGGAAATCACGATTGTGACACCACAGCACAATGTGTACCAGGAGAAGGACAGCACTTTACCTGTGTGTGTGCTACTGGATACACTGGAGATGGACGCAACTGCTATGGTAAGAGATGCAATTCAGTTCAATTCAATTCCATCCACCCATCCATCTATCTGTGAGCATCGAAGTGGGACAGAATGAACACCTCCTTAAAAGCTTGTCTTTTGTTTGCTCTGTTCAAGCACCAAAAGTTAGCCAGTTAGTATTAGTGATATATTAATGTTAACATTCATGATATGTTGCTCTGTATGGTCAAAATTATGGGTTTAACCATCTTATGTACTATATCTGTATGTTGATTGATTGAAAGCAAATACTAATATAACCTTAGAGAAGTAGAGAAAAGTAGAGACCTGATACATTTTTTACTCTTGACGGTGAAGCAGCTGTTGTTTTGATGTGCTGTCATGTACTAAACTTGGGATTAAGGACAAGTTTCAGAATAGGAATACCAATTTGAATGCTGTCTTTTTTTGGCGGGGTTTTCTTAGTCAGAGTTTGGGAGTTACAAGCTACAAGGTTCAAGCTTTCGTAATCAAATGCAGCGTAAATCCACTCCTGTGTGAGTGAGCCAGAGTTTTGACATTCTGTTTACGCTGAGTGCCTGGAACGCTTTGGGGCGCTTCCCCTCTCTATCCAGGCTCATTTTAATTCCTCTCTGGAGGGCCACATATGTCTTATATTAATATTGCAGACCACTTAGGAGATAGTTAATTACCAGTGATGGTCTACCATCTCAATCTGGTCACACTGAGAAGGAGCAGATCCAGAGGTTGTGTATTTTACTCACTAAGGGTCAGAGTGTTTCGGTTCCACCAATGATTAAGTAATCCGATATCTTTGCTGGTTCTAGGAATGTTAACGGTTACATTGATAAGAGAATCCATTAATAAAAGATTGATGG
Organism: Pangasius djambal; assembly: GCA_022985145.1. Lineage (NCBI taxonomy): Eukaryota > Metazoa > Chordata > Actinopteri > Siluriformes > Pangasiidae > Pangasius > Pangasius djambal. The sequence goes on along the minus strand of CM040984.1, from coordinate 24,135,183 downwards.
AAAATATTTTCTTACACTAACAATACGGACAAGTTTTAGAGTTAAATTCAGCTACAATTCACCAAACAGTGTAAATAATTGCAAAATGATGTACAGTATTGGTTCACCATTTTTGGTGACCATCAACTGCCACGAGTTAACATACAAACAGTTGAAATACATAAAACGTTTTGGTATTCATGTCTCTGGTATTTTTTAAAAAGATGATCAACCCATAAGTACTTCAGGTGGGAGAATCGGTTACCCAACTGACAGCGGACATATCACACAATTTGTGGAAATGGTGGACATGGAGGATTAGGATTGGGTAGATAAAGAAAGCTGTAGTAGTGTGCAACAGTGTGTCACCTCTCTCAACCACACAAGAGGAGGAAGAGCGTGTTATCTCCACAGCTGTTGGCTGGCAGTGGGGGGTGAGTTGTGGGGGTACTGAGCTTGTTTGACGAGGAGCGAAAACCAGGGCTTCACACATCTCCTGTGAAAACACTGTCGTGGAGTCCTAGCACAGCTGTCTCCTTTATCTGTGTCTCACCTTATGTCATCTGCTCTCTCTTTCACCGAGGATGTAGAGCCGATATCCGCCTACTAAAGGCCCCCTAAAATTCAGACGTCTACTTTTAGGCCCCCTAAAGCTGGTTTTAAAATTCAGACATCGACTTTTTAAGATACCCGTCACCCTGTATGAGAGGATCCTCATAAACCTTGTCTGAATTCTATAACAGACTTTGCCATATGTTCTTCACGTCAGATATAATGAAGCTCCTCTAACGATAGACTTAGGATTAAAGAAAAGTTCTGTGTTTTGCTTACATCATCAGCACAGTATGTGTTTGTAAGAGAACGGGGTCGAATAAACAAACAAGAACTTGGTATAATAGTGGTAATGTTATGTCTAGAGAAAACATGCTTTAAATGTAGAGGCAAAGAAGAGGAGCTTGTAGTCGTTCATGGCTGGACAAAAGAGGACATTCAAAAAGACCTCCTTGCTGCCACAATTCAACAAACTACTCTTCATTTTGTTTGGGATTTTATTGAAAAATTCTCACACTGCCAGAAATTTGACGTTCGGTCACAATGGAATTAAATAAGCCGTTACATTATGTGTTCTAAAGTTGCGGATCTCAAATCACGACCAAAGACTTCTTTTAACATGTGTGATTTTTGTCAGTGACAGCAAAATCTGGCTGAAAAATTGTACAGTGTTTTTAAGTGTACATGGTTTTTAACCCTTTAATGATAGAAATGCCATATATGGGCCAAAAGCTGCAAGTTTACCTTTGTTTACTGGGGTTAAGGTTATAGTTAAGTGTAGACCTAGCATTATTCGGTTTCACAAAGATAGTAAAACAGATGTTTGTATGTGTTTTTGGAACAAGTTGTTCGTGGAAGAGTGTAATTTCACCACCTGTTACAACTCCATGCCACTCCTCAGCTGGATTGAGTACGTATCAGGCAGTGAGAGAGAGCGAGAAGATATATAACAGAAAAAAAGTGTGAGAGAAGGAGGGGGTCTTACACACGGGGTTATTAACAGTGATTAAAACCAGGCCTCCCTGGTCAGCTCCAGCTTGTTCCCACACATTCCCACAGGGCTGTAGTCCTCCTCTTGCCTCCTTCACTCATCACACATGGAATGACTGCAGACCATGGTTTCTCTCCACCAGCAGATTGACAGGACAGACCCACATGCACACACCGGAACAGGACAACTTTTAACATACGCAGGACATGATTCACTAAAGGTTTGCATGTGTAGAAATACGTGCAAACTTGATAACACCTGCAGAAAAACTGGAGGTCTATGGAGGACTGTGTCTTTCTCATTAGCAAAATTTTAGCTTAATGTTTATCCTAATGAACGTGCAGTTTAGTACAATTCTACCTAAAGGTGCAAAATACAGGGTGCTGTCAATGCTGATTGTTTAATATTGCACCCATCATGCAATTTGCTAAACTTGAACTTCCCTTTGTGTGCGCAAATTAATAAGCCTCAAGAGCATGTATTAAATTTGCGGAAAGCCAAATTTCCTCCAATTGAAGACAAAATTAAACCATTTACCAAGTCTTAACAATAAACAGTTGTAAGTAATTATGCCCTAATAAAATAAGTATTCTTTTTTTTTTTAGAATGATGACTTGAAAGTTGATTTCATACATGATAATCACCACACATTCGCAGATCCGGTCCAACAGCATTTAAATAGAGCCTTTGTTAAAAAAAAAAATTCAAACTCTCTTGGGACTTTCTTTGACATCTGAATATTTAGGACTTGTAAAATTCCTTCCCTGACTTTGCACAAGCCGTAATTTATGCCATTATTCTTTGTAAATCCCCCTCAACATGCTTACTGTTTTTTTTTTTTTTTTCACATGCAAACTATCATCTGTTATTTTTGCATCTTAATGAATGAAGGCCAGGTCTACAATCAGAGTGAGCAATCTTAACATGAAAAATGCAAAGAAATCGCTGAAGTGAGCTCTACTTTAATGCTGATTATATGTTTTATTAGTTTAACTGAACTGACTCTGTTTCTGAGAATTAATATCCAGTACTCTGTGTGACTACACACTCTCTCTATCTCTCTTTATTCTCTCTCTCTGTTAGATGTGGACGAGTGCGCTGAAGGTCTGAGCTCCTGTGGGAGTCACTCTCACTGTGTGAATTTGCCTGGAAGTCACAGCTGCCAGTGCCAGAGCGGCTTTGAGTATGCACATGACAGTCGCACCTGTATTGGTAAGTATGCTTGTTTGTCCAACACACACTTCAATACAAACTGACTCTATAGACTGTTAGTACCAGAAAATGGCAAGTGTGCTTTTTTCCATTGGTCATTTCTCTAGTACCAAATGTTCCAGCTGTATGGCTTTTGCTACTGGCTCAAAATTGGGAAATTGAGAATTGGGAATTAATGGTTGGGAGCACAGCTAGAAGTCAAATATACAGGCATGTAGCCTCTATTAGAAAACATTGAGGGAAAGCGGTGGCTCAATGATTAAGACTCTGAAATAGTGACAGAATGTTGTAAGTGCAAATTCCTGAACTGCAAGAGAGCCAGTGCTGGGCTGTTGCTCAAGGATAAAATTCTGCCAAATGAGTAAGTGACAAAAATAGAAAACCATGGAAGAATTATCAACAACATCTAAATTCAACCAATATACACTAGTTGACCAAATTAGGCAAAATTAATCTAATCACCTCTGATGTTAGATTCTGTTTGGTGTTGTGTTTTTCGTTTGTTAATGTGTTTTGCACTTATAGGCCACCGTCCGTCTCCCATGTTAGACATTACAATGAGGAAAACACATAACCCACTAATGATATTGCTTTTGCTGTCACTACAACTTCTTCCACTAGTGAAAAATCACCTAGAACTCGGACCCTGAGTTTCATTGGCTCCAATCTGGGCCAGCTATTTTTTTTTTTTGAAAAGGCACAACCGACATACGTGTACAGTCCCAGTGTGCTCCAGGTAACTGGAAATAATCAGGTCTTGTCATATGTAATCAAGGCCTTATTTGCTTTCAGGGTTTCTAAAACCTTTTCAACATAATGTTTAGAAAGAAATGATTTATGTTCAGTGTATGATTTGATTGTCAGCTATAAAGTAAAACCAGCCACTTTTTCCTGTACATCCATCTGGGTTTTAAATATATGGGTAATCAGTGCTGTGATATTAAGAGTTGTTGGACTAATAGATGTGTCAGCATCACACATGTGGAAGTCAGTGTGAGGTGTATGTTCTCAGAAAGGGGTAGTGTGTTACAGATGTTTGGTGTTGATTCAGACACTCATTTTCTGGACAAAAGCCCAATGCAGAGAAGCAGAGAATGAAGGTCTGTAGGTGAAAGGGGCCGAGGTGTAGCTTGAGGCAAGGGGACCAGAAGAAGGGGGAAGGGTACTTTTGAAACAATGGTCTAATGTGCTGGTCAGGGGAATGTGTGTAGGAGACTCCCAGCTGAAGAATATGTTAACTCTTGACTGGAAACTTTCCTCAGGCAAAGAAAATGGCCTGAACAACTTCTTTTTAATTAACATGTGATTTGCATAATGGATTTATTCTGTAATGAAATTCCAAGTTGATTTTTTTTATATTTTAACCTTCTTTCATTCACAGGCTGGTCTATTTTCACTTTGCTTAACGGTTTCCTACATTACCCACAATGCCATTCTACGTGCTGATAGTGGTGAAAAGTGGGATTTAACCCTCGAGTCATCTCTCACTAAAGTCGCTGATGCAGTAGTGCTTTGGGTTCATTAGTCTATCCTGCTCCCTCACTTCATCTGTACACTCTGATCAAACGTCTAAAACTTCAACTTTCATGCTAATACCTCCATCAACTCCATTGGACTTGCCATCTCATAGATCACTAACTAACTCATAAATAATGCGTTCCATACTGGGCTACTCATCAAGAAATTAATTATTGGCACAATTTTTTAACTGTTCCAAATTCCAGACATTTCTCTTGTCCTTCTTCTTCTTGGCCGATTTTAGCCTTTTTTCATGTCGGAGCCTAACGATGCTAGTAATTAAATGACCGACTTCCAAAGGTAGCAGTATATTGTAGTATAGAAATGCCATAAAAGCTTACTCTCAGTATTTGTGGTAATTTTCACGCATGAGCTCTCCTCTCGCGGGAATAATATTAGGACACATCCTGATCAATTACTTGGATTTAAACTCTTACTAGCGCTCAGATTTAACCACTTCATGATTAATTACCACTGCATTCCTATATAAAAGTGTATGTGTGAAAGGGGCTATAGTTAGATAAGTGTATGCTGTTGTGGCTTGCATACGAGGTGTGTTTTGCTTTCTGATTGCAGATGTTGATGAGTGCCGAAGACATCCATGCCACCCTCATGCTTCCTGCACCAACACCGTGGGTTCCTTCCACTGCCGATGCCAGCCTGGATTCCACGGCGATGGCTTCCAATGTCACCGTCAGCATGGTCTATGTTTAAACGTCTATTACTTTTGACTTGTTATGGTTTTTAAACATGCCAACTATGATATCAACTCAGTACGCTCTTCCAAAATAATTACATAAGCCATAACAGTCATTTTGAAGCTTGCTAATCACTAGGACTAAACTGGTATACAAGAGATATAGTGCCACAAGTGTTTGTGATGTTTCATAGGTGTCTAGATCTGTCTTAGATCCGTGTGTTTTCTGTCATTGCACTCAGTAGAGGAAGAGCGTCCCAAAACTCCATGTGAGCATCACAGAGACAGCGCACAGACTGGAGTAGACGGTTTACATGTGCTGGGAGCATTCGTCCCTCAGTGTGATGAGGAGGGTCGCTACAGGTCTCAACAGTGCCATGGCTCTACAGGATACTGCTGGTGCGTGGACAGTAGGGGGCAGGAGAGCTTGGGAACCCGCACCCCACCTGGTACCCCACCTGCCAACTGTGACGCTCCGGGTAAGCGTGCCAGATACATGACTCCTTCTCATAGAAGAGTTCCTGCTATATCCTTGCAACATGTTTACCTCTATCTTTAAAAATATTTGAGCCATAGTGGAATTTTTATGCTAATATTTGCCTTGCCCATTAAGGAAGTACATTTTTCTTTGTGAGAGCCTTGGTCTGAAGGGACAAGGACTGAACCTTGTGATACGCCACTGTCTGTCATGGCAAAAAGCTTATTCAGTGGCATAAACAAAATTCCCTGTACCAGTAATATAACTGCTTAGATTCAATCCTAATCTCAGGTTACTGATTTTCACATGGTCTTACTGTGTCCATGTGGGTCTCCTCTGGGTTCTTTGGTTTCCTCCAACCTCGAAACACACGCCAATAGATGGATTGGGGACTCTAAATTGTGTGTGTGTGTGTGTGTGTGTGTGTGTATAGTGCCCAGTGATGGACTGGTGTTCCATCCTAGGTGTATTCCTGTGCCCCCGGAATAGGCTCCGGATCCACCATGACCCTGACCCATATAAAGCAGTTACTGAAAAGGAATGAATGAATAAAGCCAGTCCAACAACCATTTCCATGTTTCTGTTTTAACATCCATTGATAAAAATATTGTTTGACCTAGCCTGGAGTGAAGTATTTAACGCCACCACACTGGACAAAGATGGGATTTTATGATTCTCTGTGCTGCTGCAGGCCCATTTTGAGGCCCATTTGGAGGCCCATTTTAGACCTTATATGTTGTTTACAAGATGGTTAGTCCTGTTGCTTGTAGATTTATTAAACCTCTGAATGAAGAACATCTTTATAGATTTATTAAACACTACTTTGTAGCACATTCCCTTTAAACGTCTCTTGATCCATTATCTGTCAAGATACAAGGAAGACATGCATCAAGACTCTTCTCTGTCATGGCACGCAAGAGGTGGAATGTACTTCCCCTGGAAGTCTGAACAGCAGAGTCACTGGCTGTCTGAAGAGCTACCTCTTCAATAAGCACTTAAGAGCACTTAAAAAAACTTGGCTTGTTAGTTTCTGTTGCTATACTAACATGTTATACTAACTCCTCTCTAACAGCATGATAGCATTCTTAGACCCGGAACTAGGGTATATGTACTAGCAAGAAGATGTTTTTTTTTAATGGAGACTGCAAAGCACTTTGCTGTACGTTGCTCTGGATGTAAAAGAAAACGTAAATATATTATACATTTTTTCAGCAATGATACTAATGTATCAGTAGTATTCGGATATTCCTGTTTATGTGACTCTCTAAACAAACCCACAAGTTGTTGCCTTTTTGAAGAATCACCATTGCGATAAGATTATCTGTCTCAGAGGGGCGGTAATTGCTCCATTTACTGTAACGTACTACATCGACAACTTCCAGATGTTTAAACTCTGTAGGTCCTTTTTAAATGTAGACAGGGGAGGTTGAAACAGTCACTGACCCAATCTTAGCTCATGTAGCTGTCAGATTGTGATGAGATCCACCTTACCAGCTGAGCAGACAGAAATCGAGCCTCTCCCACTGTGTGTCAGCTTTTGCCTTTTGGTCTTAGGCACAGAAATAATTAAATAAAATATAATACAGTTGCTTTATTCCAGCACTTTAGGATGTTCTCTACTGGGTCTCTGGAGGACTAGTGGTTAGGCCACACTAGCGCTCTCACTGCGGTGGCCCAGGTTCGATTCCCGGCCAGGGAACCAACTCGTGTGCAACAGTGCGCTCTCACTGCCGGTCCCAAGCCCAGATAAAATTGGGGAGGGTCACATCAGGAAGGGCATCCGGTGTAAAAAACTGTGCCAAATCAAATACGCGGACCAATGATCTGCTGTGGTGACCCCAAACGGGAGCATCCCAAAGAGGAACAACAACATTCGGATGTTCTCTGTCATTGTACTTACGTTCATTGTGGATAATTCTAATCTAATATCCTTTACTCTTCTACTCTTTCTTGGTTCATTCAGAACGTCCTAAGACTGAGTGTGAACAGCACAGAGACAGGGTGCAGGATGGAGCAGTGCTGGGAGCCTTCATGCCTGAGTGTGATGAGGAGGGTCACTACAGGTCTCAGCAGTGCCATAGCTCTACAGGACACTGCTGGTGTGTGGACAGTAGGGGGCAGGAGAGAGCAGGCACCCGTACGCCACCTGGTGCCCCATCTACCAACTGTGACGCTCCAGGTAAGCACATCATTTTTTTAAAATCTCTTATCTAGTTTGAGTAATTGCCACAAGGTGGTAGAGGCATTATATATTTCACGGGTTGTTTGTGCACCTATCCATTCGCCCTTCCTTCACTCACTCTGCGATAACATATTAGCACAAGAACATTAATGTAAACTGTCTTAGCTCTGCTGACCAATCAGAATTAAGAATTCTGAAGAACAGTGCTGTGGTTAAAAAAAAAGAGCCATCCACGTCACTATTATGTTTCAGCTCCTGTCACACCGGTAGCACCATTCTGAGACATACTGTAGCCCTGAAAGTTAGTCATATTTTAATTTTTCCAATTAGGCTCCTCTAATTTGAATGATTGCTTTAATGTCTGGGTTATAAGGGTAAAATTGAGACCATCCCTGTCTCAAAGTCAATCTTTAGCTCTTGGCCAACAGTCAAAGGTATTTTGTAGCGCAGTCTTGACAGCCTGTTATACTCACATTTCCTAATTACCTACTTGAGTAATTGCTTCAATACAGTATGGAGCTGATTAAAAGGATTCAACCCCATGCTCTATTTGAAGAGATTATATGGTAGCAAGTGAAGACACTTAGTAACATGGTCAGGCTTGGCAGGTCACTGTGTACTTTTCTCACCACAGTCAGAAATGTCTTCTTATTTTAGCCTTCCACATTCACGACCACAGCCAAAAAAAGTAGGATTCCAAATATTCAGTTAATGTCCGTAACATTGATTAATAGTTAAAACAAAGCACGAATCTATCTTCAGCGCTGATTTTATGTTTATGTTTCTAGAGTGTCCTTTACAATAATAACAGTATCTATGCCATAAATCATAAATGGTGAAGTATCCTTCCAGCAGAAGACATTTTCAGACTTCTTCAAATTTCACAAATGGCTCCAATATTTTAACTATTCTGCCATTGCTAGAATAGTTGGATGTTTTGAATATTCTGACTAATCGATGTGTATTATAATTGAACAGTAAAAAAAGCCTTTAAAAATTAATTGGTTTAAGCTTCTAAATAAAAAAAGACTCTGAACTTTTTGAAATTGTTAGCTTTCAAAGAAATAAGAAGTTTCTCAAAAGAAGGAAGTAGCTGTATTGTGTCGCTTTCCAAATAGGACTGCCTGTGCATGGTGGTGCTTAAAATAACAATATGTCATACAGTCATGCTTTATCAGTGACACAGTGGTGAGGTAGTACCTGTGCCATTTAGTCATGCCAATAAAAGTAAAAAGGAATCCCACCAGAAACCCTAAAGCATATAACAATTTCCAAAACAATCAGTCAGATCTTGTATGGCTATCTTTACCCTGGAGAAGCAGCTCTAAGCTTAGTAGCATAAACTCTGTGATAGAAGTTAATGCCTTAAGTGCAAGAGACTCTGTCAGGTGTCTTACAATGTCTCATCACTCTTCACTTACATACAATGTGCAGAGGAAGTTGAAACATTACGATAGCAGAACAAAACTCAAATCTAGACCAAAGATATTCTTTGCTTGAACAATGTTTGTACAAAACTTACTTTGAGTTTCAAGGATATCAAGTATAGCCTTCAAGTATTGTGAAGCGTTCACCAAATAAGCCCATGTGAATGGGGTGTTACTATAGAAACGATAATGAGAATTAAACAGCACTGTGGCATAAGGTCTCTAAACACTTAGTCACAGAAAGTGCCTATAAATACTGAGTCCCAATAGAAGGCATGCAAGCCTCTTAGATAAACTTTGTCAAAATAGCAACAAAGTCAAGTGAGAACACCAGAAAAAGAGTAAAAAATAACAGTGTTGTTCCCTGTGTGTCTAAGAAACCCTGGGGGATTCTCAACAAACATCACATTCCTGTGTGTTTTCAGACCCAGTAGCACACTATGGCGAAATATGCTACAACTAGAAGACCATACACCAAAAGACAAATGAAACAACATGATATATGCGGTCCATACACATTCCATTAAGGGTTTCATAGCTGGATTGATTAGTGAGACCAACAGCTTCATGGGCTAAAGTAGAAAGTTTAATTCCTTTTATCAAGTCTCAGCAGTCTGTCTCCTTCTAAAGGATTACATAAAGACAAGGGCAAGACATACATGCTACATTACGCTAGTGCACCACATCTGCAGAACCTCCATATGTCTCTTCTTTGTAGGTCCTTTTTCACCCTTTGAAAGGCAGAACGTGGTGGGGGAACAGGCCAGAGGTTACAGAGGGTGGAATTACTCCATATGTTAGACTTACATTACTGTCATACTGTGATGAGATCCATCACACTCAAAGAAGCCCAGATCTTTCCCACAACACGGATGGTTTGGCGAGGCCAAAAAGCTTTGGCTACAAATGAATCAGAATGCTTGTCCACTTTTGCTGCTTTCTGGGTTTTAGCTGTTTCAGAGGCACACATGCCTGGGCTGGTAAACATCATGTAAACTGCATGCTGGAGCAGAGATTGTTTTGAGCAGAGACCGAGCAATGCATGAAATATTAATGGTGCAGAGTTTATCCCTCAATATGGTGTCTGAATTATGGCAAGTCCTACACTGAATCTTGCACTGATGATAGAGCTTTGCTGTCCCTGCGATAGTCCTGACCAGTTTTGGACTTATGTTATAAAAGTTCTCATAACAGACACATTATCTCCTTTGCAAAAGTTGCAACCAAATCTCATAACTAATCTGCCAATCTGATGAAAGATGAGAATGCAGAGAAGACATTGTTTACTGTGGATTAGTTATATGGACACATCTTGCTATTCCGTAACACATTAGGGGTGTAATGCAGTAATGCTATCAGCTGCATTTAGTGCTCCAAATATCCGTATCTGTATCTTTATTCAGATTTAAATCCAAAGTGGGTGTGGAAAACACTTGTGGAAAAAAATGTAAAGGTAGAAATGGCAGCACTGGCAGCATGGTCTGTGGATTTTAGCTCTGATCGATCCTCAACCTAAGCTACAACACTCAAGTCCATAACTGGTCTCAACTAGACATGTGCTGGACTGTTTTTTTTAATCCTTATTATGTCATTATTATTTTTGTTTGTTCTGGCCCACAATATTTAAAAAAAATCTAGTTGGTTCTATTTCACAAAACAAACAACTAGTAGCTTAATTTAACCACAGCAACTCTGACCAGGCAGGTACTAAGGATGAATGAATGAACACCCTTCATATCTGAATACTTGCTTATGCCTGCATGAAAATAAAAACCTCCAGGTTACAAGAATTTTTTTGTTGTATCTCATGGAATTCCAGTCCTATGCACATGTCTAATCTTAAGCAAATGCCATATTAACCTTGCTAGCAAGCTTTCTGGCAAAAAAAAATAATAAAAAAAATAGTGCACCACCTATTCATATCTGTATTTGTATCTGTTTAGAACACTTTATCTGTTCATTCCATATCATATTTGGTTACATCCCTATAACATAATCTAGTTAAAGGCAGCGTGCTGACATCTTTCATTTCAGTTAGGCCCTGACCAGAACAAATATTTGTGAATTGGAATGAAAATAAACCCTAAAAGGCAGATTAGTTCAACTTCAAGGGCACTAGCTACTGAGTCACAGGGGAATCCTAAATCTTAAATCCTAAATCTGTTGAGAAACGTGCAACCTGAAAAAAATTTGGGGTTTTTTGGTATTGGCCAAAGACTGCAAATTATTTGCACTGTTTTTGTAGGATTTTAACAGTTAAAATGACAAAACGTCAAATCTCATCTTGTAGATTTGTTTCGGGGATATGGGGCTCTGCCCATTCAAGTAGATCAGAGCCTAGTCCTAAAAATAACAGCCTGGGAGTGTTGCCAAGAGCCACTGAGTAGACAGACTTTAGTATAAGGACTTTAGGTGAATCATAAGGCCATATTTAACATTCTAAATATATAAATCTAAATAATTCCACATGCTTGGCGCACCCAACTGCAGGCTCTGATTAGATCTACCTCATGTATAAACATTAACAACACCATGGTGGATTCTCAAGAACCTGCTTTAATATTTGACTACCAAAAACAGCTTTCATTTCTTGGGCGTCTTTGTTTCAGTGGTGCTTTGTAAGACAAAGATGATGGGATGAACAATGTAGGCACTTATTGTTCTTATGGTAATGCATGAATCTAATCTCACTTTTCTCCTTTTTTTATTTCCGTCTTTCTCTCATGCCACTGTTCATGCAGAGCATCCTAAGACTCAGTGTGAGCAGCATAGACATAGCGCACAGGGTGGAGCAGAAGGTGTGCCTCTGGTGGGAGCCTTCATCCCTGAGTGTGACGAGGAGGGTCGCTACAGACCTCAGCAGTGCCATGGCTCTACAGGACACTGCTGGTGTGTGGACAGTAGTGGGCAGGAGAGAGCAGGCACCCGTACCCCACCTGGTACTCCACCTACCAACTGTGATGCTCCAGGTAAACACATCAGTTCAGCAGAATTAATATTCAGTGCAGATACTGACTCTTGAAGCCAGTCGTAGGTTTTGGGTGTGGCGTTAGGATTTGTCCATTTTTCTAACAGTTTATTCAGGTGCTGTAAGACATTGTTTAGCTAACAAATGCCATTTACATGTAAATAATTACATAAAA
>CM040984.1:24090918-24122904 GCA_022985145.1 Pangasius djambal | reverse complement strand
TTAATATTCAGTGCAGATATTGACTTTTTAAGCCAGTCGTAGGTTTTGGGTGTGGCGTTAGGATTTGTTCATTTTTCTAACAGTTTATTCAGGTGCTGTAAGACATTGTTTAGCTAACAAATGCCATTTACATGTAAATAATTACATAAAATAGTCGAATTTATGCATAATAATTTCATAAATCATCCTAATATCTGCACTCTTCTGCTCTCGGTCTCTGTTATTTCACAATTCATTCAGAACGTCCTAAGACTCAGTGTGAGCAGCACAGAGACAGCATACAGAGAAGAGCAGACGGTTTGCCCATAGTAGGAGCCTTCATCCCTGAGTGTGACGAGGAGGGTCGCTACAGACCTCAGCAGTGCCATGGCTCTACAGGACACTGCTGGTGTGTGGACAGTAGGGGGCAGGAGAGAGCAGGCACCCGCACCCCACCTGGTACCCCATCTACCAACTGTGATGCTCCAGGTAAACACATCAGTTCAGCAGAATTAATATTCAGTGCAGATATTGACTTTTGAAGCCAGTTGTATGTTTTGGGTGTGGCGTTAGGATTTGTCCATTTTTCTAACAGTTTATTCAGGTGCTGTAAGACATTGTTTAGCTAACTACTGCTATTTACATGTAAATAATTACATAAAATAGTCGAATTTATGCATAATAATTTCATAAATCATCCTAATATCTGCAGTCTTCTGTATTATCAGTATATATATCAGAATATCAGTATTCTTCTCAGGGACAACTTCTATATAAGTCTTTTTCAGGCTTTTAGCAGAAATAATTTTACTTTTATCTACCAGAAATGTAGTTCATTGTAAATCTTGCAGTTTGAGAGCCAGTAGGTGATGTATTAACAGGGGGCATATTAAAAGAAAAACCTGAATGAATGAGTGTAGAAACATAACAACTGCAGATGTTTCACGACAGGTGTACTGCATTATACAGTTAAGAAAATAACATCCTACCATGCCCTGTGGCATGTATAAAATTGCTAAGCATGCCCAGTTGACCTCAATATTGGATCAAGATGGCAAGAGGAAAAGCTCTAAGTGACTCAGAAAGAGGGTTCATTATTAGGGCCAGATGGTAGGGGGCCTGGCTGAGTTTCAGTAGAAACAGTGGATAAAATTATGTCTGGATTTTTAATCTATGGGAACTACAGTAAAGAGTGTTGAAAATTGTTGTCAGAAGGGTACATTCAGCAACTGTGATGCTTGTGCATTAGTATGATATGTAAGGAACAACAGAAGAGCAACTGTTCTTGGGGTGACTGAAAATGTCAATGCAAGACATGATCAGACGGTCAGCAGCTAAATCCTGCAAAACAATAAAAAGTTCTTTTGACTGATCACCTTTATCCCATGATGAAAATATTGTGTCCTGATGGGAGTGATATTTACCTTGTTGACAATGCTTCCTGCATTTGGACCAATGTATTGGACAACACTCTCAGCCACCATCATCAAAACACCAACTGAGGGAATATCATTTGGAAGAATGCTGTTCCATTCCCATACAGTTCCAGAGACTTGTAATAGTTTTTCATTAGTCTTCATTTGGTGGCCCAACACCGTTCTATGGAAATTTATGTTGTTTTTCCCTTTAGTTAGTCACATGTATACATGTTCTTGGTGTCCCTAGATAGAGTTCTTTTGCGGTTAGCCATTAGTTCAGCCCTTTGGAGTGTGTCCAGTAACTTTTGCCATTGTACAAGGTGCTTCACAAGTCCAAGTGTGTGTTACACCCATAAAATGTCTTTTGCGGGTTGTGGGCTCCCATGGATGCTGAAAGGTTCCATATCAGCAAAAGTCACCGGAGTGTAGAAAAGGCTGTCTGTTAGGTCCTCCAACATAAGGGGCAACTGCCAGTATCTTTTTTTTACTATATAATGTCATTTAGCTGGGCCATGAGGTTAATGCTGAACTTGTTCAGCTTCTGGAAGTCATTGCAGAAGTAGACACTCCCATTGGGCTATGGCACCATTATGGTAGGACTTGACTCACCTGTGTCTCACCTGGCTTTAGCCAGCCTGTAGGGTCTCTTTTGAATAATCAATCCTGACAGGATTTATTATATGATATTGCATGACTTTTTTGGTTTGACCAGCATAAAAACATCTGCATAGGGATCCTCTAGGGTTCCTCTTGTGGGTGAGCCTAGAATTATGGCATCATCTTCCTGGGGCTCCAGGGATTCCTATGGGTGAGACAGGGCAGAGAAAGCAGGTACATTTTCCATCAACATTTTAAGCAGCTTAATGTAAGAGGATGCATGCACTGCTCTTTAGCATGTGTTTAATAGATGTCCTGCACAATCTTGCCAGCTGTCTGTAGTTGTAGTTGGAGTTATTAGGTCGCATCTTAGGATCAGTCTCCTTCCTCAAAGTATCCTTTGCTATGAGTATTGGACTGGTTGGTGGATGGTGAGCAAAAGCCACACAAGCATCGTAGCAATGGTGGAATAGCAAAACAGGAATCTCATGCTGGAAAGTTTCTGCCTACTAGCAGAGTGACTGAGAGACCTTTAATTAAATGAGTAAAGGAAGCCCATCATCCAGTTTGTCCTTCAGTATTCAGAATTATTTCAGGTATGTGCCACATATAATCATACAAACGTGCCACTAGGAGAGTTCCTGCTAACCAGACTGGGATAGGCAGAGAGTTTGGGACTAGCAAGTCTACTAGTGCTTGAAATGGTGTTTTTGCAACCATTATGGTGCACATTAGCCCAGCCCAATTTTACTTCCATAATGACTGGAACCCACCAGCCAAAGCCATCCCCACTGCAGATTGGCATACCAGAACTATTGGCATTGCTCTAATCCTGTGGTTTCATGGTTGAAGCCCACTTTATAATGTCAGTCTGAGAAGTGGGTTCCTTTAGGCAGCCCATTCTCCCTTAAGTCTGGGAACAAGAAACTTATTCTTTGCTGGCTGCTGTCCAGGGCAAGGTTGGCCTCAGCTTGCTTCCAGCAGAGCCAGAAATCCTAGACGCTGCTCTTTTGGGTTTTGTTCATGTACATCTGCATGGGTTTTGTTCTTGTCTTATTATGTACATCTGCACAAATTTTCATGTCTTCCTCTTCAGCAGGGCCAAATGATTGAGTTCTTATCCTTACTTTTTTATTTTCTTTTTGTCAGTATAACACTGGCAGACATACATGATGTCCACACCATCAGTTCAGTATTATAGCACTGGACAGTGAGGCTAGGCTTGGCTTGACTCGACTCCGCAAATTTTTAAGTACCCATACAGTATTTGGTTACTCATCTTACCCAGGTACCCTACAAGCCAACCTGGGACACACAGATGGAGTAGAAGTAGTGCAGAGCCTCGATTGATCAAGCACACAGGAATTCTATTCATCTTCAGTATGACTGCTTGTGCGTGTAATAATTTTAACATTCTTCTGTATTTTCACTAAATATTAAAGTACTGGCAAATTTGGCTGTTTTTGGAGGGTGTGCAGCGATTAAGTAAACCAGTTCAATAGATACTGTTTACCTGGAGCATCACAGGTGGCACGTGGGGTACCCAGGTGGGGTACGGGTGCCTGCTCTCTCCTGCCCCCTACTGTCCACACACCAGCAATGTCCTGTAGAGCCATGGCATTTGGTAAACCAATTCAATAGAATTTCCTACACAATTTCAAGATTGTAAGGAGAATCAAATTTATACTCACTTCCAGTTAACGCAAGTGTGGTCAGTGACCTGGACTGAAGTTCCGTAGCTTGAGGAACCAGTGGGTGATGTGGGGATTTGTGTCTTTTACCCCCTGAAAGTTGACATGCTTGATTACCAAGGACATGCTTGATTACTGAAGGACTATCCAGATAATACCAAAGGATATACACAGCCCATTTGCCAAATGCTGAGTGCATATCACATGTTCCTCACATGCCACTTTTTGGGAGAGGAATTCCCCATTCCTATTTCTAATGCATCTGTTATCAGGACTAATGGTTCAAAGAAGTCTGGGTTCATGACCAGCAAGCTTCCTTTTGAGGGTCTGTTTTTTCAGGGTTCCTTTTTGAGGTTTAAGGAGCACCAGGTTCATATGATACCTCAGGTCCCCTGCTCCTAGGAGCCCAAGACAGAATTGTTTTGCTGTTAGCAGCTATCTTAGGCCCTTGTAGTATGACCAGGATCTTCATAAACTGGACAGGGTACTCCACTGATCTGAGTGTATGACAAGGCAGTGCAACATCCTTCAGAAACTGAAAGGTCACAGGTGTCTCATGGACAATGATCACAGTTCAGATTCAGTTCAGGCTCCCATCTTGGGCTTAGGCTCCTAGGAGCTTATCTGCTAAAATATTTCTAACTACATTCAGCAACTGAATAAATTCTCCAGTTTGTCGAAAGTTATAAAAATAAATATAATAACTTGCATTATCAGCTTTCATAAATGATGTTTGTGCCAAAATGTGCTTAACTAGAAAAAAATAATTAATAAATAAATAAATAAGATGCAAACAATGTTGTTAAGACATAAATTACACATGTGCCAGTGTTGATGTGAGTGCTATCTGGGTAGAGGTCAATGGGGTTTGAAAAGTTTGTCTTTGGCAATGCCTTCAGCAAAGGGGGCATTTTTAGGGCATATATAGGGCATCTCTGGGTATGTAGCACAAATTTCTAAGTCACCGTACGATTTTGTCTAGTGGAGCTGGTGTCAAACTCAATACTTTTACAGTTTCTAGAAGTCATTGCAGAAGCGGATGCTCCCATTGGGTTTTGGCATCATGACAAGGTGACTTAACCAAGGGCTATTTAACTCTTTAGTGAGTTCCCTTACATTTCTTACTTCCTACTCAGTCATCTGATAGAAGGTGTGAGCTCCTTGAAGAAAATGTACTAGAGAATTTTCTGTACGAGTGAAAGTTCTTTGACGAACCAAACCTGTATTATTTCAGCACATCCTTTTGGTGCACATTAGCAGGAAGTACAGATCTTCTGTCTTCTAATAAACCTGCTTATATACTTGAAAAAGTGTTTTAGACTTGTTTGGATCTATATTTTCTTTACTAGCAAACACACACACACACACCATAATGCAACCTAGCCATTTTATCTGTGTTTCCAATCTGTGTCTTCCAATCTGTGTTTGTCTTTCTCTCTTTTGGATACCACCGTTTATGTAGAACGTCCTAAGACTCAGTGTGAGCAGCACAGAGACAGCATGCATGGCAGAGGGGATGGTTTACCTGTGCTGGGAGCCTTCATCCCACAGTGTGATGAGGAGGGACGTTACAAGTCATTACAGTGCCATGGCTCTACAGGACACTGCTGGTGTGTGGACAGTAGGGGGCAGGAGAGAGCAGGCACCCGCACGCCACCTGGTACCCCACCTACCAACTGTGACGCTCCAGGTAAACAGATCAGCTCAGTGGAAGAACAGTTCAGTGTAAACACTAACATTTTGAACCCAGTCTTAAGTGTGTCATTTAATATTTTGTTCATCTGGTTACATGGAGCATGTGTATTGATGTATGATCTTAGTGAGAACTCACTTTTTCCATCTGGATTGGGCTATTTCATCAAAGAGATGAAGGACCTGGCTGGATATGTGTTTGTTTTGTGCACTGAGTTTCTAGTGTTTGAATCTCTTCCTGAAATGTTGATAGTATGTTCAGCATGGCTTGGCTTAACACCTAGATGATGAGGCTTTTTTTTTTATTATGGCTGGCTTTGTGGTTCTTATGTAAGCAGAACATTTAATTGGGTTAAAGTGGAACAGATCTTTTCCATAGCACGGCTGGTTAGACTGAATCAGAGAAACATTGGCAAGAAATGAATCAAAATTCTTGTCAGCTTTTGCTGCTTTCTGGGTTTCAGCTGTACAGTTTGTTGGGCTAGCTAGCATCATAGATACTGCATGCTGAAATCATCATGCACTTACTTCAAACATTACTGGAAGTCTCTAATAATTAAGAATGCATTGATACAGATATCAATAATAAAGTAACTTATCTTAAACATGAAACTCAGCACATAGTTCTTTTCTAACACCCACCAGTGTTACAGCAAACTATAGATATGCAAGATAACAGCTCTTAAGCAGTATATTATTCTTGATGAACAGACACTGTTTGTGCTATACAATATTTTTGTACAGCTTTTACATGTTACATTTTACAAACCTGTTCTTCTCTGCTCAATCCTACTCGCTCCAAGGTAGATAATGTAGCTACGTAGCCAATGCACTTTATTTAAAATCAACGTTATAAAGAGCATAAACTTCAATCAATGTTATAAAGAACAAGACTAGGAGACTAAGGGCATGAACATGAACGTGTGTGCTTTTCATGATCACTATGGAAATAATCGAAAAATAAACAGTTAAATGTTTTGTGATGTCCCTGATTGATTAATACTACGTACGTTACTAATTTTGGTATTCAAAACACCTACTTCATCTGAAACAAAATGGTATTGCTAATGCATCCCTAATTATAATATTTATTGAAATATTATATTTAAATACATTTGAATCACTTGAATCCATGTGCTCACCTTGTTTTATTTTTATGATTATGATGAAATCCACTCCATACTGCATGTATGGCGCAGCATGGCTGGTTTCACAATAATTTCCTTCTCTCTCATGCCGCTCTTCATGTAGAACGTCCCAAGACTCCATGCGAACAGCACAGAGACAGAGCACAGAACCGAGCAGATGCGTTGCATGTGACGGGAGCCTTCATTCCTCAGTGTGATGAGGAGGGTCAGTACAGGTCTCTACAGTGCCATGGCTCTACAGGACACTGCTGGTGTGTGGACAGTAGGGGGCAGGAGAGAGCGGGCACCCGTACCCCACCTGGTACCCCACCTAGAAACTGTGACATTCCAGGTAAACGCACCAGTCCAGTGGAGATAACCATTCATTCATACCATTATTGTTTATTAATCTGCATTTGGTAAAACTGCCAGGAACTGATATGCATATTGTATGTCAGCTGATACACATATATACACATATTACATGCTGTATGTTCTTAAACTACTAAGATGAGACCATTTTAAGACCATTTTATTGCTAAAAATTTTGCACACTTAGATGCAACAAAGCGCACTAGATTTCCCCACACATTATGTGACACATCTGTTTTGTTGGATATTGGATGTAAGTCCATTTTACACATTATGACTTATCATTTGCCTAATTGCCACATTGCTTCTACGTATGAACTAATAGCCAATCATTATTCATTTAATACTCACTTACCGTTACATTTAGTAATTTAGCCGATGCTCTGTCCAGAGCGACAAGAAGTGGGAGGTTCTTGCAACTCTTCTTCTCTGAGTTTACTACAATTACTAATTGTAGAGGAATTATATCTAAGATTGCTTAATTTGCCATTTACTTTAGAGTTACATTTATTGTGAGTTCTTTACTATATCTCTGTAAACCTTCATGAGAACATGTCTTTATAAACATCCATTCATTATGCTGTTTATTGGATAGAGGACTATACCGGGATTGACTTTTTTCCCCATCATGCAGTGGTGGCAGTCCCTACGCAGCGTCCGCAGACGGTGTGTGAGCGCTGGCGTGCTAGTCTGATGGAGCACTATGGAGGACGTCCGGGTCCAGAGCATTTTCTTCCCCAGTGTGACACATCAGGCGAGTTCACCCCAGTGCAGTGTTATGGCGAGACCAGTTACTGCTGGTGTGTAGACAAAGATGGCCGAGAAGTTCCCGGGACCCGCTCACACGACAAAGTCAAACCTGCCTGTAAGTGTTGCTCCCCCAAATAAATCAGCAACAAATACTTTTGACAGTGATGCATATTATGTTCGCTGCATTTGAGGATAGCTTCCAGATTTTTGCATGTTGAATATCTGCAGTTTTTGTCATCTGTATTTATATTGTTATCTTTATTTTGTCATTGTTCTCCCTCAGGATTTTAGAATTGTTTAATTTATTTTTGTCTCCCTAAAAACATATGTAAGTATCATGTGTCGTTTAGGTATACCAACTGTTCCCCCGCCCACCATGCATCCATTGCCCCGCCCGGATGTGACTCCTCCCCCATCAGGCACTACTTTGCTCTACGCTCAAGGCCAACAGATTGGAGCGCTTCCTCTCAATGGCACGCGCATGGACAAGGAGAGATCCTCAGTGCTTCTTGCCCTGCATGTGAGATTCTTACATTGAATTTGAAGTTTATACAGTTTTTTCATGCATAGTTAACAATATGAAAAGTTTGCAGTGACACTATGACACTATTAATTTATTAATATTGGAATCTTTTTAAAGTCCACAAGGAGGACTTTGGAGGACAATGCTTATCAAATTCAGACAAATTCAGAGGCACTGTTTATTTCAAGGACTGAATTGTTTATGGATAAAATTATGAACAACATATAAAGTGAGCTATACAGTAAGTGTAGCAGATGAGTGCTTGGTCAGCTTATCCTTCAAAGTGTTTTCTTTACAGGAGAGCTGATAAAATTAACTAAAACATTCACATAATTTTATTAATTCTGATAAATATATATATATATATATATATATATATATATATATATATATATATATATATATATATATATATATAAATATAAATATATATTTTAATTAACTCAAAATATAAAATAGCCTACATGCCATGTACGTACGTTTTCATGACTTCGATTTAGTATCTTGCAGCTTCATTAATTGTGCGCTGTTGGAGCACAATATAAAAAAATAAAATGTGAAGTAATGGGATGTGCTGGATCAAATGCTATTTTATAAGCTGGTGAATAATGAGGGTGGTCTTATTGTTGTATTAAACTAAAATCTGTAGTGATTAATGTGATAATAACACCTAGGTCTATTTACGCAGTTAATTTTGTGTAATCTGAATAGGGAGCCTAGAAAATTGACTTAAGCAGCTGCATAACTCAACTCTGAATATGAGTAACTTTCCCTGTGTAAATATTGACATGACTTTTGGACTTAATTAACAAATTCTGAATACAACTCTTAGTCTTCAGTATTTATTCTGGCAGATACTGTATATCCTTACACCTATACATATGAGAGAAAATGCAAAATTTAATGCCATTAGTATTGTTCCATACAGGAAATGTTCCATGTATTTCTCAGACTTCAATTCCTTGCTGAATGTGTGCTCATTAGGGCTCCATAGTGGTTGGTATTGACTATGACTGCAGAGAACGGAAGGTTTATTGGACTGATCTTGCTGGAAGAACGATCAGCAGAGCCGCTCTAGAGCCTGGATCAGAGCCTGAGATCCTCATTAACACCGGTAATGCAGAGATTGAATTCTGTGTTTAAAACACTTTGCTCTTAGCCATATGAAAAATTAATGACCATGTACAGTATGTGTTCTGTAGCTTTGGGGGCAGTCGTGGCCTAATGGTTAGAGAGTTGGACTTGTAACCTGAAGGTGAACCTAAAGGTCGTAGGTTCAAGTTTCAGGTCTGGCAGGGATTGGGGGGGGGAGTGAATGACCAGCGCTCTCTTCCACCCTCCATACCACGACTGAGGTGAGACCCTTGAGCAAGGCCCTGAACCCCGAACTGCTCCCCAGGGGCTGCAGTAAAAAAAAGGCTGCCCACTGTTCCGGGTGTGTGTGTGTGTGTGTGTGTGTGTGTGTGTGTGTGTGTGTGTGTGTGTGTGTGTGTGTGTGTGTGTTCACTACTCTAATTTCGAGTATGGGTCACCATACTTGGCCACAAGTCACTTCACTCACTCATTCACTCACTAACAGCTAAAATGTAAAAGCTAAAATATCCACCGATCTGATTCCAAAGGATCGGTATCGGCCCAATACCAGTACAATGTGGATCAGATATCGGAGTAAAAAAAAAAAATTGATTTGGAAAAGCTTTTTTGGAACTGTGTATATATATATATTAGTTGCAATGTAACCGATTTTTGTGTGCTATATCTTTATGTAAGTTGTATTTTTAGCTTTGTATTTTTTCCTGTATTTTTTTTAGCTTGAGTAAAAAAAATAATATTAAAGGGTAGTAGTTTTTAAAGAAAAAAATCAGATAGGTGTCAATATTACCATCTCTAATAATATCCTTACAGGCCAATTTCTGTTTAGTATTAATTGTGAACTTTCCCATAGCCATCAGCTTGGCTGGGCTCTCAATCTATACCTTTAATAATTAGAGGAAAGTATCAAGTCTAAAACTGAGATCTTATTTTATGAACAATTTTTTTTGTACAATTTTTCTTCATCCAATTTTTTGTGTTAGAAGCCTACGGTATGTGTGTTACAGTTTTAATAGAATAATAATTAACGAAAAACAATAAAAAAACAATATTTTGCATTTATTTTAATAATTAAGGAGAACTTCCCTATGGTATCTTTAATAAATAAATATGCACTCTTGTTTTTAAGGTCTCATGAGCCCGGAGGGTTTAGCCGTGGATGTGGCACGCAGGAGGATGTTCTGGGTAGACAGCACACCAGATAAAATCGAGACGGCCAAACTGGATGGAAGCGACCGACGTGTTCTGTTCAACACAGATTTGGTTAATCCAAGAGCCATCATAGTGGACTCTCTCTCGGGGTAAGTGCTTTAATCCACTTTCTGTACACTTTCACTGTCTGTTCAGGAGTCAAAGCTTCTTTAATTTCATTTTAAATTTAAAAAAAATTCCATAGACACTATACAACACTATATCTAGTAATGACTAGAAAGAAAGTAAGTGTTGCTTCAATTTAATAAACAGGAATAAAATTCTAGTGCGATGGAAATGAACTGTGTGGAAGTAGATCAAAAGCTGAGAAAAATGAGTCGAGAGTGCAGATGTGAGTGTCATGTCTTAGGGGAGGTCCAGAAAATTACTCCCACTCAAACACGCACGCACACACACACACACACACACACACACAAAACCATCCTTCCATCTGCACATGTGTGGAAATGTAACTTAAACCTCATGTGCAATCAGAATAGCATGTGAGCATGCACATATGTATATGTGTGTGTACTAGTAGCTTACATTAATCTTCTAAATTTATGTCTTCAAGGGCGGTATATTTAAATTCCAGACCTTATGAAAGCGTTGCTTTGTGAAGCCCGCAATCATGAAGATTCTTCACCAGCGATCTTACTTGCCGCTCAAAATGAGTGCCTTGCATTTTTTTGTTGCTTTAATGACAAATCATTTTGTATGACAAGTCATTTGGTACAATAATATCCAGATATCCACACTGTCACATCCTACTCTGGGTGGTATTTAGGAATTATAGGGAAATAATCAACAATGCAGCGGTGATTAGTTGATTGTTTTCCTACAATGAATTCTGTTTCTCAGCAATTTGCCAATTCGCAGCTTGTCATGTTACCATGAAGAGCAAACTCCTCCTGAAAACTCCTATGAAGGAACGGATTTATCTCTGACTTCTACAAAGCACTGACACTGGAGACTCCTTCCAAAAATGTTACATAAGCATCCTCTTACAGAAAGCATCACCATATAAATTTTTTAAATTCATTTATGTGGCGTGTTTGCCATACAAGTCTTTGTTTAGGTTGTTACTATCTGAATAGTATATATAAACATGAACAAATATGTGTTTGCCCCATTACAGAACTCTGTACTGGACCGACTGGAACCGGGAAGCCCCGAAAATTGAAAGCTCCACTGTGGAAGGGCAGAACAGGAGGGTGCTAGTGCGGGACGGCATTGGGCTCCCTAATGCTTTGACAATTGACCCCACAACACGTCGTATCTGCTGGGCTGATGCAGGTACTCTATAAACCATCTTCTTAATATCACACTACTGAAACACTACCTAACCTTGGCAAATTTTTTTTGGACTGCTCACTGAGCCACGCTGTCTGTCTAGATTTCCCCACAATACAACTAAACACTCTTAGGAAAAAAAATGCTAACCTCCTACACTCCCAGTTCGTTATCCACTTCTTTATTTTGAAGCATGTTATTCAGTAACTACCATAAATGATACAGTAACTACAGTAAAACTAACAGGAAAGAGCTAGAACACCTAGTAGCTAGAGCTACACCAAAGGGTTTTTCTTTCACAAATGTTCCCAGGTAAATTTGTTTTAAAAAAAAAAATCCTAGAAGCATTAACATTAACAACAAATTGTAATCAATATAAACATTACTGACTGAAATGCAGCCTGGAAAGCTCTTCCCATATTTTGGGATTCTCATGATGCAGTGTAGTAAGTGTAAGTGATGATGTGAATGAGAGAGAAGAAAATAGAAAGAGGTTCCTTACTCAATTTTAAACAACGCTTCTGGTTTTGTGTTGAAAAAAAGGGACAAAGCGTTTGGAGTGTATCGCGCCTGATGGGACGGGCCGACACGTGATTCACAGCAACCTGAACTATCCGTTCAGCATGGTGTTTTACGCCAATCACTTCTACTACACAGACTGGAGGAGGTAAGAGTAATGAACCAGCCTAGACTAGGCATGAATAGTAAAGCAGGGGCGATACTAAATACAGGTAAATATCCAGCTGTTAGGATTTAAATAGAAAGAGGAGTCAGAATAATCATATGTATAAATTGTATAACTTAATCTAATTTATAACCTAAAAATAAAAGTAAATAAAATAAATTGGGTAACACTTACTTATTTGATACCCACGTAGGGTTTTTATAACATTCTAAGCACAGCTCATAAGCATAAATTTTTTTTAAGACGAACTTAAATCCACTAGTATTACTTTGCACAATACATGTTCAAGGCTTATGAATATATTATGAAAGCTCAGTTTTTTTTCTAAATGTATTCAAATTTTAAATGAGGAAAAAAAATGACAAACAAAATAAATAATATAAGGGTACTAGAATTCAGGTCATGCTTATCTTTAAAATATTTCATTTGACGGATATTAGTAGATAATATTAACTAAACTATACTATAAAATGAAATAAAACTTAAATTGTATTTATTGACATTTTAGTATATTAATCTGGGCACATTATACAAATACAATATCATAGAAATAAATATATTAAGACCACAAACCTATGAACTATAACAACCCCAACTCACAATGAATCTTAATTAAGCAGATGTCCTCACTTTTAGCGTAATTAGCGCTTATGTCCAATACAAGACTAATTATTTTAATCGGTATACTAGAACACTTATGTTATTGTAGATATTTTAGATATGTAGATACTTCATAACTTCTAACATTCACATGATCAGTTCCTGATTGTCTTTATGGATGTTATTTCTCTCACGCACATCCTTACTGTTTCAGGGATGGAGTCATTGGTGTAAGTCGAGACTCCAGCCATTTTACAGATGAGTATCTGCCTGATCAGCGTTCACATCTGTACGGCATCACTGTCGCCTCCTCCAGCTGTTTATAGGGTACAATTTATGCATTTATGATTTTTTTCCCCCCTCTCATAGTAGTTGAGCTCTGTCTAACTGACCCGGGCTGTGTATTTAAATGTTGAAATAATACAACTACAGTATGTTTATTCCAATTTTACCTTGTTACATGGCCAAAATATAGACGCTGTTGATTTTTATTCGTGACATGAGGACAACATGCCACACTGAAAAGCGAAACCTGCACTGCATTGCTCTTATGTGGCTTTATCTCTTCAGTGAAAAACAATCAGCAGGGAAATGCAATTTTAAGAATTGAATGGATTCTTGATTGCATTGCATTTCACTTTCATCAGTGCGTTGCAGCCGTGCCACACTGAAATGCAGCACCGCTGAAAGCAAGTGTAAGAAATTTCATATCATAGTTCCTATTTCTCCCTTTTGTGATCTGTAAGCATTTTTTAGTCATATTAGCACTTTTATTATATTTTAGTAATCATTTTGGAAATCCTGTAACAATCAGTGCAGTAGGAAAAAAGAAACAATGAGCCAATAAGAAATTATAGTGGCCGTTCCTTTATATCAACAACTACGCCTTCTGGAAAAATCACACCTTCAGTTCGTGTTCTCATTGTCTGATTAAATCCTGAGTTCAGGTTAAGGCTGTGATTGGACAGTGATTGCTTTTCAGTGTGGCACAAGTGCAACGCAGTGATGAAAGTGAAAAGCAGAGCAACTGGAAATTACACTCGCTTCTGTCAGTGTTTAATTCTTAAAAAGGAAATCTGCTAAATCTCGTTTAAAAATCACTGAAGGGATCAAGCAAAGTAAGAGTTTTGCTTTTCAGTGTGGAACGTTTTCTTTATGTCACTAATGAAAAGCAATACTGTGTGTGTGTGTGTATTGCATTTCATGTTTTCACCCAGTACGACGCTTGATGCTTTTCTATGTGGCACAGGATTTTTTTTGTTTTAACTATACAGAAGATAAAGTTCAAACAATAAATACATTCTAATAATGCGAAATTTAAAAATATATTGTACGGCTTCAAATGGTTTAGTGTAGAATACGAATTGACCATTGCCTTATAGAAACTCTAAAAGTAAAATGTGGGGTTGTGACAAAACAGGTATGACTCTGTTATACAGAAATCTGATCGCTATACACAATGCATAACTCAGGCTTGTCCATTTTTAAACAGGTAACTGTACAGTCTTTAACACATACCGTAGAAATTTCCCAAACTAAATTACTCAGCTCTCATCTTCTTTGAAAATCCTTTTTTATTACGTAAGCATACGTAATAAAATTCAGACTGTTATTATTCCGTGTCTTTTCAAAGCCTAATTGTAAGACACACTGTTGATCCTCTGTGTGTGTGTGTGTGTGTGCATGTATGTGTGTTTGTGTTAACATGCTAATAAAGGCGAGTGAGTGAACATGACAGACCAAAAACACACAAAGTAAAGGGCACCTGGAGCCAAATGACAGTACTTGGGACGAAAAGTGTTGAAAGAAATGGGACACAAAGGCTTCAAAGCATTTCCCAGAAGATGAGAGTGTGTTTCATGCAGAAATGAAATGTTTGCAGAGAGAGAGAGAGAGAAAGAGAGAGAGAGAGAGAGATTTCCGATGACCTAACATGGCTGTTTTGTGTGTTTCAGAGAGGACGTAATAACAGAGCCACTGTTACATGGTGCTATTTTTGAGGATGTTTTTTTTGGTAGCGTTCACACGCTGGGAAACGAACGCCTCTCTCAGCCATTGCCAAAGCCCCTGCATCTTTATAAACCCCCAAAGAAAAAAGGTGACTCTTCTCCCTGTTTAGTTTTGTACATTTGTTTTATACCTCATTTCTTTCTACTGTATTTTTGTATGTTTTTTTTTTTTTTTTTAAATAAAAGAAAGCCAAAGAGGCCCAAATTATAGTCATTTCTGTGCAAAACGTTCATGTGTATAAATACATTTATACACGTGAGCAGTATTGGAGCCCTCTGTTCACTAATAAGAATCCGACGTATGGAAATGCATTGAACATAGCCGATGTTTTTCTTTTACTACAGTTCCATTTTGTAACCTTTTTTTTTTTTTTTTTTTAATCTTTTGTAAGATGTGATATTTATAACAATAAAAAGTGATTCACAATTTGACTGTGCGTTTTTAATAATCAATTATACATTATGTAAGGATTAAAACACTTGGTGGCATGCTATTATAGGAAAATAATCAACGACAGGGTGGGGTGATGCGGCCTGATGCGAAGCGGAGTTACTGTAACCACCCTGAAAGTTGATGACAGTATGTCACAAAGTGGCTTATTGCTCTTATACCACACCCAACAATTTTTAAAAATGTATTTAACGATGACACGTTATCATTTTTATCCATTTATAGTTACATTTAAATGTTGTGGAACATCTGCGAAAGCAGGTAGTTCCTGTTGTCTTACATTTTTAGTATAGTTGTGTGTAAAAGCTGATTTTCTTCCTATTCGTGTGTGTGCCAATTATCCGTAAATCACCAACTTCATTCATAGCACAGCTGATTTGCATTTAACGACGCCCACAAACTCTATAAAAGGCAAAGCTCACAGCGAAAATGACAAAATGACCACTAAACAGTGAAAGAGCACCTCCTGAGTGCAGTGTGCACTTACTAACACTTCCTCCTTTTATAGAGTGCCATTTCTTTTGTCCTAATTGAATGGCTAGTCTATTTAATTTATTTAACTTAATTTATGGATTTGTTTCTTTTGATTGCTTTCTTTATTCTTTAATCATAATATGAAATGGCTGAGTTTCTACATATTCTCTCTATACATAAATTTACACAAGCTCTCATAGGATACGAACATCTTTCCCGAACAAACTGGATTTTCACGAATACCGCATTTCTTGTGTAAATGCTCCTGCAAATTCATTTGAATCAAATTGGATAAATGAGGCCGAGAATCTTTTAACATCAGTGTGTGATGATTTAGTCCTACAGTTTGCACTATGCTAAATTGGTAGCTATATAATTCCCTTACTTGTTAGCTATATTAGCCTTGTACTTCCAAACAACAGACAGCAAGCATGCCTTAGCCAGTAGAGTACATCTGTACTGAGGAGGAAATGGGCTCCATTTTGCTTTTGGCTGAACTGCTGCTTTAATGAAATGAACTGGACTATTTGGCACAGCTGGATTTGGGAGTTGAGCAACACTGAGCTCGAGTTACTGCCAAAGCAAAACCACATATTTATGGTGCATTAAAGTATCTTTGTCTGTGTGTGTTAAAAAAAACAAAAAGCGCACAACCAATCTTTGCATTAATGTAATTTATATGTATGCACACATGCCTTTGCAGTTTTATCTTTTTTTCATGGAAAGAAAAAGCAAGTCTCAAACAAACAAACACACACACCCACAAAAAAAAAAAAAAAACTTGCTGTCCAAAAGCCACTTCATCATTTCCAACGAAACAGATCTGTTACAGGAAACGCACAGTGCTTTGTATAAGTGAAAAAAACTGTTAAGGTACTGTGTGATGGTGCAACTCATATTTTCTCCACATGTCCAGAAACATTTCTGAGCTTTTTAGGTCTAAAGGGCAACGCAAAAATCTTCGGTTTTCAAATTCATTTATCCACAATCATGGCACAATTAAACACCAATCGTCCTGTTCCTTTTCACACTGTCCACGGAGTGTGTGATCATCTGCCCACTTTGCCGAGACGGTGATCGGTCTTTGGGTCGGCGATGATGGCCTGCACAGCCACAATGGCCTCGTTGATTCTTGTCTGGAGCTCGCGCAGCTCCTCGATGTGCAGGAGCCGAAGGATACGAGCCGCTTCGTTCAGAGTGGCGTCTAGAGGTGAAAAGAAAATGTCCACCATTAATGATCAGGTTTAATACAGGACTGTACAGGCCAGGACCTGAATTCTCATACAACTTGGGTCTTATATTTTTGTTGTGAAATTGATACTTTTGGTTCTTTTGCTATTTGCTTAGGTACTCTCTTTGAAAAGGAAAAAAAAAGTACTAAACTGTACCTTTCACTACTGTAGTACCCTCAAGGACACATCCTTTGTACCTTTAATGTGTATCTATTACAAGGAAATGTCAATGCAGCGTACCATTAAAAATGATTTAAAGGTACATAATTGGATCTTAAGGACTACTCTTTTACCTTTAATTATCATTTAGAGTAACACACTACGCAGCAACCTGAAATACACAGCATGTTTGGTTCACTTCCTGTAGTAAATCAAATCGCAGCTGAACCACACCAGAGTTCACTTAGAAGTGGACTGAGAGCATCTAGTTCAAAAGCTTTCTGATGAGTTACTTTGTTCTGCGCCCGAGTCTGATTGCTGCGTTCTTACCGGCCTTAAGAACCGTACTGAAGTGTTCCATCCAACTGGCATAAATGCCCCACAGAAGCAGTGAGGATAAGTTTCCCATGAATAAATACTGTGTGTTAAATATCACAATACACTGTCAAGCTGATTGCTGACACATGCCTGTTCCTGAGAGGTTAAATATGCAGTTTGTCCAGAATCATAACAGAATGATAAAAATATGTTCTCTACATACCGCCGGTGTCAAAGCCTAGGATGTGCTTGTCCAAAGCAACTGGCAAACCCTAAACAAGCAACAAAGAAGCATATTATATATCAAAATTATTTCATTTGCCCAAAAAAAAAAAACCAAAAAAAAAAAAAAAGTATGTATGAATAACAAGAGCTGATTTTACAGGTGGATTCCGAGTGCGTAAAATATACTCAGGATTGTTTATTTACTATATATATGGAGCTGAAAATCAGAACTATTTCTACACATTGTTAAGAGCAAACTGTTGGCCGTCTAATACTCCTGCCCTGGGTTTAATTTACGGACCTCTTTTGCCTTGCTGGCTTTTGAGATGGCGTCAGGAGTCAGGCGTTCTTGGACGAGGATCCTAATGGCCTATTAGATAAAGAACAATGGTTAAATAAAGCAGTTTAAATCGGATTTCAAATAGGTTTGGGAAGTGATTTATTCCTCACCTTGAGCATCACCAGATAGTCATCGTGTTTCTGAATTTTGAGAAGGTCTGCCAGGGCCATGACTCCAGCCTTAAAATCAGGATTGTTGCCTGGAGGAAAAACAAACCCGGTCATTTAAATCACAAACGCAGGTTCGGTTTTAGGGATTTGATATTAGAACTGATACCGGTTTAATAAAACTCAAATTCATAGTAATAATAATTGCAAATATTAGACTTCTATAGCTTTAAAAGAATAAGAGCACAACCATCTGAGACAGCATAACTGCATCTTCAAAATAAACCACACGCACACACACACACACACGCACACACACACACGCACACACACACACGCACACACACACACGCACACACACACACGCACACACACACACGCACACACACACACGCGCACACACACACGCGCACACACACCCCATTGAGACATTAGTGCCCCATCATCAGAACGTTCAATATACATAAATGTACAAAACCCTATATATCCATCCATCCCTGTGATTTAGCAGTTAGTATAAAAAGAGAGAGAGAAAGAGTAACAGAGAGATATGAGGGAGAGAGGCTGTCTCTTTATTAACATACAGTATAGTTCTGTGGAAACTGCTATTTTCATTTACCTTTTACCTTTACTGCTTTCCCATTGTTTCTTTTTTTGTGTATGTGCCCATATATGTTTTTTGTAATCTTTAAAACGTGTTTTAAAATATACTAAATGTGTAATTAATCGATGCTTTGGCAACATTGTGGTACAACAGAGTCATGCCAATGAAGCTCATTTGATTTGATTTGAATTTTGAGAGAGAGAGAGAGAGAGATGTAAAATTATTTGTCATGCCCATAAAGCACATGAAAGCTGAAAAACTGAAACTGAGAGGAAGACAGTAAGAGAGAGAGAGTGTGTCAGACAGTATCACAGAGATAGATAGAGAGAGAGAAAGAGAGTTGAAACGAGAGAGAGGAAGAGAAAACGAGTCACAGAGAGAGAGTGTGTCAGAGTGAGAGAGAGACAGAGAAAGAAATGGTCCCAGGGAAAGAGAGTCACAGAGAGAGAACAAGAGACACTAAGAGAGAGTGTAACAATAAGAGAGAAACGCAGAGGGAGAATCACAGTGGGAGAGACAGAGTGACACAGACAGAGAGAATCACAGTGGGAGAGACAGAGTGACACAGACAGAGAGAATCACAGTGGGAGAGAGAGAGTGGCAGACAGAGAGAATCACAGTGGGAGAGAGAGAGAGAGAGAGAGAGAGAGAGAGAGAGAGAGAGAGAGAGAGAGAGAGAGAGAGAGAGAGAGAGAGAGAGAGAGAGAGAGAGAGAGAGAGAGAGAGAGAGAGAGAGAGAGAGAGAGAGAGAGAGAGAGAGAGAGAATCACAGTGGGAGAGAGAGTGGCGGAGAGAGAGTGGCAGAAAGAGAATCACAGTGGGAGAGAGAGAGAGAGAGAGAGTCACTGTGGGAGAGAGAGAGAGAGACAGAGAGAGAGAGAGATTTAAGACTATTATTAGAGAAGACGTAAGAGGAGGAAGCACTCACTGTCCAGGTTAATGAGAGGGTCGGCTGGTTTTTGTGTTGCGTTGTTCACCTCCGCTGCAGGTGTGCAGTTTCTGTATTTCTCCACTGTCAAAGGACACAAACTTCATATGAATGTACATGCTAAAGTGGATTTAAAAAAACACCCAGCAGCCCTACTTCTCTAGTTACAGCTGTGTTAGAAATCTTAGAAATGAAGAACTTCCCTCCTGAATCAGTGCCATATGGTGAAAATTAAAAAACCAGAAATCCACCTTAAACCCGGTGACTTAAACTTTATACAGCAAACACATTTAGTTTAAACCAACAGTGAATCGAATGAAGTGTTAGATCAGTGACTCAGAGGCACGAGTCAAAGTCAGTGTAGCTTTCAGGAACACAACTTACAATATGCATTATAACCTGACAATTTCTCAATAAAATAAAATAAAATAAAAACAAACAAACACAATGGTGGATTATGTGTGTAAGGAGGAGTGATACAATACTTAAAGCCCGTGTCCACTTATTTTCATACATCATTCTGTGTGCACAAATTTGCACTCGCTTCTACATGAATAGGGACCAAAGTGTAAAGATGTTTACACTCCTTTGGTGTAAGTGATCCGCACTTCCAAGTTGTGAGATGGGTGTGATAAAAAAAAAAAAAAAAAAAAAAATTGTGTTCATGAACAGAAAATCTAAGGCAACACTGCCATCTAGTGGTCTGTACATTTACTGATAAAACTTTAAAACTCCTCCCACAACAGTCAGACCTTATTTCCCATACAGGACCAGTGATATTGGAGATTCTTGTTATTTGTAGATACTTTCGTAATAGGAAGGGGGGGGGTTTACCATTGTCACCGTATTCAAACCGAACTGCGAGCCCCAGCAGCCAGTCGATGGCCTCGCACCTTTCCTGAACACTGAACGGGCAGCTCACATCTCGTAGATACTAACAAACAGGGAAAAAAAAAAAAATACATTTACGGATGAGTGATCTGAAAATCACCATAAATGATTATTGAGGCATTTAGTCTGCACTTGGTTATGCTAGAGAAGCAGTGAAAGTCAAGAAGAGCATGCTCCTAGATCATTCAACTAAAATTCACCTCATGATCCAGCTTATGCAGCTTTGCATGAACAACTAAAATGACTGAATGGTCACATCAGATAAACGTTAATGATTAAAGATTACTTTGTGGTTCGGATTTGTGCTTTCGACTCATTATCGTGCTGGAAGCTGAATTTTTTTTCTTCATCTTCAGCTGTCTAACAGAGGCCCAGAGGCCTACGGGTTTTGTGCTAAAGTACCCTGGTATTTGGAGCTATCCATGATTCCCTCCATCTTGACTAGAGCCCCAGTCCCAGCTGAAGGGAAGCAGCACCATAGTATGATGCTGCCACCACCATGCTTCACTGTGAGTATGGTGTTCTTTTGGTGATAAGCTGTCTTGTTTTTGTGCCAAACATATCTTTTAGAATTACGGCCAAAAATCTGTGGTTATGTTTTGTTCGCCTCACGTTTCCATTTTTGACTAGAGCCACAGACTCTGAATAGATGTGATGCATCTTTTTTAAACTTTTTTTTTTTAACAAGCTGTCTTGTCACTTGAAAACTCTTCCCTTTTTCGATGAGTTGCTTAAAAGCTAAGTATTTTACATAAATATGCAGGTGAAGCCATGATAGTTCATGTTAGAGTGCCTCTAGAGTATCTGAACAAGACCCGCCCCCAACAAGATCAGTTCTGCTACGGTATTTTTCAATTCACTGAAATACTTTGCTGTGTCCAGACCACAGTCCATCAGCTCACAACCCCTGTTCTATCAACCTGACCTCTATCAACTCATTAACGACGCGCTGGATGTTTTTTTGTCTTTCGCACCGTTCTGTGTAAACTCTACAGTGTAGTGTCAGTGTAGACAGATTATGTATGCTCTTAAAAGAAAATTCACCTTTTCAAAGGACTTTGGCCACTCAGAGCTCGAGATGTTCCTAAGGTTTCCACGATCCTCGATTTTATAATGTCTGATTTTCTGATCCTCCAGCCAAACAATGAAATTTCTGAACTCGGTTTCATCTGGGTGAGATGGGAAAAAAGAAGAATTGATTACAACCACATAGAAACACTGTTGGGCCGATCTGTAAAATTCGATCTAACCTCTAATCTAAATCTTATCAGATTTTAAATTTAGCCATGTAGATGTTTTTATCTTAAGCAAATTTCAAATGAGGCAGAATTCAAACCAAACACCAAGCTAATCACATCAGAGTTATGGGTCTTTACAGTAATAATAATATAATCAAAAAATAACAACGTGACACATTGGAGTCATAGCACTGAGGGTGTGGAACTTTTTGGCATTCATATTTTACTCATATCCACCTGCTTTTAAAGTTTTAAAGTTATTTATTGAGTTATTGAATTGTCCATAACATCCTCTTGAGTGAGTGAGCTACCTGTCTCTCCATAACTGTGGCAAAACATAATAAAAATTAGTTCATATATAAAATGTATATGTAGTTGAAATAGGCTATAAAAATATGTAAGGAATAAAACAAGAGGTGTAAAGAAAATGCTGTTCTTTTATCCATTAAACTAACACTGAATGCATGTTAATTCCTGTTATCACTTCATCTTCCAAGTTCTTTGTTGGTTTGGATTTGTGTTTTGGTTCCTCATCGTGCTGGATGTTGAAATGTTTCTTAATCGTCAGCTGTCTAACAGAGGCCTGCAGGTTTTGTGCTAAAATATCCTGGTATTTGGAGCTATCCATAACCCCCTCTATCTTGACTAGAGCCCCAGTCCCAGCTGAAGGAGAAGCATCACCAGATTATGATTGATGCTGCCACCACCATGCTTCTTTGGGTGACAAGCTGTCTTGTTTTTGAGCCAAACATATCATTTAGAAATTATGTCTAAAACGTTCTACCTTGGTTGCTTCAAGATAACATATTTTGCCACATGGCTTGGGGTGATTTAGGCAGGCTTGGATGGTTTTTTTTTTTTTTCCCTTTTCTCATGAGAAAGGGCTTCTGTCTAACCACCCTACCCCACAGCCCCGAATACGAGAGAGTGCTGTCACATGCAAAGAGTGACCCGTACTGGCCATATATCCCTTCAGATCCCCCCCCCCCAAATACTTCTACTTGTTTTTCACATGATTTTCATTGGTCAGTATATCACATTAATAGTAGAAAATGATCCTTACATGATTTATCTCAGCTTCATTTTTTTACATCACAAAAAACTGCATTTTTAATAGGGGTGTGTAGACTTTTTATATCCACTGTACATTATCACAGGCATAAACACTATTTTTTGAGGCAAAAAAACAGCTGAAGACTTTCCCATGGTGGAAACACTGACTGTTATAAAGCACTGACACAGGAGACTCCTTCTAAAAATATTAAATAAAGAGAACACCTCACCACATCAACAATTATACGTTTTTAAATGTGTTTACTATTAGGTTTAGATTATGTGGCGCATTCACCATACAAGTGATTTATGTTACAGCCGGAACTACTTCCAGAGCTGCTGTTACAGAAAACTAATCAACACATTCGAGAATTCAGCAGCGCCGTGGTATAAACATACAGTAACACATACAGACAAATAATAGATATTAATAAGGCTAAATCAAGTTAAGGATAGCTTATGTCAACCCACTAATAAATAAAGCCTAATAAAGTGTCTAATTTATTAATCTAATCGAGTCCATTTATTCAAAATCGCACTTTCGGCATTTGACCTATTTTAGAATCCTGCTAAATGAAGCATGGACTTGCAGACCATTCCCATCATATGTTCCCTGATTATTATTTTATTAAAATTCTTACCTGTGCAGTCAAAACCCGAAGGATTATGATAATCTAAAGCCGTAAGCTTCCTACGGAACATTTTATTTCCCGCCAAACAATATCGGAAAAGATTTATAACACTCCAGATAAAGCTGTAATATGTGGCTACGTAGGAATTGCTCAGCTAGCAGTGTGAAGCGAGCCACATTAATGAGATGAACTTCCGGTTTCTGTATTTCGCGTTGGATAGTTTTCAAAATAAAAGTGGTAAAAATAAAAGTTATCAAAATAAAGATTTACATTATTATTATTATTATTATTATTATTATTTTTGGTGCATTGTCTGCAGTTATAAACCTTATCACTATGCAAACACTTTTTTCAGGTAAAATAATCAAAAAGTAAAATCTAAAATGAAATTTAAATATTTCTCTGAAATGTGGTTACAGGTTATTTATGAGAAGGGAACAGACTCCACCTTACAGAAAGCTTCAGCATATCAACTATGGATGGATTGTGGATGTTTTTTTAAATCTGTGTATTAGCCTTAGATTATGTAGAGCAGCCACCAAACAAATCAAAGTGAATGAGTTATTATGTATTAGAATGAGAGCATTGATATAAACCTGTGATTTGAATTACAGCCGAAACTACAGTTAGAGCTGCTCTTATAGAAAATTAATCAACATCTTCTGACCAATCAGAGTAGACAATTCAACAGTGCTGTGGTAAAAGTGTGGTATATTTTTTCTTATCAGACTTTTAAGCTTGAAAGAACGGTTTACTTCCGGTCAGTGAGGAACTCTGGGGCATTCAGGGGATTCTTCCGTCCATCGTGGGGTTTTACATCACGGAAAATAAGTTGCTTTTTTATTATTATTTTTCATTAAATATGAATAAATAACATAATTTGTCATTAACCCTCCGAGGCGATAGAGGGCGCATGAATCAAAAACGCGTCCCGAAGCTGCAGGCGTGGAACTGCTGTAAAATCTCAACCGCGCGTTATTTTTCGCACAACCACATTCGGAGAAATCCCGCCTCCCACTCTAGGATTGGCTAACACCTAATTGTACATCATTTTGATTGGCGGATTGTTTGTGAGCTTGAACAAGTAGCCAATCAGCGCACAGGAAGGTGTTGGAATACGGTAGAGAAAGGCACTGCGGATGGATGCTCTGTGTAATCGATTACGCTGATTATAGCTCTATATATCCTGTAAATATTATATATTCTTTTCGGACGCATTTCTTTTCAGTTCACAAAAACATTCACATGCAAGCTGATACTATTTTGCAGGTTGTTGCTGGCTAAAGCTGGAAAAATATTCCTTTGGTTTTTGCCCCTCCGACTTTGTCTGCTAGCATGTTAGCTTTTAGCCGACATTATATCAAATTATAATAATATAACATTTTGGTAAATAATTAGTTGGTTAGGTGTATTAGGTGTAAATGGTGAAGTGTGTGTGGATAATCCCGGCCTCTCTGCTCTTCTCAGTTTAAGTGAGTTTGTACTTTCAGCTTTAACATGGCGGAAAACAAGGCAGAGGTAAGAAACACGCTCGCGCACAAAAACAAAAACCCCTCTAAAGTCGCCTCACACACAAACACAAGCTGGTTTTAATTCATTAACTAACAGGCTTCATTTTTTCTGTTACACTTGTCTTCTGAGCTAGAGTGTTAGCTTGTGTTAAATTCATTCGCTATTAATCACTCGAGAGACATTATTATTGACCGTTATAGCAAAATTATACTCAGTAACAGTAAACATTCATGTTTTAAAGCTAAAAGCGTAGGCTAGTTCAACCAACACTGCAAGCACAAGGCAGGTTTATTCGTTTGAAAAATGTTAAATAGCATTTTCTTGTGTGCAGAAAACCTTCCGGATACACTGTACAAACCTTTCTGAATGAGATTTCAGTGAAATGTTTGCTTTAAAACATTACAATTTCTTTTTTCCCTGCCATTTGGAACATGGACGCTCCTGAAACAGTTGGCTGCTTGTGGTATTAAGGGAAAAATCCACCCTGAAACACATTAAATATATTTATAATCTGTTATTCGTGATGTCTTGAGTGAGTTTGGTGCTAGTTTTTTAGCTGGTGCTGTTTTTTTGTTATTCCTCTAAGAAGTAAGTGTTTGTGTCGCTCTGACGTCATAGGGTGGCATTTCTAGCGCAGCTCCTCGCTCTTGCGAAACTAGTGTCAGGACTGCAATTAAACTTAACGAGTTATTAGCTGTAACTAAGCTCATTATAAGTTTGAAATAAAATGATATGAACTGCATTTCCACGTGCTTTGTGTTTCTTTCTCTGCAGTAGCGTCAGAGAAGGATGTTTTGTTGCTCTGCTTCAAACTCGGACAGCAGGTTATTAAGCTTCGTATAGAATATTAACAAGGCAAAAAGGAAACACCTGTTATGACAAACACAACACACTTTATTTTTGTCCCTCTAAAAGCTGCAGACACCATGCTATTATTTCATCATAACTTTCAGGTTTTGTTGTCAAAAAACAAAAGAGCAAGAGCTTCTTTTCTTGCCGTTCTTTACTCACCGTTTTCCAGTGAGGTTCAGTGTCAAGAAAACCAGTGTAGAAACAGTGGAGACAGAAAACGCTGGACTTCCAGGACGCAGTGCAGACTCGGGAACTCGCAACAAGTTTCGATTTGTAACGTAATTCCACAGATTTCAGCTCAAATTTACTAATGCTATAGGACCACTATAGCAGATCATTTTTATGAGCAAAGATAAACAGGACAGTATGTGTACATTATACATCATTTCTCTTTGTTAAGCACACGGAACTTAATATGCTTATCAAATTCAGAGACTAGGCATGCAAATACGAACTTGCTCTGGACATCTGTGTTTTTTCTCAGCTGAAACCCTGGAATGCTTTTAGGCCGAAACTCTGGAGAATCAACTTGGAACTGTCCGACTTCCGAGTACTGCATTGCAGCATTATGGCAGAGACTCGACTCGGATAGTTAGCGATCAGCGAGATGACGAGCACGATGGTGTTTGGCCTGAAAGTTGAAGTTTTGGAAGATAATTTGTTTGAGCAGAGTGTACAGATGAGGAGGTCGTGATAAGCGATGGACAGATAAAAAGACTATAGCGCTGCTGCATCGCTCTCTTTATGTAGAGATGAAGCAAGGACTAAATCCTACTGGTGCCACTATCAGCAGGTAGTTGAGTGGCATTGTGGGTAATTTAGCAAATTATTAACCAAAGTGAAAATGTAGATGAATATAAATGTAATCTTAAAAAGCCAACTCAGAATTTCATTCTGAAATAAATCTTGGATGTTATTGATCACATTTTTATTATCTAAATTAATACGCAGGTCGTTCAGGGTGGATCTTTCCTCTAAAATGAAATCAAAATAAGGAACCTCTTGAAACGTAGTGAAAATTCAGACAGCAGGGAAATTAAAAGGTATTTTTTCCATGATACGGTTATGTTATGTTATGTATTAAAATAAATGTTATTGTAAAAAAAAACATTGCACTTTCACAACTAAATTATGCTTTATGCTTACAAGCTACTCTTCTGTCCAAGCAGCTGACTGTCCTAAGTTTCAGCACAGCTACAGTGGATATAAAAAGTCTACACACCCCTGTTACAATTTCATGTTTTTGTGATGTAAAAAATGAGAACCAAGATCAATCGCGTCCGATTTTTTTACACCCTTAATGTGAAATAGCAACTGACAAACTTCAGAAGAAAAACAAATAGAAACGATTTAGGAAGGAAAAAGAAAAAAAACTTACCATCGCCTGGTTGCATAAGTATGCGCAGCCCTTTATAATGGGGCATGTCACTATGATTCTGATTAACACCAAATAAAGATCAGCTGTTTCTGTAGGATTTTCTTGGCATCATCTTGGTTTCAACGGACTGCTGAAGCCATGGTCCGCAAAGAGCTTACAAAGCATGTACGGGATCTCATTGTCGAAAGGTACCGATCAGGAGAGGGGTACAAAAGAATTTCCAAAACATTAGATGTACCATGGAGCACCGTGAAGGCCATCATCAACAAGTGGAGAAAATGGGGCACCACAGTGACATTACCAAGAACAGGACGTCCCTCCAAAATTGATGAAAGGACAAGACGAAAGCTTATCACGCAGGGTGCCGAGAGACCTACGGCAACATTAAAGGAGCTGCAGGAATATCTGGCAAGTACTGGTCACTCCCTGCATGTGACATCAGTCTCTCGTATTCTTCACATGTCTGGGCTATGGGGTAGGGTGGCTAGATGGAAGCCCTTTCTCATGAAAAAAAAAAATCCAAATCCACATAAATTTTGCCAAACCATGTGGCAAAATATGTTATAGAAGTTTTTGAGCATAATTCTAAAAGGTATGTTTGTTTCAAAAACAAGACAGCTTAACACCCAAAGAACACCATACCCACAGTGAAGCATGGTGGTGGCAGCATCATGCTTGGGACTGGGGCTCTAGTCAAGATAGAGGGAATCGTGGATAGCTCCAAAAACCAATTTAAACAGCTGAAGATGAGGAAAGATTTCCCCTTGCAGCACGATAACGACCCAAAGCACAAATCCAAGTCAAGATGTGCTAAGTCGGTAGACACTTGCCCAGAAAGCCTGAGTGCTCTATTACAAGCAAAAGGTGCTTTAACAAAATATTAGTTAAGGGGTGTGCGTACTTATGCAATTTTTTTTTTTTTAACCCTTAAATGTTTCTACTTGTATTTCACTTAAATTTGCTGTATCACATTAAAAGTGGAAAAAGATCTGACATGATTTATCTTGGTTTATTTATTTATTTTTTTACATCACAAAAATCTACAATTTTAACAGGGGTGTTCAGACGTTTTATATCCACCGCACCTGTGAATGTTAATCTGCATGCAGAATCTTAAAATGGAAAATTGATCCTTTCAGTTAATTTTGCACAAGTGCTTAATCTGCTGTTCTGTATTTTAACCAGAATCCAGCCCTTGTATTTTCATGTGACATTTACTTCAGTCTTCTCTTTAACAGAAATAACAGTACATTGATGGTCATGCATATTTTTTTTTTGTTGTTTTTTTTTTATTATTGTTTCCTTAATTCCAGAACGTCAGCTCTGTGGAGGAAGAAAGTCAGAAGGAGACGGAGCCCTCGTTAGGTAACACACGAGACACAACATCTTTTATAGAGCATCAGTGTTGTAGATTTCCTGTTATGCAGATTTTTGGCAGGTGCAATGGTTAAGATCTGGGTTTTAGTGGTTACAAGATGAGATGAAAAAATACGAGGAGATATCATCAGTAAGTGAAATTATTATGGTGACTGCAGGTGCAAGAAAGATAGAAAGGAAGATGTTGATGCTTTGTGTTGCTCTCTCGTAGAAGGAAATGTGCATGTAGACAAAATATGACATGCATATCAGTTTCAAATGTTTAAAGAGATAAAAAATATGTAGTGCTGTAATACAAAAGTTAACTCAGCTGTAGGTTGCATTCTGGTTGTACCAGGATTCTTCTTCATTTTTGTTGGGAGCGTTAGGTAAGTTGGATATTGAACATTTTAAACACAAAATGCTAGCTCGCATGTTTAATAATTATGCAAAGCTAAACTGCCAGGTACGTTTAATATAGCATTATGCTACACAAAGAAGCTAAGTACACAATGATTCTCTTCTTATCAAACAGATTT
Source organism: Pangasius djambal (assembly GCA_022985145.1). Lineage (NCBI taxonomy): Eukaryota > Metazoa > Chordata > Actinopteri > Siluriformes > Pangasiidae > Pangasius > Pangasius djambal. Next base: position 24,093,596 of record CM040984.1, on the reverse strand, counting down.
TAGGAGCAGTGCATTGTATGTTGACTTATCCTGAAAAATACAATAATGATATGTATTTAAAATTTCATATGTTCATGACACGTTCATTAATAAAATTAATTCTTAAAAGAGACACTTTTTTTTGGTTATACTTGGTGTTATGGAATTTACTGCATTTAAAAAAATTTTTTGTTTGTTTTTGAGTGTACTTTGTGTGACTATCTGTGGTAGTGCAAGTGTAGTGTTACTGGTAATAACTTTTCTGTTGTTTTTTTTTTTTAATTAAAATGTTATTTGCTGATATAATTTAATAGGTCTTGTTGGTTTTTATAGTAAAAATGTGTTTGTAGCTACACAAAGAGCGAAAGCGTGCCATTGTGAGATTATGATTTACACAAAATCAAAAGAAATGCAAGCTCTCTTGTAGTACTGATAACTTGTTCATATGTAAGGAAATGTGGTTTTGTAAGCTAAATCCCAGTCACACCACATGACCCTTTAAGGCCATGTTGGTTAATTTCGTTCCAAACATTCCAAGTGTCGGGAGGGGGCTTCTGAACTTCCACTTCATCACAGATTATTGAAACTCATTTGTTGATCATTTCTAGGTGCTGAGATTCCGAGGTCCGATTCGTCCAAGCAAGGCATGGAGGAAGATGAGCTGGACGGGCTTCCTGTTTTTGGAGCAGATGAAGAAGAGGGTGACCTGGAGAGCAGCTCCACTCAAAAAGACAATCCGACTGACGATCGAGATGAGAATGAAAACAGGAACAGTGTCTCACCTAGAGATAACGAAGCAGGCAAGTTGCTGGTTCAAATGCGCATGTAGATGGTGCAGATAAACTGATGTTTCTTTTATGTGATATGTCAAAGATGAAGATAGGCAGTATGGCTGTTTTTTCTCCACCCACAAGCTAGGTCTTCTTGTCGGGCATTTTTTTTTGTATTTGGATGTACTTAAATAACTTGAATTATTCTGTTTTGGCAGATAAAATTCTACACAAGGGTAAAAGGGGGAAGCAGACCCGCCTAACTGCAGTAATTAATAATGTCGTAGTAGTATCAAATCAAAGGCACAAAGTGTCAGACAAGTTAATTTGTAGGCCACAGAGAGGAATTTTGGTCTGATCTTGTTAGTTTGATCAAATCTTGGGGTTTCTTTTACTTTTAAACATGTAAAACTTGGATTCCATGGTTAATTAATTTTTGAATCAGTGTATTTATTTACATGTGATTTTTTTTTTAATCTCACTGGAATTGGGGACCCCTTCTTGTAGGCCTGATATAGCCCTGTTGCATTAGTGTATATGTTTATTATGTTGTGTATTTAATGTTTTCCCTGTTAATTGCAGGTGAAAGCGTGCAGTGCTCTCAGATGGAGGACACAACGTCACAAAATGAAGGCAGTGTAAGTTACACTGTATAAAACAACCCTTTTGTGCTTGCTGGATTTACTGCTTTATACTTCTTTTTTTTTTTTCCACTGTAAGAAGTTAAATCAGTTTATTTATCACATGCTAATATTGATCATGGGTATTGACACGAAGTGTTTATGCAGGTCCCGCCCTAATCATTTTTACTTTTATGACTTAGCGATGAATGTATGTGAAACATGCATATAAATATTATGAAGCGTTTTGTGCACATGCCTTCTACCTTGAACAGGCATCATCGCAGGAACCAGGTGAAGGAAGCCGAGAGGAAATCCTGTATTCTCCTTTAAAGAAAATAAAGGATGAGCCCATAGATGAGGACTATGATAAAGCGCTCATCAGTTCTGCGCAATCAGACATCGGTCGTGTTAAAGAGGAGCTTGAGAATGGAGATCATGAGGTAAAGGGTTTTTTTTTTGTTTTGTTTTTTTCCTCTCTTCCCCCTCCTTTGTTTTGTTTTTTGAATTATTTTCTCCAGTTTGTGTTATGTACTCATTTCCAAGTGTTAACATAATTGTAGTAAGTCAGTTTGTTGGTGTTTTAGTGTTTAGTTTAGTTTAGTTAGTGCTCAGACATTTGAGCAACGATAAACAAAAGCAAACAGCTCTCAAGATCTCCAGAATTATTGGCACCCTATTAGCAAAAGGCCAAACCCTTTGGTTTCCCACATCAGCATAAGGAGACCTGCTGTGAGGGTAAGAGGCTGTCTCCCTTGGCACAGGTTCCCCACAGAGGCACAAATGGGCCTTCCATTATATAGCCTAAACCCCTCAAGGCGAGGGCATTACTTAATGCACTACAGGGACATGTGTGCTGCCACTTTGTCCAGATGCTGGTATCTCCATTTTCACAGAACTCTCGGTTCCAGCCTGTGGAACTTTGGCTGTAGCCCAGTTTGCACTGCCTTTCAAGCAGAAGGAAATTGTTCAGGTGGATGCTCACTTAGAGCCACCTTCGAGTCTTATAAACACACACCAGTATTCTCTAATAAATGTGTTCCCCTCCTATTTACAGTACATGACACCGCAAAACATCCCAAACATAAAAAACATGTGACTGACCATTTGAATGGTCCCGCAAGTGCTTTTTAAAAAAAAAAATTTTACATTTTTTTCCATGTGTCAGGGATTCTAAATTGGGGCACAGGCATGCTCAAGAAGCAGTCTCCGCTATGGGAATTGGGAATTGCACAAAAAGATGTTGGATGAGATCTGGAGGTGCTTTGGGGAAAATGACCATAGATCGTTTTTTTTTTTTTTTTTTTTT
>CM040984.1:24053174-24090818 GCA_022985145.1 Pangasius djambal | reverse complement strand
CATCCCGATTTCCTGGAAAACCACTTGTTAACAGAAATCATTCGGCTGCTGTATGGACAGACATGGCACTTTTCCCTGCACAGAAATCTATTGTCACGGACAAGAAAGGAGATATTTTATTCTCCATTAGGATTTCCTGATAATTTGCCTAAATATGACTAAGGGTAAGCAACCCACTGATGTGTGTATGCACTCTCCTCTGAGCATGGCAACTCCTTAGGCCTTGTCTCAACTCCTTGGGTGTTTCTATGTTAAATTTGGGTCTTGCCTTACAGGTTTGTGAGGGTTTGTGTGGTTTTATAGACTGGATGTTCACTACACTATCCTCGGAGCACATCGTGTTAAATGTAAGTGTGGCCAAGGAATGCAGCTTGCCAGTCAAGGACTAATTTGTTCATGTCCAGTTCAATTTGTGGTGGTTGGTCTTCGGGATGGGCTTGTCTGACAACACATCATTCGGCATATCCCATAATGAGATTCTAAATCGAAGGATTGAAAATGAGCCTTAGGATACTACTAAACCCGGTTCTCTGATAGCATGAGTGAAATGTCTCACCCAGACCACATTCCTTGTGAGTGAGGAATACATGTGCACATTTTGAATGACAAGGTAACATTGAGTTGGGTAAAAGTGCAACAACCAGCTCCTAAAATATGAATTAAATGACATCATTTCAGATTCACTAGTTGAAGATAAAATATTACAGTTTGGATTAAATATTTGTACAGTTTTCTGAAATCACTTTTTTGAAGCAAAAAATCCTTAACAACAGTTAACAGTTGGCTAATAGAATGTGTAAAAAGATGTTGCTCAGATGTGTTGTTGATTCCATGCTCTGCCAAAATGCATTTTTAACTGTGCATTCTGTAAATCTTTTTATCTTGGGTGCTTTATTGTATTTCAGTCCTTGGTTCCACTGGATGAATTGAGGATCAGCTCTGTCTTTTCTGTTAGAGGAAACAGTGATGCCATTTCTGGTGAGTGAGTGGATCTGCAAATTGATGATGATTTAACTGAAAATATACTTAATATGGTTTTGTAACCACCAGCACAAGCTTTCCTCAGGTAATTACCAGAGGATTGTTGTTTATATGAAGGAATTTTCAAATAAACTATAGATAAACCAACCAATGAATATTTTTCATTGTAAAAGATTGAGCCAATTACTATCAGCGTTCACTAAATTACTGTTTCTGCATTACCTTCTGCAGCTCCTGTTGCAGCCCCACAACCGTCTTCTTTCTCTGCTCTGACTCAGTCAGCCTCAGCAATCAGACCACCTCCTATAGTCTTGCAGGCTCAAATGCAGCCTCATTTTCAAGCACACCTTCAGCTTCAACCCAAGACCTTGGCCCAACTTCAACCCCATCTGCAAACTCATCTTCAGGCACAGCTTCAAACTCATCTCCAACCTCAACTTCAACTCCAAGCACAGCTTCAAGCACAGCTTCAAACTCAGCTTCAACCGCAACTCCCACACCAGCTTCAACCGCAGCTCCCACACCAGCTTCAACCGCAGCTCCCACACCAGCTTCAGCCGCAGCTCCCACACCAGCTTCAGCCGCAACTCCCACACCAACTACAGCCGCAACTCTCACACCAACTCCCACACCAACTCCAGACACCGCACCCACACCAGCTTCAGGCACAGCTCCCACACCAGCTCCAGCCCCAGACCCCACCACAGCTCCAGACACAACCACCACCCCATCCGCAGGCTCAGCCCACACACCAGCTCCAGCCACAGCCCCCACAACAGCAGCAGCCCCCTCCTGCTCCTGTGCGAATCTGCTGCTCAGGCTGCTCTAAGGTCCTTCAGAAAGGTCAGACTGCATTTCAAAAGAAGGGTTCCAATCAGCTGTTCTGCTCCACTGTGTGTCTGACTGGATTCACCCTGCCTCCAGCCCCCAATATTGCCCCAAAGAAAACCTGCCACCTCTGTCTCAAGTGAGTCACATCCGTATGTGAATCATACTTTTTCAGATGACTGATCCCATTCTCATCTCTCCTTGCTTACGCAGTCTAGCTTTCATTTATCCAGTTAAAGTAAATGGAATTAAAAAAAAGACCTATGCAACTGGCCTTTTAAAAATATCTGTATTTATGTTCTTTATTCATTTACTTTTTCCTCATTTATCCTAAGGGTGATCGGGAATCCAAAAGACTTGATAACAGTTCCAGTTGACTCAGCAAACACCTTGAAGGAGTTTTGTAGCCTGTCCTGTCTCAGCATTTACAAGTCCAGGGTAGAAGGCTTAGCCGAAGAGGATGCCGTTGTTAGATGCGCCGTGTGCAGAAATCCCAGTGAGGTAAGCTTCAGGGGGCATAGTGTCAAAAAATAGATTAACATGATATCAAATTTGAGTATTATAAACCTTGAATGAAAAAGCAAAGCATAAAATAAAACAAGGTATAGATCATAAGCTTGGCAGTGATAAGGTAAGCCATGCCATGCAACCTTATTACAGAACAGGAACGCACCAGGAATTGACATTGAGGGTCTCTGTAGCAGTATCAGAGAGGGTCTAGATGTTGTCAGAAGCAGGAAAAGCACTAAGCCTTGGATTAAACTCTCCATAACCAAGATGGTGCAGTTGCAGTTCATACAGCCGAGACACCGTGTAATATCTACTTCTGTGAGTCCCACAGTGCCTGACAGTGACGAGTCTGGTAATCGGAGCAAGCTTCTATAGACCAGAAGTTTACAGGTACCAAGAATAAGGCTATACATGATCATTAGTATCTGGATGAGTGGCAGATACTTTTGGCAGATCCCTGTGTTGCAGCCCTATTTAGGGACCTCAAGTGCTCAGCTCTAGAAAGGGAATAGTCTAGTGGCATAAACATTGCCAGCCATAATCTCAATCCTGACTAGGATGTCACATTGGGTTATTCCATGCGGCCTTCAGAAACAAAAAGAAGGAATATTTCATTATTTTTTTCCACATGGAATATTTCAGCGCTGTGGTACCGTGATCTTATGTCCAGTAGACTAGAGCAGGGAACAACCCTAGTTGGGGCAGACCCCAATTATTTTGTTCCCCTGAGTCAATGAGGCATCTATCCTTCTCTTAACAGAGAGGGATACATATTCCACTGGAATGGCTATCCTTTTGATAAACATCACCTCCATGGTGCGTATTATGCCATGAAAATTTAATGGTACTCACTGGCCATCCAAAAGCTCCAACAGGCATCACTGAGCAGCTGATGATGCTCCGTCTCCTCTTGACAAATGACATAATGCAGCTCTCTTTAGTATGTGTGCCCCCATTTTACAATGTGGAAAGTACTCTTTAGATTGCCTTTATCAGTTGCTAAGGTGTGCAGCAAGTGAGGTACCCAAGTATACCTGTCATTCTTATGGGTGAAGTACAACGTAAGAGTTGTGAAGAGCAGTCAGATCTAGCATGAAGTAATTGGAAGCCATGGCATTGGACAGGTAAAATCCAAAGGGATAAGACTCCTAAATGTCTTTGCCTAACATTGGATTATTATAATAACGGCCTGTTTTTATTTTTTGGTTTTTTTTTTTAAAAGAGAGAGACAAATCCCAAAACCTTTTGGATGCCTCTGCTATTTTAAACATTGGCATTTGATTGACTTCATTATTGTCAGTGATGTCAGAGATTTTTGACTGGTTTGATTCCCGCTCAGAAGAAATCTCCAAAGTTCTTGATGAAATTTCGAATGGCGATGCCTCAGCCAGACATGGCTGGATGGGAGGGATGACTTTACACTCACCGTCAATCACAGTGACTCTGGCCAGTTGTGGAAATCTGTGATTTCATGTATGTGGAAGAGGGTAGATAGCACATTCCTCCAAGTATGTTATGCTGCACTCGGACACATCTGCATCAGTTCTAGAAGATGCCGAGTTTGGCTTCATGTATCTCAGAGGTAGTATGTGTTTGCCCCACCCTGCCCAGTTGGTAGTTGTTGTATGATAGGGTAGATTCAGCTAGTGGGTGGGAATTGGCAAATGACTAATTTGGAGATTAAAAAACGGGGTGGGGGGGGTACACTCCTCTTTGTTTTTAAAGCCTACAGTGGAATAATACTTTCTTATATCTCTGACCTTCTCCACTGCCATTCTGCTCCCAGGGACCACGGGTCAGCTAATTGCTGTTGTTACTTCCTCAGGTTAAGGGAAAGGGAGATCAGGTGTTTTCTGCTGCTGCACCAAGGTTTTGAAAGTCATTGCCACTCAACATTAGGACGTCCTCTACTCTGGACACTTTTTAATCTAGATTAAAAACACCCATTCAATATGTTTGCATTGGAACTGCTATATGCTGATGACTACTCCATAGTGGCCAATATCAAGGACAGTTTCCATTGCAGGAGCCACTGCTTACAGAAGAATGGGCCTTTTCATTAAACTAAAGGCCTCAGTCACTGAAATAGCACAGCCCAGCCCCAATTCCTAATAGATGATGAGCACACTACCTTCACCTGTGCAGTTAAAGTATCATGGAAGCTCTCTCTCAGAATAAAACAGACGATAACAATCTTTAGTTGTTTGAATTAAGAATGTTTTGCAATAGAAAACTGTTCATTTCCACCAAAATAACACTATACCAGGCAATATTCAACACCATTACAGCTGTGAGACCTGAATAACAGTCAAGGTGTCTTCAGCAATTCTTGGTGATCACTTGGGGAGGTAGTGCGCCAGATACAGAGGTGTTACAAAGGACTTTGTGCCAGACCATAGAGTCTGCATTTGGGAGGCTTGGATGTGTTCCTCTGATGGCAGAGTGGCGCTTGCCATGGTTATATCTGGGACAGTGCTCTCAGGAGGTCAGAAAGAGCTTTATAAAGACCAATGTAATATTAACCCACTTCTCATGGAAACAAGTAACCACAAACCAAGAAACCTGCCAGGACGAGAGAAGGAGTGGCAACAAAGGCAACTATGGCTCATAAAAACACACACCTGGACCACACCTGCACGCTCTGTATCACAGGTTCCCAACTCTGCTCTTAATTAGCTGATCTGTTGAATTAGGTGTGTAAGACATTTAAATATGCAGGACTGGGGGTACACCAGGACAGAATTGAGAACCAGTGCTCTACATGATGAGATAATACATACAGTGCAGTCACATTGGGCCTTAATCTGGCTTTGACTCATAGATGCAAGTACTGTTTTATCCACTAGAGGTCTGTGCTTTGGTGTCTTTGGTGTCTCAAAGTCGCTTTTAAACGCTGAATGCTCCAGGAGAAATCCACTGCAAATTTCTCTTGGGAAATTAAACCATAAACCCATTTCCTTAATGTGCTTGCAGCAAGTGTCTGCCCCCGAATAGTATTTTAAGGAATTTGTATACACATTCAGAGGGCAGCTTTTTTCATTATGCATTGTGTTCATCGGTACAATAAGAGGAGCATTTCCACATATACTCAAGTTAAAACACTTGACTAAAGGTTGTTCGATAGGGGATCTCAATTTTTTTTCATAGCGGTATGTGTAACAGTATATTATAAGTTATCAAAGAACAGCCATTTCTGGACATAAAGGTTTGGTTTATGTGTGACTACAAGATGATGGTGGTTATAAGTAAACTTAGAAAGTGATCTGTCACGTACAATGTCACGTACATTTCCAATCCTAATGCAAATTCTGCAGAACTGGAGAACATTATTTGTGGCCTGCCTTCCTATTTGTTAACGTTCTGTCTCTTTCTCAGATTCAACATGAAGTGAATCACCAGGGCATTCTGCACCGTCTCTGCAGTGACGAATGCTTCTCCCGTTTCCGCTCCTCTAAAAGGCTGTCCATGAGCTGCTGTGAGAGCTGCGGCAACTGCACCGTCACAGGAAACTATCACCTCGTACAGATAGAGGACACCGTAAAGAAATTCTGCAGCCCAGCCTGCATCAGCACTTTTAAACAGGTTGGCACTGCTGATTTTCTAGCCTGTTTTTACTTTGTAGTTTAAATTTGGTTTGCGTGTGTTGATTTATCCCTGCATATAGTTTTGGGATTCATACATAATATAGTTTGTTTATCTTGTGAAATCTTGAAATTGAGCTGGACTTCGTTGCACAAACAGCACAAATCTGCGCTTGTTATTGTTTCAGCATGCCATTTGAGGAAACTAATCAAAGACGTTGTGGTGTAATGTGGCCTGTCGCAAAGTGGAGTTACCACCCTGTAGTTGATTTTCCAATGAAAGCATGTCCTAAAGTGTTCTATTCCTCTGATACCACAGGGATTTACAACAATTTTTGTTTATTAAAAAGAAGCACATCGCACTTTTATCCAATTAAAGTTACTTTTAACTTTGTGGAACATCTGTGAAACATCTGTGAAACAAGTTAGCTCCTCTTGTCATTTTACTAACATTTGTTCCAGCTTGTTTTTTCTCTCTCGGTATTTCTAACTGAAGTAAAATTTAATGTTTCTTACATGCTGCTTACAGAAAAGTGGTAAGAGGGTCCACTGCCCCTGCTGTCAAGATTTTAAAGCTATGGATCAGATGTTGGAAGGCACGAATGCGCAAGGAGTCATAGAGTTCTTCTGCTCCTCCAGATGTGTGGCTAATAGCCAGGCGTCCTGCACTTTGTCAGGTAGGTTTGATTCTGTATTCACTTATGCTAAGATCTGCTATAGATTTGACTGTAACTTTTGTCCCAATTCATTTGAAATGAACCAGTGGTAAATTTTGTTAGTCACAATATAGTCCCCCACTCAAGAAATCCGATGATGAATTTTAAGTAAGTGTTCAGTTAAATTGCAAAATTGTCAGTCATGATTTCATTTAAGTTAAAACAACAAACTGTGGTGCATATGTGAGCATTTGCCTTCGGCATCATTATGTGTAAGCTGCATGAGTGATTTTAATACATTATGTGTTTAACACAGGCGCTTCATTCCCGTGCACAAATTGCCAGAAGTTAGCTGTTCCTCAGTATCACTTGGCTATGCCTGACGGATCCATTCGGAACTTCTGCTCATACGAGTGTGTTGGCAGATTCCAGGTACTTCACATAAAGCAGAATATCCAGTCAAGAAGAAATTATGACTGATTAATTCTGTTTGCCAAAAATATTGCTAGCTAATATCATACTAATTCCTACAAAATGGTGCTGGTCTTGGAAGCAAGAAATGTGCCATGGGGGGTTGGGGGTGTAGTCATTCTGTAGTCATGACAACAACTTGAAGTTGATCTAAATTTAAAAAAAAAATGCAATGAGCTAAATTAAATAGTGCAACTATAAGTAGCTGGCTGAAATTAATCAGCAAAATGAATAGGAGCTACTGAATGTTGCTAATGCCAGACAAAACCTTTGAGCGGCTACACACTCCGAGTTAAAAACAATAAAATGATGTATGTGTTGTTTTGCACATTTTTGTTGCCATGATGTGTGAAGAGTCTAGTCTAAAGGATTTGACCCTGGATAGTAAAGGATGTTCTTAAAGCCACAAGTACAACTTTATGGTTGGAATTATTTTTGCGCCAATTATAATCTCACCAGCTTTCAACACCACACGAGGGAAATGACATCAGTTTTAATGAAAATTGTTGCGTCACTTCTTCTGCCTGTTTTCCTGAATATCATTTATCTGTCACTACAAACTTCCAACATGTGTGTGTTAACATGTGTGTGTGAGTTGCATCTGATCTGTGTACAAATAGGAGATTCTGATAGGAAAAGCTGTTGGTTTTTAAATATAAAAAAAAAAAAAAAAAAAAACGTGTCGGTGATTTTTTTTCCAAAATCTCTGTATAAATCTTCTCCAGGAGAGGCTTCACAGGTCCATTCAGATGAACGGAGGATCCTATCACAGTCCAAACACCGGCGTCCATCCTCCCGTACCTCATTCATCTGCCCAAGGATATAATCCTCCTCCTAATACAGTGCCCGCTTCGAATCAAAACACTATCTTGCCATACGTGCCTGCTTCTCGACTGACAAACCCGCAAGACACCCAGCAGCAGCCAGAAGCTCTCGGCCCTCTCAAACTGACCTGCAAACAGTGCCAGAAGCAGTTCAGCTCTAAACCCGAGGTCCTACAGTTTAAGGTACAGATTGGTCCATGAGTGATGCACTTGTTTTGCTTTATGCTAAATGGGTATTTAAAATAGTCTTGGTTTCCTGTTTGTGTCTCTCAGAATCACGTGGGCCTCTTCTGCTCACGCCTCTGTTGCGACATGTATAAGAGGGAACGAGATGTCAAAGCAGTGTGCGAGTACTGCAAAGAAGAGAAGGTGGCCAAGGACATTGTCGTCTATGAGAAGCAGCCGCGGACTTTCTGTTGCGAAGGTCAGGTCCAGCTTTATTCTCACTTCAGCTCAGTTTTTCACGTGTTATTAGCGGTGTGAAAAATTCACAGTCCAATCCAATATTATTGGATTTCGGTACATAACCGTACTTGTTAACAACTTCACATTTATTTGAACAAGGAAGCATTTTGCATCACATAACACTGCAGCATCAGTGCAAGGTTTAATTATTTGGTTGAGGAAACTAGATATTTATAATATAAATAATCTATAGATATTTATTATAGATATTTATAGATATAATAAAAAAAAAAATTTAAAGATGTTATTCTTCAGCACCTCAAAATGGCTGAGGGTGCCAATATGAAATAAATTAATTATTTGAATAAAAAAAATCATTAAACCAGGGAATAATTGTTTTAAATGATAACTATATAGTTTAGTGGCCTATAGAATTATTTAGTTTAATGTATTAAGCATGGATTGTTAAATAGAATTCAGCGGAATATATTTTATCGTTTATTTAAACATTTATTTAATTGTTTCTGTTAAATTATTTATCGCTCTCTTAGTTTAATTTGAAAGGACCACAATAAAACATGCACTTGCACCTTATTATGCTTTGCTGTTATGAAACACTATGAGTTATCCTCAGGGATGTCCGAAGTTTGTACGAATAGTGAAATAATAATAATACTACTAATAATACTAATAATACTATTATAATAACGAAAAGAAGAATAGTAATAATAATTATTGTTGTTGTTGTTGTTGTCGTAAATGCCGAATATATAGGAATAATTAAATTAAGTGTTAGTAACATCAATTAAATATTTTTTAATTGAAAATAATTTTAAATATTTTAATTAATTATGTTTTTATTTAAGAATCTCATTTAGTTTACTGTTAATTATCCATTGAAATAGTTATGAAATATAGTTGAAATAAATATATTTAAAAAAGAAAAAATTATATTAAAAAGATTATACAAAATATATAAAAAAAAATTGAAATAAATATATATTTTTATTTCAGTTATATTTCTTAATTATTTTAACGGGTAATTGAAATAAATATACTTTATTTATGTACTATTACGTTAATTTTTAAATTCTGTAGTATAGACCTTTTGTGATCATTGTAGTGACATAGCAGCTGTAACTATAAAAATAATACACCACGACATCAGGATTAAGATACTGAACGGAAAATTTAAGGATTATTTATATACAATGTAACTATTTTAGATATTGTAATGCATTTGCAGTTTCCTGTTTCAGATTATATTTCTGCTATCCTCGTTGTGATTATACTCAATTGTTTCTCTTGAACAGGCTGCAAACTGCTCTACAAGCACGACTATGCCAAGCAGCACGGGGGTCAGTGCAGAGTTTGTGCTTACTGCTGCAATGTGACCCACAAAACCATCCAGAATCACTTTGGGGGCAAACTGGAGGAGTTCTGCTCAGAAGAGTGCATGTCTCTCTACACCGTTCTCTTCTACGAGGTCAGAGGCGAAAACAGAAATATTTATGGCTGAAAAAATGTACACTGGTTATAAACTTTTATTTCTATCATCGGGAATATTGTTATTGCTGTGTTGCCTTGTGTGTCAAGGCTCTTTGCTTCCTAAAACGTAGCGTGTTTTAGCCATAATTGGCATTCTTCACACATTAACGCTCCACCTGTCATTGATACGCGCCTCTGGAGTTTATTATATGAGGAATAAGACATGACGGCATACTGATATAGGAAAATAATCAATGACTGGGAGAAGTGGTGCACAAAATGTTAAAATTATAATTATGGGTTGTGGTTGTTATACAACAAATTTTAAAAAATGTTTAGTCCAGTTTTTAAAAAAAAGAAAAGAAAAAAAAGTTCTAAAAAAGATACCCACAATATTTCAGAAAGGTATTTATTAACACAGTTTATCACAGGAAAGACGCATCATATTGCTTAGCCCAGTACTCATCTCACAGGAAGCTGTAATTTCTTATTGCATAATATTTTTAATGCTGAGTGCTGTGATCTTCCTCACAAGCACAAATCATCTTGTTTTTATTTTTCTACATTAGAAAAGATTGATAGGAAAGCATTTAAACCTCTGCTAGGAATGATAATCATTAATCAAGCTCTTGGGATCTTGATGTAGATCTTTATACGGTCATCTCCACCAAGAGATGTTCCATGTATGCCTTGCACTTGGCAAATAAAAACCTCACTCTCTGAAATCTGTAGGTTTGTTTGTGTTGCACCAGAGTGTATGAGCAGTTTCGCTGTCATACTGTGTAAACTCTAGAGACTGTTGTGCGTGAAAATCCCAGGAGCACAGCAGTTTCTGAAATACTCAAACCAGTCCTTCTGATAACAACACCCATGTCATGGTTGAAGTCCCAGCGCTCACACTTTTCCCCATTCTGATGTTTGATCTGAACATTAACTGAAACCTGTATATGATTTTATGCATTGTGCTGCTGCCACATGATTGGCTGATTGGTTACCTGCATGATTTAAGCAGGTGTAGAGGTGTTCCTATTAAAGTGGTCAGTGAGTGTATGTTCTGCTTGTTTCTGTCAATAGATGGCGAAGTGTCATGCTTGTAAGAATCAGGGCCCACTTAAGGAGAGCGTCAGATGGGACGAAACGGTCCGACACTTCTGCAACCTGCACTGTTTGTTGCATTTTTGCTCCAAGAGTCTCATCCCCGATCAGCCAAACAGCAACGGTACGGCCCCGGTGTCAAGCACTTTTAATTTTTATAGTTTTCTCTAAAATGGGAAGGATATTAAAACTTTTGTTTTCAAGAGTGTATATGCGTTTCGGACTATTGAATCCATACAAGAATGGCAAAGTTCTTTTAATGTATATTTTTTTAATTCCTCTAAAAGCATGTCTACACACTTCTCATATATACTTGAAACGCTCTCATGTCTCCGGGTTAGTTAAGTAAGGAATAAAACTATTGGAGCAGTGCTCTTATAGGAAAACAACCAACAACAGGGTGTGTGCTGTTACTATCCCAAAGTTGATTATTTTCTAATAACGGCACATCCCGACATTTTATTCCGCTTAAACCTCAGCAGTTTACCAGAGGTTTCAGTTTCATACTAGCTTGCATTGTCGCAGAAGTGATAGAATTAATTCCTTTTGATCTCATTGCACCAGGTATTAACACTGCTGCCACCACAGCCCAAGCCCCATTATCTCTCTCGAAAGACATGCCTGTAATCGGTGGTGTTGTGTCACTGGCCTCTGCATTGGCTGGCAACACAGCACTCACAGGTAACGTTGGCTCCCGTTAATGTGTTGTGTTAATTAGGATGACTTTTAAGTGTAACCTTGAAAATGTTATTCACAGGAGCACTGCCTACCTCAAACGCCAGCTCCAAAATCATCGGCGACGTGAGTATAAGCAACAAGCGGATATTTGATGAGAATTCTTGGCTGTGCACTTGGTTCTGCTAACCTTTATCACGTATGTCTCTTAGGCAAGCACCCAAACAGACGCCTCAGTGAACGGCGATCCTCAGCAGCGACGGATGCTGAAGAACAAAGCCGTCATGTGCAAACCTATCAATGATGAGCAGAGCATCCAGTGTGAAATTGAGCCTCCAAAGCTACTGTCTGAGACAGGTTCATTTACATTTTACTTACGTCACTGATTCACACAAATGACTTGAATTAAACATACAAGTTTTTCAACATATATATCTTATCTCTTCTATTTGTAAAAATCAGCTTACTGTAAGCTAATAATGGCTAAGTATATGTGAATATAATTCAAATATTTTATTTTTTACGTTCTTACAATCATTAGTGATCATTTCCCTATTGGTCATGCCTTGATAATCAATACACACCCAAAATCTAAATCTAAAACAAGCCGTTCATAAACGCAGTTCATAAATCTTTAAAAAGATGAACTCTCAAACAAGCAAAATTAAATGTTCACAGTCTGAGGGACTCCTGCGTTCCTCAACTGACTAAGGTCAAAAGACCATGAGTTTGAATCCGAATTGTTGCATAATTAAGCCTTATGAATGACCGGTACTCCCTGCAATAAAAACACCTTGGTGCCAGATACAGTATATTTTCTAGATGTTCTTGAATGGGTTTTTCCTATGGAGCATTTAAAGAGATGTTATTGATGTTGGTGTCAGTTCTGCTGATGCCAGTAAGTCTTTAGAGTCTAAAATCTGAAGACTCTGCGGTATAAAAAAAAACTTGCTGTCTGCTACAACGCACTGACAGATTAATCAACACCATCTGACCAGATCCAGATTCAGCAGTGGTTTAATATTTGTTTTATCAACCAACAGATAGAGATAGATAGATGAAGTTTAGAGGGAGATGAAGATGGAATAGAGAGCTGCTGAGTCCATATTTTAAAGATGGTTCTTGGCAAACGTTCATTCCTTCAGACATATTGAGGGATTAGGAGCTGCACTGACTTAATCTCACATGCACCATGGTGGTTTTTGGCAAATGTTTTTTTCTCCCTTTTTCTTCAGTTATTGATGAAAATGGAGAGAAAGTGAGACTGGTGCCTGTGCCTATACCTGTTCCAACACCCATATACATTCCTGTGCCCATGCACCTGTACACTCAGTACACACCATTACCGCTGGGATTCCCTCTTCCTGTACGTATTTAAATCCTCACTCAGTCATACCTAAACTGTACTTTGTTTTTCTGGCATCTCTACAATGTTGCGTATAGTAATGACTGTGGTTATTGGTTTTTTTTGCTTGTTTTGATTTTAGATACCCGTGCCAATGATTGTGCCAGCTTCTCAGGAATCTGCCCAGCCAAATTCCACTAAAGGCGGCGTCCCATCCCAAAGCTCAGTGGAGGATGAAGATGTGGAAAAGGGCAAGAGCAGGCCCCTGTCCCATGGAGGTATATGAATCAAAAATTAAAAAATAATCAGTGTGTATTTGTGCCTGGATTAATTTAACTTTTCTGTTATCTTCAGACCAAGGCAGTACCTACAGTGGGGATTTGGAATCCGAGGCCAGGTCTACCCCCTTCAGTTGGGCAGACCCTGAGGATTCTTCACACAATCTTAAACCATCAGTCCCTTCATCTGAGCTAGAGGGACCTAAAGATCCTCCTGCTACCTCCACAGCATCCAATTTGCTAGATTTGGAAAAGGACATTCCTCGTGGTTAGTAGCAAATTCTCATAAAAAATTTAAGACTGTTTGTAATTGCGATGGGCTTTTATTATTGACCAGATGCATTAATATATTAGAATCTTTTTCTAAAATATTTTTAAGAAATTTGTCATTTAACTTTAGTACCAATTTTAGACCAAACCATGAAAAATGAATATCTTTTAAGCTGCAGGTCATTAACTGCTTTTCCCCATTCTTATTTCGATAGCATCAAATGATCAGGAAGCAACAAAGGAGCAGAAATCATCAACAAAACGACGCAAGAGAGGAAAGAAAGTATGTTTTACACAGAAATGGAATCTAGCATTTACTCAGGTTTATTGCAGTATACGAACTTTCCCCTGTTAAAGGGCGGTCTTTGAAAGAGAAAGTGTGACTCATATACACCCCCATCTGACATCATTGTTTGGACAGTCCGGATGTGGGTGTGCATCTGTATTTTTGGACGTGTAAGGGGTGGAGGGAAGATAAATATGAATGTTTTCTCCTTGGCTTTATGGTTTTTAAGCATTCTAAGTGTAATGATAGTGATCATTAGAGTTGTGGCTAGAGCTAAGAGGTTAGAGATTTTATCATAGCTACACCTATGTATAATAAACTTGTGTGTACTCCTAATCTCTCTATTAAACATAGGGCATCTTATCCAGATTTAATTTTGCACTAGTTACAAGTAGGGCTCTTTTTTATATAGTTTAATTTTATATTGTTTTATTTTAAGATTTCCATGTAAATGTGCTATATTAGAAGAGGGGTTAAAGCAGTGAAAGTTGCGAACAACGGTACAAACAGGAGTCAAGCTTACTTATTAGTCTTTGTTTCATTACTAATTTTTAAATCCAAAATTTTAAATGTTTGATCGGTAAGAATCAAATTACCTAAAGCTTCACATAAACCACTGACGACGTTACCCTGTGCAAGTTTATTACCACAAGGACTCATTATCAACATAAGGTAAGATTCACATGTTTCAAAACTTTCTATTTTCTGTATATATCAGTTTTTTTGTGTTTTAATTTAGAATTTTTCTTAGTGCATGTTTGGAATCCTCTGCATTTAAGAGTTAATTATTTGGTTTTTGAATAAATCTAAACACAGATCCTGCCACAATGTAAATATACACTGTCCTCAAAAAGTATTGGAACAGCAAGGCCAATTGTTTTTGCTGTAATCTGAAGACATTTGGATTTGAGATCAGAAGATGAATGAGATTCTTATTGCTGATGAGTGGTTTGCATCTTGTGATATGGCCTCTATATTTCTGCCCTAAAAGTCTTCCTTGAATGGTGGCTTGTTATACCATCACCCCTGCCCTTTGGAGGTTGTTGGTGACATCACTGACTGTTGTTTTGGGGTTTTTCTTCACAACTCTCACAATGATTGTCATCAGCTGCTGACCTGTTTGATGTCTGGCTGTTAGTACACCAGTGGTTTCTTTCTTTTTCAGGACAGTCCAAATTGTTATATCGGCTATGCCCAGTGTTTGTTCAATGACTCTGATCTGAATGGCTGATTTTCCCTCTTTCTCAGCTTCAGAATGGCTTGCTTTCCTCCGATAGACAGCTCTCTGGTCTACATATTGGTTTATCCTTTTTAACAGCAAATGCAGTCTTCACAGGCAAAGCCCAGGACTCAGACCAAGCGTAGACATTCAGAGTTATTAATTGTTTAATCAATCTATAACAGGGCACACCTGGGCAACAAGAAACACCTGTCAGTCACATTTCAATATTTTGATGACTTAAAAAATAGGTGGGTTCAAACAAACGGTGCCGTGTTCTAAGTTCAGGAAGTGAAGGCTGAAATTCTGATCTATTGCCTCATATTGATCTATTGATCTCAAACACACATGGCTTCAGTGTGTAGCCCAAAAAAGGCCCTGCCGTTCCAATACTTTCGGAATCTGAATGCTCCTATATACCAAAATACATTTTATTAATTACATTTACATTTGGTATTATTTTACATTGCATTTAGTCCTGTATTCTTGCCATTATGCACCCTTCTGGCAATTCCATTATTTGCTATATTGACATCTCTGCATGGATCGTTTCCTAAATTTACAAGTAATTTATTGTGAAAGGTGCTGTTGTTTACATTATTATTTTATACTCATTTGAAGGGACTAAATTGACTGATTTATGCATTAAGTTAAACAAGAAGTTGTACACTGATCTATCAGATTATCTTAATGTATTTTTTTTGCCCTTGTTCGCAACTGGCTTCCAAAATCTGAGCTTTCAAAAAAGCTAAACCACCTAAACATGGGTTCGGAAATATTCATTAGTAGTGTTTCATCATTAAAATCCAATTTTATAACCCATGTAAAACATATGATTTGAAAGTGAAGAGGAAATAGATTTGTGGAAGCCCATGGGTATATTGGGCCAAACTGATTTTTCTACAGTAGATTCAATGAGCTTTATAACCTGCTCAATTTATAACCCTCTCAATATATGCTTTACCAGTGCTTCCAAAATCATTTTAGTGTGCATAACTTTTATTTAGAGGTTTAAAAAAAATTATTCAAATGTTTTACACTAATTAATATAGTTCATTGATATTAAATGCTGGTGTTCTTTCCCATTTTGATCAGGGATCTATTGTTGAAGAACCGAAGAGTTTCAAAGAAGAACTGGATGTAGCTGATTGTGCACAGTCCATCTTGGACACTAATTTAGAGCAGTTCAATATGGAATCTTGCCAACACGGTGGAACACAGGGGAGAAGTATTTTCATTAGCTCAGAATGCGTTCCACTTGATGATGAGCTGCAAGAGACACAAAACACATTTAAGTATGGTGAAGAGTTCACTTCGTCCTCTGGGTCAATGATACCTTCAAGGCCAAGTCTAAAAACAGGGAGTAAAACAGTTAGAGTTCAGACATCATGCACCAAAAAGCAGTTCTGTGTTTACTGTCAGAAATCAAATACCAAAATAGCAAGGCACTTGGAGCAAATGCATTCCAATGAAACAGATGTAGCATATGCCCTCAGCTTTCCAAAAAGATCTAAAAGAAGACATATGCTACTTGAACAGCTTCGCAAGAAAGGCAATTATCAGCATAACATTGAAGTCATTCGGAATGGAAATGGGGATATAGTTATGCAAAAACAAACGAAAAGAAAAAGGTCTGCAATGGAATACTTGCCCTGCCAATATTGCCTAGCTTTCTTTCTCCGGGAAGGGTTGGAGAAACATGAGTACTTATGCAGGACAAAAATGATTTCACAGTCTTGTCCAGAGTCCTTGGAACAGCTGGACACTAAACATGAGTCCTGCTTCCAACCCAGTCCAGAACTAAATGCGCAATCGCTTGTCAAATTAAACCTGGTCCAAATGCAAAGTCCAAAGTCCAGCTCTGAAGCCAGATCACATCCTGATCTTGTATCAAGCCTCCAATCTAGTGCCGTTGGCTGTTCTGAACTCATCTCCCAACATAATCTTGAAACGTGCTCTTTCTCAAGTACTCAATCAAGTCCTGAATTTTCTGACCAAACAGATCTAAAATCTGGCCATGGACCAAATCATTTGTTTAGTCAGCCTAGTCCTGAACCCTTCCTTTCAACCAATTCTGAGCTTGGTCAGTCTCCTAGAGCAGATTTCTCTGATGAACGTACCTTTACATCTAGTCCTGAACCTAGCCCTCAATGTAGTTTTGAATCCCACTTACAGCCTGATGAGTTATCAAGTCCTGCAACTATTCATCCTAGTCCCAAACCTTGCAACGAGAGTAGGCTCATAGTCTTTGCTGAAAGCATCCCAGAGACCAGTAAGGCCAGTTTTGAATTGTGCCTTCCATCCACTCCTGAACCTGGCCCATTGCCTTATCCCGAATCAAGTCCTAGTCATCTAAGTGTTGACTCATGCTGTGAAGAAGTTTTGAGGTCCAGTCCTGAAAGCAGTCTCCCCCGTACTCCTGAATATTGCAGCATTGTTGAGTCCAACATAAAAACTACTCTTGAATCATGTGTTGTATCCAGTATGGTGTACACTGATGCATCTAGCAGTGCAACTCTGAATGTTGGATCTTGCCACCAGCCCATTGTCAGTCAAATGTCCAGTCCACATCCTACTCAACCAAGTTTTGAGTCTTTCATTCTACCCAGTGTGGCGTGTGACCTCGGGCCACCACCTAGTCCGGAATTGCGCAGTCAAACCACTTTCATGTTGAGTCATGAATCTACCCTTCAATCCAACTTTGAATCCTGCACACAAGCTGAGAAATCTAGCCCAGCTAGTTCTTGTTGTAGTTTCAACTCTTACCACCAAACTAGCCTTATCAGTGGAGAACACAGTCCAAATCCCAGTCAGACAAGTTTTGAATTGTGCCTCTCATCCAGCCCTGAAACTAGCCCTGTGCCTGATCGTGAATCAGATCCTGGTCCTCAGATTAGTTTTGAATCCTGCTTTGAGCCAGTTTTTCAGTCCAGTTCTGAAACCAGTCACTTTCCTACTCCTGAATCTTTCCACTACCATAGTGTTGAGTCCAACATGAAACTTAATGTTGAACCCTGTCTCACATCCAGTATGAAGTGCAGCAGTCCTCTACCCAGCAGTGCTGAGGCCAATACAGAAACTATACCACAGATCCCCAGTGCCAGCTCCCACTGCCTGGACTCGGATGCCTCAAGTGGGACTGATTACAATCTGATTAATGGTGACAGTTCAGTCGAGCCACCTGCAGAAAGCCTGACGTATCGGAAGAATTCTGTTGATCTTGTTGATGTAGACTCCACTTTTAGCTCACCATCTTGCGCAAAAACCAGTTCACAGTGTGAGACATTGTCCACCCTAAAGCTCAAAAAGAGTACTGGTTCACTCTCAAGCCTGAAGTCCAGTTCACAATCTAGTTCAAATTTAAGTTTAACCTGTAGCCCTTCTTCTGAACCAGCGCTGACCCAACAGATAAGTTTAAACAAAACACCAGATGGTGAGAGACTAGGGAAGAAAAGACAGTTCTGCCTTTACTGTAAAAAACCTTATATCAAAATGGCACGGCATTTGAGCCAAAAACATGCACATGAAATGGATGTAGCACATGCTCTTAGTTTTCGAAAGGGGTCTAAAAAACGACTTGTTCTGTTTGAACAGCTTCGAAAGAAAGGGAATTATCAGCATAATGTTGAAGTTCTTAAAAATGGAAGTGGAGAGCTTATCACCTGTAAACGAGCAACTAAAGATCATTCTGTGGGTGTGTACCTGCCTTGTCAATATTGCCTGGCATTTTATATCCGTCATGATCTGTGGAGGCATGAACGACGTTGCAAAATGAGAACAAATGGCAACCCTGTTTGCCTTAAAAGGACTGCATCATCAAAGTTGCTTCCATTGCAGGGTAGTGTTTCTGGAGATTTGGAAGAAGCTATTCATAGTATGAAGCAAGACAATGTCTTGCATCATATAAAAGATGATGCTCTGATTTGCAAGTATGGTGCTAGGCTTTTTGAAAAACTTGGACATGATAAAAAACATCAAGTATATGTAACACAGAAGATGAGGGAATTGGCCAGATTTATGCTAGCCGTGAAAGAGTTAGATGGAAGTGTTCAGTATTTGCATCATGTGTGCACGCCATCCAGGCTTGATTTGGTCGTTAAAGGTGCGAAGATAGTTAGTGGGTTTGATGAAACTTTGAGCAAATTTGAAAAGCCATCTTTGGCATTAAAAATTGGCAATTCCATAAGACAAGCAGCTGAAATTATTTGTGGTGAGAATGTTATGGAGGGTGATACAGAGACTGTTGCTAATGTGAAAGAGTTTATTCGGCTCCTAGAGAAAAATTGGATTTCTTGTGCTAAAAGCGCTGACCAGGTCAACCCTGATAGCACTGAGGTCGACAGTTGCTTAGACAGACCTATTGCAGAACTATCTGCATGTCAAGAGGACCGTCCAGTGTCAAACAAACCCAGCCAAAATCTCAAGCCTGAGCTATGTGCCCACAGACATAGTCAAGATGATGGTGAAAATGTGGACAGTGATGAATGTGGACTGTGCACAATCATCTCAAATGGATCACAGTTTTACCCAGATAAGAATAAAAAGTTACACTGCAGCACTAATGCTGTAGAGCCATCTACCAACACTGCAGCGCAATCTTTGGTGTCTCAGCAGTTTAAGATATCTTATTTAACGTCAGAAGTGTTACCTTTAAGAACAAGAACAGCAAATAATGGGAAAAAACACTTCTGTATCTATTGTAGGAAACCCTTCATCAAACTAGCAAGGCACTTGTCACGGAACCATGCAAAAGAAAAGGACGTAGCCCATGCCCTCAGCTTTCCTAAGGGATCCAAAACACGATGTTGCCTACTTAAACAGCTCCGTAATAGAGGCAATTACCAGCATAACATTGAAGTCCAGCAAACTGGAAATGGTGAAATCATCCCACTGAGAAGGCAAAAAAAGTATAATTCATTGAATTCCTACCAAGCTTGCCCTCATTGTCTAGGTTTTTTTCTCCAGCGTGACTTGTGGAAACATCAAAGATCATGCAAAATGAACAAAGATGATGAAAATCCCCCTCGCAGAAGAAGGTCTCGGTCAGTCTTATCTAAGAATTTTGCCTTGCATGACAGTCTTTCTGAGGGCTGCCAAAATCTTGTTCGCAACATGAGAGATGATGATGTCTCAAAGTATCTAAGGAATGATGCATTAATCTGCAAATTTGGAAATAAACTTTATGAAAAACATGGGCATGAAAAGGAAGGACACGAATACATATCTCAAAAAATGAGAGCACTTGGTAGATTTATGTTGGCCGTGAGGGAGTTGGATCACAATGTTGAGGATCTGTATCAGGTATGTACTGAATCCAGGTTTAGTTTGGCTTTGGAAGCTGCCAAGAAGGTTGGTGGTTTTGATCCACACTCTAACAAATTTAAAAAATCAGTAGCATTGAAAATGGGTTGTTCCTTGAAATGGGCCACTGAAGTTGCTTTGGGAGAGAAGGACATGGGAGATGACGCTAGAACTCAAGCCAAAAAATTCATTCAGCTGCTCGGAACAGATTGGTTTTCTTATGAACCCTCACATATTCACACTACAAGTACTTGTATGCAGACCGAAGGGGATATTATACATCTGATAGAAGATGTTGTCAAACTAAAGAATTTCCTGAAAAATACTGAAGACAAAGCCAAACTGGAGCTTGTGGAGCATCCTCATCGTAAATCATGGAAAAGGCTACGTCAAAGCCTTCTTGCTGAAATTACTCTATTTAACAGAGGACGAAGGAGCATATCTGAGAAAATGCTGCTTGAGGACTACGTACAGAGGGACAAAGAGCCTATCCATGGAAAAATGTGCGAACCCCTAACAAAGCTGGAACAGGCTCTTAATGGTGTGTTAGTAAGTGTGGGAGTCACTTGTAAAGATGGAAGTAGGATTCCTGTTTTGTTTACTGAAAGGATTGCATCATCCCTGGACATCCTTATCAAATACCGTGAGGATGTAGGTGTTCCCATGGACAACCCTTACATGTTTCCTCAAATGATGGCTGACGCTCACATAAGAGCACACGACTGCATAAGAGCCTTTGCCCAAAATTGTGGTGCAAACAAGCCTGAAGTTCATACACATAAGTACGTGGCTACTATTTTCCAAATACTGAGCCTTAATGGCAGTGAAAAGCAGCAAATAGCTGCACTTGTAGGCGATGACAGCTTTGACTACCAAACACTGGATGAAAACATCTCGCAGTTGGCAAAAATCTGCAACCTGTTGCAAACAATGGAAGAAGGAACTGATGCATACAAAGACACAGGTATTTTCTTTTTATTTAATTTTCTTATGCATGAAATAGTTTATTCAGGATTTATAGAAGCAGATCTGCCAACCTCTAAACATTTTGCATAGGAGCTCTGTCACAGTTATCACTCAGAAATACACAAAAGGTACAGAATTCTGTCTGCCCCAGTTAAAAATGCCAGATGAGCAAATCGACATCTGAATTTGCAATGATTGATACTTGCGCAGATATTTTAAAAACTGATATTAACTGATCCCCTGGAAGTAGACACATCCACACTTTTGTATTAATTGCTGTCTTGTCCTAAACTAGGAAGAACATAAAAACTCTGCTTTCCTGCAAAGACAGTTTGCTAGTGTCTGTCTTAACTAAAACATACAAGTGGCAGTCCAATTTCCCCTGCCTCACCTGCCCAAGCCCCCTTCAGTTGCTGCTTTCTGCCTTCAGTCTTGTCTTCAGTAAGTGAAAAGCATGCTCTATTGGGTTGAGATCAGGTGACTGACTTGACCATTGAAAAATATTCAATTTCTTTGCCTTCAAAAAGTCTTGAGTTGCTTTCGCAGTATGTTTAGGGTCATTATCCACCTGCACTGTGAAGCGGCGTCCTATCAGTTTTGTAGCATTTGGCTGAATGTGAGCAGAGAGTATAGCCCTGTATACCTCAGAATACTCTGGAGAAGGTCGGCGTATCATTGTCAAAATCTACAATCAAGAGACACCTTCATGAATGTAAATACAGAGGGTTTACAACAAGGTGCAAACCACTGGTAACATTCAAGAACAGGAAAGCCAGATTAGACTTTGCCAGAAAACATCTAAATAAACCTCCCATGTTCTAAAATAAGATTCTTTGGACTGATGAAACCAAGATTAACTTGTACCAGAATGATGGGAAGAGAAAAGTATGGTGAAAGAAAGGAACAGCTCATGATCCAAAGTATACCACATCATTTGTCAAACATGGTGGAGGAAGTGTTATGGCATGGGCATGAGTGGCTGCCAGTGGAACGGGCTCACTGGTGTTTATTGACGATGTGACTGCTGACAGACGTAGCAAGATGAATTCTGAGGTGTATAGGGCTATACTCTCTGCTCACATTCAGCCAAATGCTGCAAAACTGATAGGACGCTGCTTCACAGTGCAGGTGGATAATGACCCTAAACATACTGCGAAAGCAACTCAAGACTTATAGGAAAAGAAATGGAATATTCTTCAATGGTCAAGTCAGTCACCTGATCTCAACCCAATAGAGCTGCTTTTCACTTACTGAAGACAAGACTGAAGGCAGAAAGACCCACAAACAAGCAGCAACTGAAGGTGGCTGCAGTGAAGACCTGGCAAAGCATCTCCAGGGAGGAAACTCAGAATTAGAGTTTTGAGAACATGGGCTCCAGACCTCAGGCAGTCATTGACTGCAAAGGATTTTCATCCAAGTATTAAAATTATGGTTATATTTACAATTATGTCACTTTGTTAAAAAAATATCTTTGAGCCCCTGGAAATGGAGGTACTTTGTTTAAAATGGCTGTAATTCCTAAATGGTAAATGCCATATTTTTGTGGAACCTCTTAAAATAAAGCTGAAAGTCTACACTTCGATCACATCTTAATTTTTATTTCAAATCCATTGTGGTGGTATATAAAGGCAAAATCACAAAATCTGTCATTGTCCAAATACTTCCGGACCTAACTGTATATACACACAGTCCAGTTTCTTAGACAAGTGATTTGTGGACTAATGAACTGTATTGAAAAAGTATTGTCTCCTCCCTGCCGCCGTCAGGACTACGTATTATTCGTCTTTAGGGTTGGCAGCTAACAGAATTTGAGAGTATTAGTTCATAACTTCTACTTTAATGTTAATGTAGCACAAATAATTTCCCTCTAATTTTATGCTCTTCATTGTATATTAGGTCTTGGCCATGCTGCTGCTCTAAAATGCAAGAGACAAAAATGGAAGAAGGAGGAACAGCGAGCTGTGAGGAGGCAACTGGGAAATTATATATCCATCAATAAAGTGCCAGGCAAAAAGGATTGTCTGGACTGTATTAGGGCTGAGCCAGAGGCTCTCAGGTCAAGAACGTGGAGGGGCATAAAAAATTATGTCCATAACACCATAAGGTCAAAGAAAAGGAAGGGAAGGGGTTCAAGGCAGATGGACGAAAGCGATGAAGCAAGTGAAAGCGATGAAGCAAGTGAAAGCGGCGATGCTGATGATCTTGGTGAAGTTGTTGCTATGGAGGCTGCTGCAGAAAGACCTCGTCGGAAAAGACGACGACGACGACACCGTGTGTGAATATAATGCTTATATACACAATGAAACGGGCCACATTTGCTTTGGAAGAGAAGATTGGGCAACAGTTTGAGCTAGGAAACCACTGAGACTGTTTTACTTATGTGCCCTCACAAATTTGCACTTCAGTAAGTCTTTCTAAGAAAAACAAGGTGGATATTATAAATCTGACAGTTTATGATCTCAGACTACATATTCCCGGGTGAACTAGAAAGATGAAATTAGTGCTTGAAGACATCTTTATTTCCCATTTTTCATTTCTCTCCTGATTTTGTCAATACCCGGTTGCTCATGAGTAGCATGAGCCTCAGAAGATGGAGAGCACTTTCTTGTATGAAGCTGGCCGGTATTTTTATTTTCCCCACAGCTACCAGCTCCGTAGGTGAGCATCTCAGGGGCTGTTGGATTGTCATTATCTTTGACATTTATACATGCAGTCAGCTGTTTTTTTTTTTTTTTTTTTTGATATTTGATTGTATAAGTATTGTATCAAGGTTATTCTTAATTGTAATGTATAATGCTTATGTTGTTAAATACCTTAAACGACTGAACAGTTACACAGTACTTTCTTGCTGCACTTTGGAGCCATTACCACCATGGAGTGGGTTATTTTCCAATAAGAGCACATCCTCTTATACCATGGCACTTTGAAGGTATTTCATTTATTAAAGAACAAGCCACACTCTTTTTTTTAATCCGTTTATATTTACATTTACTGTTGAGGAACGCAAAACAGTTTTGTTGTAACAGCTATAAACCCGCGTTCTCTCTGCCTTGAAGCTAATATGGAACGTACAGGAACAGCTTTACCTCAAAGTCTTCTTTCATGAATGTTAAGTAAACATTTCACTGAAAGCTTCACCAGAGCAACAGTTAGTATGTTGGTTATTTTTCTGTTAAATGACAGCACCTTAAAAAAAAAAAAGAAGAATTTTTATTGTTAAGATTAAATTATGTCGAGTTGCTGCCATACAAGTTCCTGTGAACGAGTTGTTATATAAAATGATAATGAAAAAGTATGAAAACGATACTTTGGATCAGAATTACATCCAGCACAACTGTAAGCAGAAACTGAATCAACACTTTCTGATTAATTCTGCCGCACTGTGCTGTAATTTGATTTAATGAAAGGAATCTTGCTCCAAGTGCTTTATTCAATTCATAAGCTCTGATATACGCTTTTTATTTTGTGATTTTGTTAAGTTTGGTATGATTCACTGAAAGTTCACTTGAGGCGTTTCTGAGATTAAGAACAGATTTGTGTTTTATTTTTTAAGAATGCCTCGACAGATGATATATTTAGCTCTTTCTTAATAACCTGTTCATCTGTTCACATCCTGCTGTGAATTAATGACTTTCTTGCTTTTTGACACTGTAATTTCATTGAGAACTCTTAAGGACCAACAATTTCAATGTGTACAGATTTTGTTTAGTTACAGCTGAGCACCTTGTTGTCTCTTCTTTCATATGATGTGTAATATATATATTTTTTTAATGTTTAGCCATAAAGCTTTTTGAATGTTGGTTTGTTGCTGCAGTACAAACTGAGACTGACTTAAAAATGTACTTTGGAAATGTGACACATTTAGGTCATTATCACATTGTAATATTGCACTTATTTTCATTGCAATGTGTTTGTCTTTGGTTTTTCCTTTTCATGCACATCATATTAAATCTGAAATGCACAATTTAAACATTGTCTACTGTTTTGTTTTCTTCCCTTATTTATGCTAATATTGGCATCATCAGAAGACTAAATGTCAACTCTAAATGCTTTGAATCCAGGTTGTAATTAACTGAGTCACAGTCTTGGTTAGAAATGAAACAGTCATGTTTTTCAGCTGTGTTCCTCGCAGATGGTTTGCACCGCTTGTGTAAAACCTAACAAGCGTCTTTCTGCCTTTCTTTCAGGGACGGAGGCGTTCTGTAACAGATGTGGCGAGCGGCGTGGTTTCTACTCCACCCAGCTCCAAACTCCACCACATGTATGGAGTGAAAGCCTGGGCCAGCTGGGTGCAGCGGAGGACTCAACACACCGACGGTGAGCTTCACCCACGTGCTGCTGCTTAACACTTAACATTCTTATTTTATGCTCTTGTTATGTGCAGCACCCAGTGTGCTGTCTCCAACAGTGATGTTGCTAAGCAACAGTCTTGGGACAAAGTGCTCGAGTGTGAAGGAACATGAATATTTTTTCTTTTGTCTCTAAGACAGCTGATTTTAAGAAATAATTCATTAATTCTTCCATAGCAGGGAAAAATGTCTTTTTTTGTCTTATAGAGGACCTTTAGTCATCATTAGTTGAAGCACGTTTCTAAATTTTTTTTTTTTTATTCTTCTTATAGAACAGAAATTTGTACTTTTAGCACAAGTGCAATTGTACAATTTTATTTATTAATGAATGCCATGCTTTTTTTTATCCGTTTATAGTTACATTTAATGTTGAAAACGTCTGTCAGACAAGAGAGTTCCAGTTGTAGCAGCTAGAAACAGTCGTTATTCCACCCCTTTCTCTCTTGAAGTTAATAAGACAAAAGAAAAGCACAGTTTTTCATGTAACTGAGAAACCAGAAAGTTTGCACTGGAGACTCCTTCCATAGATAATAAACATCTTTTACAAGCTTCACCATATCAACAATTATAATGTTTTTTTGTTGTTAAATAACACCATTTTTAAAAAATTTATTATTAGGCTTAGAATATGTGGAGTGCTCGCCTTACAAGTCCCTGTGCAGGTTGTTTCTATAGAAACAGTAACGTATTAGAAAAAGCTCAGTGTTAAACTGTGATTTGAATTACAGCCAGAACTACTGCTGTTATAGAAAATTAATCAATACCTTCTGACCAATCAGAAGAATATGTGGAGAAAAAAAACACACTGTGATATAATTGCAGTAGCTTAGTGTTAAAGCTTCAGGGTTCTGCTAGTAATGCATTTGGAAATATTTCTACTTAAGTATGAATGTTTGCCAGTTTTAACCATTTTAATCATAAACTTGTGTACTTCAGCAGTTTTGTCGTTGGTTAATTAAAATGTTTCTTGAATCATTTCCTACGAAAGTATTTTTACGTGTACTTAAGTATTAGCATTTCACATTGCTCATAATTTTATTAAGTAATTTGTAAGTCTCTGCTTTTGTTTGCCATCCCCTGCTTTTTTTTTTTTTTTTCCTTTCCAGTGGAATGTATCAGTACTAAATGTCACTCTCGCAGTGACCCACTGTGTGTGTTGCTGACATTTACTGTCATCTTCATCTCTGCGGTTATTTATTTATTTTAGTGAGCCCTCTCGCTGTGAAGGAGGATGTGTTGGATTGCAGCTCTGAAGAGCTCAGCGACGCGTTGTGTCATTTCATCAGCGAAGTTCGCAGGCCAAACGGCCAGTCTTATGCACCTGACAGTGTCTACTATCTGTGCTTGGGCATCCAGCAGGTCTGATTTTTCAGAATCATTTTGCATCACTAATCCATCAAGCTTCCGTGCGTGTGTTTTGTGTGTAAGATGGTTTCGACTGTCCACTCAGCTCACACAGTCGTGTCGTTTTGTTCTGCTCTACTGCTCTCTAAGACCAGATCTTTCTGTATTCTCGCCCCCAGACTCTGGAACTCCATTTAACAGATCGATACAGATTGAGGCTCGTTGCCTATCTACCATGGCTCTCGATCTGTAGAATGATTTAGCTTTCTTAATGCTGGATACGGTGTTTTGCATGTTTCATTGCAGTATAGGACTGAAAGAGAACTTTATTTCATATTATATATTTGTTATTTATTCATAATCTTAATGATTTACTAATGTTTAGTTATTATGGCCTCATATTTAATATACAGCATTCCATAAAAGACATTAGTTTATTTTTGAAGGCAAAAAAAAAAAATCTTGCATGAACAAAGACTCATGGACGTTTGCTGTTTTTTATATTTATATATATATATATATATATATATATATATATATATATATATATATATAAAATTACCTCTATGTTTACACTTGCTCTTTTTGTCTTTTTACACTTTCTCTCAAACAGTACCTTCTTGAAAATGGCCGCCTGGAGAATATCTTCATGGATCCTCTTTATAAGCAGTTTACCGCAGACATGACCAAGCTGATAAAAGACTGGGAATGCAACCTAACACCAAGTGGTAATACGCTTGTCTAAAACCTATATAGATATACAGTACACACAGGAAATGGTGACATCAAGTTGGAAAGTTTGTGTTAACGAGAGTCTTGGGATGCAGCCCAATACAGCAGTCACTTTATTTACTTCATTAAGGATTCCTTTTCATTAAAAAAAGATACAATAAAATGTTTAAGTGGCCTAGGCTCCAAGCCAAATGATGTTGCATGCTCTGGCGTGTATCTGCAGGTTTCTTACAGTCTCGGATCGAGGAGGGTTTCCTGTGGGAGTGTAAACAGTTGGGCGCATTATCTCCCTTTGTGCTGCTCAACACGCTGATCTTTTTCGTGGTCAAACTTCTCAACCTAAAAACTGTGGAGCAGCATCGGCATCTTTCCTTTTCCACCATCACGCGCTGCTCCAGGAGCAACAAGCACGGCAAGTCCTCCTACCTCAGGTTTAGATTTGCTGGAAAAGACGAAGGCGAAAAGGAGAAGCGAGGTGAGGACCTGTTTTTTAGCATTATCATCATACATGTTGTATTTATTTATCCGTCATCCATGATTGAACATGTGTCGATCATTTCTAGATTGTACACTTTTGATTTGTATATTTTCCAGTTTTACTTGGTAAGCGGAAGAGGGAAGATGCAGAGGAGAATGTGGAGTATGGTGAGATGCCTGAGAATACTGAGGACCCTTTACATTGTCCTGTCAGACTATATGAGTTCTACCTCTCTAAATGGTGAGACGTAGTGAACATTAGTATTCACTCAGTAATGGTCACTTTTCAACATCTGCACACGTCCAGGCCAACATCCCCCACTGCCTCGTGCTCATTTGCTTCCCCCATTGCTCTAGTCATTAGAGCAGGAGTGTTCAGTCTTGTCCACAAAGGGCCGGTGTGGCTGCAGTCTTTCATTCCAACCAAGCAGGAGTCACACCTGATTGCACTTGTTTCATCAGTTTATCTTGGTCTCCAATCAACTATAAAAGTGCGGCTCCTATTTTGCTGGAATGAAAGTCTGCAGCTAGACCGGCCTTATGCAGGTTAGATTAGAGGATTATATTCAGAGTTGACTTTTGCACATAGTAAGTGTTTAATGCCGAAGTGCAGACCTCAAGCGCTGACTTAAGCGCTACTCGGAGATTTCCTTGGGAGTTGAGCATACAGGGCAAAAACACAGGCGTGTCTCAATTACATACAATTCAACAAATCAAAATAGCAAATTAAAAGCTTGATAAAATAGCATACATCCTTTATACACATTCTAATTTCATGACCTTGATTTTAGTATTTTGTGGCCACATTCATTCAGGGACACAATTCACTGTCTGTACATGATATGAAAGAATAAATCGCAAAACAGTAGGATGTGCTGGATCAAGTGCTATTTTATACCCCCCTCACACGTGCACACACACAGCCGTATAGTCTCCTGTCTAACACTGCTCTGCACTGTTAAGGGAATATTTAATGTGTTAAGCTTATTCAGAGTGTCTTTGGATTATTAAAAATAAAGATGACAAAGAGACAGATCATTTTTTATTGCTCCATCCATCTACTTGTAAACAATTTGGGGAAAAATCGTACACCTTAGACTACTGTTGATCCTCATGTATCAAAATCATGATTAGGTCATGTCATAGCGTGACAACAGTATTCATCATTTATACAGAGCTGGCATTACAAAGACACCCTGAAAGAAAGAAAAAAGCTTAAGAATGAGGTTAGGGTACAAAATGCATGTTCTTATCTCCCATCTGTGCCATCATTTAAGCTAGGATTGTCATTAAGTGTAGTGTGACAATTACAGCACTACATTAGAGGTCCTGTATCCCACGTTGTTATTGTTTTGTTCTTTTATCATATTTTATATTTTTATATTATATTTAATTTTTCCCCTGAAGTCTGGTTATAACATTTGTAATAAATTTTTGCATGACAATTTTCCAACCTTTCAGGATTAAATACACTTTTTTTTTCTTTCTTTCTTTTTACTGGGCCTTTAAGATTGCTCTGTTCTGATTGGATGGTTGCCTCACAAGTGAAATGAGACACCACGCCCCATCTTGAACATGTCTTGAACCCTGAAGGAAACTAATGTATTAAAAAAAATTGCTTTATAAATGTATTTCTGTTACTTACTTTGACCCACAGTCCGGACTCTGTGAAGGAGCGTCCAGATGTTTTCTACCTACAGCCTGAGAGTTCCTGCCACCCCGGCAGCTCTGTGTGGTATTCTACCCAGCCTCTGGATGGCACCATTTTGGATAGCATGCTATCGCGCATCCTTGCTGTTCGTGACGTCCATCTGGAACCTAAGCAGCAGCAGCAGCCAAGCTCTTCAGATGAAGACACTTCGTAATTGCACTCTGAAAAATGTGAGACATCATGGGGCGCTGCTCTTCTTCTTAAGCTCTTAGTGTTGTCGGAGCTTTAAGAAACAATGAACGAGGGTGAAATGTGACTAATCAAACGCCTACATACTGCGTGGGTTCTGGAGGATGCAGAGCGACAGATCTCAACATTCATGGATCAATTCAGTCGGTTTTATCTTTTCCTTAGTAGAAATCATGATGTTACAATGATGTTACAAATGCATGCCCTAGTAAAATATTACTAGTTTACAGTCATATATCATTTTCGGTTTGTTGAACTTTGATTCTGAAGCTGTTCAGAACACTCTTAAATGGAAAAAGTCTCCATGTGGAAAAAGTGTATTGTGGACAAGTTTGTATTATATAAAAAAAAAATGGCAAAACATGATCACACATGGAATTATTTTGTAATGCATCTGTGTAATTCTTTCAAAATACCAGGATAATTTAAACCCTCGGTGCAGTCAAATTTGATCTGAAAGCTGATTTTTTGTGCCAGGATTTGAAATATTTTACCCATAATTTTATGTGAGCTTTATATGAGCTCTTCACAGATGCCTGAATCCGGAGTGTGTGTTGATACAATCCATACTCCGATACATGGCCACCTAATTCAGTGCATGAAAAATGCATTTAAAGCATCCGCCTATTTAACATGATCCGATTTAGAGCACGTTGGGATTTGAGGGGATGAAAAAGGAGGAGTGACAGACAGAGAGAGAGAGAGAGAGACCATGCAAAGAAATGTATTTCATAACACTTCTAAATAATGAAGCAGGTGTATGTGTTGTTCTTTGACCCAATCTGACCAAATATTGATGATGTTTTCACACTTGGTCCAAATACTCAAGACCAATTCTGGACCCTTTTGGCGGAGGGGCTCATAATCACAGGCTTGCTCTCGCATAGAAGAGTTCCTTCCGAACCGTGGATCCATTGCGCAATTCCATACATGACTTTTGTGCATGCAGGTTTGCAAACTGGTATGCACGAGGTTCATCCATTAGCTGTTTTTTATTATTTTTCCTGTGACACCAACACTTGAGGTGAAGACCATTACCTTCTGTCCGTCATTAGCCAAATTCAGTAAATGTAAATGTCAGCGTGCAGCGCCGAGAGCGGGTTGTTTCCACACCTTATGTGTTTTTTTTTTGTTTTTTTTGTAAGTGAGCCAGACCACCGTTTTCAAGAGAATCAGGAATCAGTTCTCTGGACTACTACCATGCACGAAAACAGCTTTCACACTCCATCAAATGCAGCCAAATCTGCAAAAAGCACAAGTGAGAAAACACCAATTTGATTCAGTGGATTTTTCAGTTTAAACTTTACATTTGCCTTACACATATTTTGGCTTTGGAGAATTGCTTGGCACCTTTGAACAGTTCTGCAGAATATTCACACATAACATCATAGTTCTTAAGACTGTGGCTTTATTTTCATAGTTCTTGCTTTCTTAAATTAGGTGGACTTATGTTCTTAGTGTCCTTTTTTTGATTCAGACAGAGGCTAACTTGCCTGTTATGTCAGATTGCCTGACGTGTTTTGCATAACTGAGCCAAAAGATTAAAGCTGTGGTGCTCATACTTGTTTTAGTTTTAAGCAGCAAGGTCCACATGGTCACCAGAGAGGCCAAATTAGTTCTGCAATGTTTATCCACAAGATTATGCAGATATTTGCACAGATACATCCAGTGCCTGCCTACGATGTAAGGCCAATTGTCATTTGCTACCATGGTAACCGAGTGGAGGGCTTTTGCTTGAGCGCTGTGCTGGATTCTGCAGGTTTTGAGACAAGAGCAACAAAAGTGGTAAGGATGCAGACAGTCATCATTATTTCAGTATTAAAAGTATGAAAACTTACTGCTCTTAATAATGACATTTTTTATTTTTTAGCTTGCAAAGTCAGACAAGGATATCTTGGATAAGTCGTACTTTGATCTGCGGTTGTCCTAGACAGCTTTTTTTTTGCCTCCCGTGTCTGCAAAGATGCTCAATTATTTAGAGATGTATGTAGTTCTGTATTTTTGACCTGTCACGATATACTGAAACATCATGGTATAACTCATAATCTAATCACGTTTGTGTTCAGCAGAAGTGTGTGTGGGTGTGTGCGCAGGGCACAAGAGTTGTCAATTGAGAGCTTTTGAGAGTGTGTGTGTGGGTGCGGAGTAGGAAAGCAACAAAGGCCAACTAACAAAACGAGGCTAGTTTTGACAGTATTATATAGTTGATTTGATCAAGGACAGGAACACACTTGCTTCCGTTAGAAAAATCTTCATCGTTTAAACATTTTACACTGTCAGTAAAATAAAGGATATGATAAATAAAGCTGTAATTCTTCCTTGTACAATTGGAGTTTTTGGATCTTTTTACAGATCAAACCACACTGAGACGTAAATGACTAAATTGTGTTAACTGTTTCTTTAACCTGTTTCTCAGGTGGAAGAAGCGAGAAGCAAAAAAAAAAAAAAAAGTCCTGATAACTACAAAAGCCCTGAAGCAGCATCAGAACTTGGGGGGAGGGGAATCAGTGATTGAGAGAGTCAGAGTGAGAGAGTGTGAGAGGAGGGAGCTGGAAGGAGAGAGAGAGAGAGAGAGAGGGAGAGAGCTGACGTTGGTGTTGAAATAGGAGGCCGTCAGTGTTTCACTATAAAATAGGATGATATTCTGAAGACCGAATTCTCATTCTTGAACGTGGACTATACCCGCATTTCCTGGACAGTCTTCACACTTGGACGAGAGAAGCATGAGAAACTGGGGCTGTCCATCTGTCCTTGGCAGTGATGCTATAATTTCTGGATGGGGGTTCCTCACCCCCACTAATGGAAGTGATGGAAATGATTATCACTACGAAGAGGCAAAGTAGCCAGAGACTCGAATTTTGCCAATTTTGGATCAGCAGTGAGTTTTTCTATTTTGTTATTTTGTTGTTTATAACATACGGACAACTAGATTTAATACTCTAAAACTATGGTGCACACGTCACAAATATCAGATCCGTTTGCTGAGCAGAGCTGATGGTGAATAAGTGCAGATTGCAGTGAAGAGAGGTATACATCTATTTATATTGATTTCTAAAGATATGGTCCTGCACTTACCTGAGTGTGATTCTGTGAACTGAACTGAGTGTGAAGTTGCACTTCTACCTTTAACTACTGCAATATCCATAATGTATAAAGAGTGTTATGGATGTTTTTTAAAGTAGTGAAAATGACCTAACAGAGAACCTGCAACTTTACATTTTATAACCATAAATATTTTTCTGTGGGAGCATATTTTGGAATTGTTTACATTTTTTTCTACAATGGGCAAAACACTGAGTCGACCGGGTTGCCTGCGCCAGAGCCCTTGTTGCTCAAAGAAAAATGACAGAGAAGGCTACAATGAAGATGGATATATCCCTCAACGCTCCATCTATGATACGATGTGCATCAATGAGCAGATTGACCATAGCTCAGCGCACAGCACTCTGGGGTCCAGGAGAGGTCGTGAGACTGATTTCTCCAGTAATGGCTCCCTGGGTGGTGACATGTTTGACACCAGATCTTCTATGCTTCTAACTGGTGGAAGAAGACTGGACGAGAGGTTCATTTTTGACTCACTGAAACTCGCTAATGATGAACTGAGATCACCGGGAGGGTTTGTTAGGTCAGCTTCCCCAAGTGTGTCATGTTCTTCAGCACCTGGTGGATCCATGAACAAGAGGCATCACCACCAGGATAGTGGTAAGAAGGACAGCCTCTGTCGGCACTCTTGGAAGGTCCTTACACCTCCGAAGTTTCCTGAGCCTTTGGAGCTTTCGCCAGGAGAAAAGAACTTCTTAAATCCAGGAGTGGCATTCTTCCCAAGCAGCATAACCTCTCCACAGATCTCCCCCTTTTCTGGATCCCCCTTCTCAACTGGCACACACACTCCATCTGTCTTTTTCTCCCCTTCTCCCCTTCCCTACAATCAGCAATTCAATAGACAGTCTTTGCCCACCCAGCCCTCATCACCAAGACCTCCTCTTTCAGAACTATCAGTGAGTGCTCTCATGAGTGGCCAAGATATACAGGGGGAAATTGAAAAAGAGCAGGAGATAAGAGGGCATGAGTATGTCATAAAAGAGCAGGCACAATTTGAGACTTTTAAACCCAAGCCTGTTGAGCCTATCAGTGAGCAACAACCCGCCACACCAGAGCCTGAACATGACACTGCACCCCTTTTGCACTCTGTGATCCCTAAAGGTCCATCAATCTGCAAAACTTCAATGGAGTCTACCTGGCCACGGAGGCTGATTGGTAGAAGGAGGACAGTGAGGCAAGGTGGGGCAGTTCACAACCTTCCCATTCTTCCTCCATTGCCCTCTCTGCTCATACGGAGTGTCTCAGATAAAAAGCCAACACCCCGACTTTCCCCTTTTCCCGAGCACCAAGGAAAAGTGGAGGGGCATCTAACTAAATCTATGCTAAAAAATGAACTGAAGGATTGTTCCTTGCAGGACTGGAAGATCTTGCGGGAAATAGAAGAGCGTAAAGCTGGATCAACTAAAAATGAGCTACAAATTGTGCAAGTCATGGAGGGCCCAGACAAAATGCCACCTCTTCAAGAGAAACCTGAGGAGAGTGTTGATGAAAATATCCCTTCTGAGTGTGAGGTTGAGAACTGGGAGGCTGTGCTTGAGATGGTCAACTCGCTTTGGGATGAATCATGGAAAGACTCAGATTCCCAGAATTTAGGCTCTTTGAGGCGCTGGCCACTCTTGCATCCTCCAACAGGTTTTGGTGGCTCACAGGCCCCTTCTGGTACAAGTTCAGAGTTAGGAGCTGAAGATCTGATGGAGCTTGAAAGAATATGTAGAGAGGACTCTATAGATTCAGAGCTCAGTTACCTACTCCACTCACAGGCTGATTCACAGCTAAAAGAAAACAATGTTATTGTCACACAACCAGTGGGACAACATCTTAATCAAGCTAGCATTCCAACCATACTGGATCTTGGTATTGCTGAGGCTCAACTGAGAAATAAGGATGGGCAAACTGAATCACCAGATTCCAATCTAACGTTGGATTCAGACTCTAGTGGGGTTTTCATGTCTAATACCAGCCAGACCAGTAAAGAGGACATTAACTCTGATGGTGACAGATCTGTGTGTGAATTAGACTTGGCAAGTGCGATTTTACCTCATAAAGGCTACAGTGAACAAATTATTGTCAGAGTGACTGGAACATCCAAACCAGAAATAATTGACCATAAAAGGTCAACTCTGGACAAAAAGCAAACACCTGACACCACAGATTTAAGCAAAGTCATTAATTTGAAAAAAGTTCAAACCAAAGGCATAAACATGCAAAACAATTCCAAATCCGTGGACAGTGGATCTCTGGGGCAAGAGATCTGTAACACTGTGAAAACCTCAAAGACTGATGTGCTTTTACCACTGACTCCTTCAAAACATGATATCAGAGGAACTTTACTGGATAGTGGTGATTTGGATCCTTTTGTTGCAACCGACAGCTTTGTCTATCTCGCTGTATCAGTTCTGCCACCTCCCAAAACTAAGAACAGCATTCCACATCAGGAAGGTGCATCCATTCCAACTGGAAATGAGTCCTTGCTCCCTGCCTCCATTCCAAAACCAGGCCCTTACCCTGATGAGTGTGATTTCCTTTCCACCGACAGCTTTGTGTACCTGGCTGCCCCTGATTGTCACCTGCTGGTTGCAGAAGGGCATTCTGTATATGATTCAAGGGACTCCGATTCTGAGGACAGTGGCTCCAGAGCAGACTTTGTTCAAGCCTCCACAGTTGGAGACAGTGACTGGGATTCTGACCTGTCTGATTCAGACCATGAATGGGACCACTGGGAAGAGCTGGAACAGGAAGTACTTCAGGGACTTTTCTGCGAGGACCAATCAGAAATGGACAGAGAGTGCTATGACAAGCAAGCATGGCAGATTTCTTGCCAGCGTGCAGAGTTGGCTGCTAGTGTTGGGCAGGATAATGCTGGGGCGTCTTCACAGCACACGCAGGGGGCAGAGCCGCACATGGAGATGGAATCTGTGTCCTAACAACTCTTCTCATAGTGACAAAACAGATGCACTCATTTTAGAAACCTGACCTCTTGGTAATGACATGGTAATGGTAATCAGGGATAGAAGTGTTTCAAAAGCCACCCCGGTCAAGCACATTATAGGTCTCCTGTTTAAGCAGTAATTGTACTTTCTAGACCTATGTAATTGTGAGTTGCTTAGATTTGTTAGCTTGATTATTTTGTTGCTTATGTGGATCATATTTAACTGAACAATCTGGCAATTTATAGTGGCAGTTTGATGTGATTGTGATATTTACTAAAGGGTTTTCATCAGAAGATATTAAAATTGTTCTAAGCTCAAACTCCTAGCGCAATATAATGTCTTGTCAAAAAAAATCATACTATATTTGCTATATAGGATGTACATATGCAGGGCAAGTATTAATGCTTTATGTTATTGTGCTGATTTCTGAATGAGTGATCAGATGAACAAATTTTTATTTATTTTAATTACAGTATAAATGATGACATTCAGTGCTGCTGAAAATGTTTGCTGAGTTAGGTTTGCACAACTCGCCAGCCACAAATATTTACAGAGTGGTAAGTTTTACCTGTAAGCATATCAACAAGGCAATAGAAATGCATTATTGTACTCCGCTGTCAATAAAGCAACTGTGAAAGACCAGAAATATATTTTGGACTTTTTCCTGTAGCTATTTTTTGCCTTGAGCTAAAAATCTGACAGAAAATCTAGTGTGCTATAACAACACCCCTCTTCCTCACTCCTCCTCAGCTTCCCTCTCTCTTCTCCTGCCTTCAGCTTCTCTCTCCATCTGTCTCATGGCCTAGAAATATATGATTTCTCATGTGTATTGTATGAAGGGAGGACATGAGTGGGTAATGTGGGTGACCAAATAGGCCTATTTTAGGACAAATTAATTAGTTCACTCTTAATGAGGCCAAAAATGTAATGCATTGTGCACCAGTATAAAACACAAATGGGTCAGAGCAAATGACATCATGCTCCTGTGTTTGTGCTATCATCGTCCATGACTTGCTGGCACTTTTTGTTGCTTCTCAGCAGCCCACACTGCGCTCAGTGTGGTATCTTCCATCTGTTCCACACTATGCTCTATGGCAGTATAACCCTGATTCTCAGGGTGCGCCGTTAATTTATTTTGGCTTTCAGTGCAAATCCTGCGGCTATGTTTGAGACAAACTTCAGATTGAGGTCAGACTTTTAACCCTACTGTGATGCTCACTACTTAGAAATGTTACTTAGAAATGACCATTAAATCAGGACATCTCCATTTTGTAAGTGATGTGTGTGGATTGTTCTATTGAAAATGGAACTGTAAAACCTAAAAGGCTTAAAAGAAGAGAGCCATTTTGGTATAAATCACCTTTTGGATGCAGATTTACTTTGTGAAATAAACAAAGCACACCCTTTCTATCAGGAGCCAGAAAGTGGTGGAGACAACAAAAGAAAGCGGTTCGGAGGGAAAAATGTTGGCTCTGTGATGGTGTGTGTGTATGTGTGGGATGCTTCACTGTGTTCATGTGTGTGAGCCAAAGCTAGGGCACATGTGTAGGAGGAGCTGAGCTGAGTGGGTGACTCAGTGAGTAGGCTTTTTTTTTTTTTTTTTTTTTTTTTTTTTTTTTTTCCCCTTTTTT
>CM040984.1:24040766-24053074 GCA_022985145.1 Pangasius djambal | reverse complement strand
GATACTGTGGATTTTTGCAGTCAGTATTAAAGGAATTGCCTGAGTGTGTGTGTGTGCACGATAAAATGTGTAGGAGGGATTTAATAGTTACTTAAAGATCAAGAGGTGATGTTTATGTAACAAATGAAAGTCTATCACGCTGCATGGTTTTATTTATATATTAAGTACTGTAGGCTGGATTGTAATGTAAAATGGATTGAATTGAATGGTGTCTAAGACAGAAAGACTTTTGGAGAGTCTGATAGAAACTATGTAAGGGATACAATTGCAGACACTGTTTATGAGCTCACTGTTTAGGTTTCAGCCTCCTGTTTATAGAAGGTTAACAGTGTACATTCCACGCCGGCTCCAAAAACTATACACGCTACACAGGACAATGGTACTTCAATGAAGATTTTATTGTAACATACTGTAGAGGCATATTTCAGATGTTCCTGACCGAACACAGCCGTGCAATCAAGTCTCATCTGACAGTAAAAATAAGCACTAACCCTGATTTTTATTCTTTTCGTCAAGTACAAGTAGAAAAAGACTGACCCGTGAGACATATCCGAAATAATCAGGTATGCCGTAACTGTAGTTAAAGGAATAAAGATGATGTATATATTGTCTATTATATTAGCAGCTCTCTTCAAGGATTTTGTGACAGTTGTCACACCTCCCACAGTTCCACAATCACTTCTCCTAACGCAACACAACACAACTATCAGCTGAAGGTGTGCTCTGCACTTCCAAATGTATCTTAATTTCTTCTCAATGTAACAGAAGCACCATCATAAATAACTATCCAGAACTGGTGAAAAAGTTTACACAGTTATTTAAGCCAACGATGAACTTAAATGAAATGAATATTATTTATTCATAAAGGCATCTTATTAGTTGTGACAGACTATTTACAATTTACCTGAGTTTTGACCCTTTAGTTAGCAGAGATTTCAGGCTTTATATGCCTCCCTGTAAGTGCTATGTACAGTGATTGCATAAGTATTCACCCTTCGAATTTTTTCCCACACTTTATACTGTTACAACCAGGACTTAATTGGGTTGTGTGTGTGTGCGTGTATGTATGTGTGTGTGTATATATATATATATATATAATGTCTAAAATATGTTTCTTGTGACATAAATTAACAGAAAGCAAAAATGTTTTGGTTGCATAAGTATTCACCCCCATGTCAGTGACTGCCTTTGGCTGTAATAACAGCTGCAAGTCTTTTGGGATATGTCTCTTTGTCAGCTTCACACATCTGGATCCAAATATCTTTGCCCATTCTTCCTGGCAAAATTGCCCATGCTCTGTCAGATTGGATGGAGACAGGATCCAGGGTGATTAATAACATTAGAAAAGTTATATACATATTGCATCCTTTCTGTTATTTCAGTATTGCACAAAGGCAGTATTGCAGTCACAAATAACAAACCACTTTGTCTTTGTATCATGTGAATCTTGTGAATAATCACATGATAATTCACATGTTATTTTACAGACTTACCCCTTGTTTAGACACTTCACAAGGTCATGAGTAGCTTGGAAATAACCAGACTGACAAGGCTTGAAGTTACAGAAACGTATCATTTCTGTAACTTTGAATATTGGCAAGCTTGTTAGTTGGGTCACTATATAAAAATAA
Source organism: Pangasius djambal (assembly GCA_022985145.1). Lineage (NCBI taxonomy): Eukaryota > Metazoa > Chordata > Actinopteri > Siluriformes > Pangasiidae > Pangasius > Pangasius djambal. Next base: position 24,051,443 of record CM040984.1, on the reverse strand, counting down.
ATATCATTTGTAGTTAGAACATAGAGTCCATAATGTTTGGCTAGTGAAAATGCTTAATTTCAAGCTCTGTTGTCACCAAATTATGTGACTTAAATATTATACAATCTGTGGAAAGTGTTGACCAATTCTCCCCTAATGTGTGCATCATTGTTATACAAATTTATATATATATTTTTTAACATGAAATATATATTCATGTATACTGACTGAACATCCAGTGACTCGTTCATTCATGTTCAGCGAGTGGATTTACAGTTCAGGAGGGTAATAACCCCTCACTCAATTTGACTTTTTTCAGGAGATGTCTCTGTTTGTTTTAACAAGCTGAGGTTTTCCGCACTGGTGAGGGTCGGATCTATTCTATGTTTCTGTCTCTGATTTGCACCATCTGTAGCATGCTCACAAGGCACCCTTCCAGGAACCTTTCCCCTAATTAGTGCTTTATGTATTTTCTTTCCTAACAGATAGCACATTTCACACACGCACATCAGGATGCATAATGCAGACGTAACCACCATAAAGAGCGTGAAGATTTTCTTTTCCGTAGGCCGCGAGATGAAACAGTCCACCATATTCGGACACGGCTCCAGAGAGCACTTGGAGAGACGTGGCAGGTCAAAGCCGTCGTAGATGTAATAAAGGATGTAGAGAAAGGCACTATCAAATCCCACTTTGAACAAAAGGCTGAGCATGTAAGTCCACCACAGCCCACCTCGCTTTTTCCCTGGGTGCGCGTACAGATGTTCGCCCTCGTGTACTTTTGTGTACTTTTTGTCTTTCTCTTCTCTCAATTTGACGTGAGCCACCACCAAGAGGGATGGGCAGGTAACGAAGATAAGCTGCAGAGCCCAGAGGCGAATGTGGGAGATGGGAAAGATGCTGTCGTAACACACGTTGGTGCAGCCAGGCTGCCTTGTGTTGCACACAAAGTCTTTGGTGTCATCGCCCCAAACGCGCTGTGCTGCTACGACAAACACCAACACCCTGAACACAAACACCATGGAGAGCCAAACACGACCAAAAGCAGTAGAGTATTGGTTCACCCCGCTGAGGAGGATCTGCAGTCCTGACCAGTTCATCCCCAATCTATGCAAAGTCTTCAAAACACACACAGGAAGCATCAGTACAAATATTAAGATGTGCAAATAAATTCTGATGCTATTATGCTAGTGCAAACACATCTAGATTACAGATGAATAACTGTGTACACTCCATCCTCCATGTTTAGTTCAAAAACTAAACATGATAGAAAAAAAATAACTGCACATTAGTTGTCTTTTTATTTAAATTAGTATGATGTGGTGAATAACATTTTTATGTTATTTAATTACTTTTATTTAATAACTTTTTATATTTCCAATGTCAAATGGTGTAGCTATTATTGTTTTTCTCATTTGGATACACACTGCTGTGACTGATATATATATATATAAACAAGCATTAGTCACAACCATGTTCACTTTTTTTCAAAACTCTTCATACCTCTCTCTTTACAAACTAGTAACCCAATGTTACTATCTGTACCTATATCTGTTTAGTGCTTCAAATATCCGGGTCTGTACCTGCATTCGGATTTAACCTCCAAGTGGATGCAGCCTGACCTGGATTTGTTTATTTATTTAACCATGAACCATGTCACTTTGTCTCCAGAAACACTGGATTTTTGTTTGTTCCTGCCTGCGATATTCTCAAATTTAGATGAGTCTATTTTCCAAAATATAAACAAACTAGTAGCATAATTTAAACCATCACGAATCTGACCAGGCAATTACTAAGGATGTGTTGTAATGCATCTTTTTCTTTCTTTTTTCCCCCTAAGTGTTATGCACTGCATTTTTTTCGTGACTTTTGATTCCCAGCCCTTATGCCCAGCTCTAGCCTCAACCACATGCCCTGTGAAATCTTCTGGAAAACTTTATTTAAAAAAGCAAGAAAAAAAAAAACCAAAACAAATAGTGCTCCTCCTATTCAAATTTGTTTTTGTTAGAACACATTGTCCGTTCCGAGTAAAATAATGGTATTCAGTTACACCCCTAGTACAAACGCACAGCGTAGCACATCAGGTTATTTCAAATGTTTGCAAATCAGGCTGCATGTAAGTCCAATTACAGATACATCATTGTGCTGGAGGCAGAAGGCAGAAGAGTTCACTGAATGCATTTTGTATCAATTCAAATCAATAAAAAAAAATATTTACAGTTTGGTCTACATACAGTGCTGTTGTGTTAATATTTGAATTAGCTTGTTAGTAATACACATACTACAGTTGCTTACCCTAAAATCCCAGAAATATATACAATTTCTTTGACGAGTATGAACACTGTCGTTGCTTTGAACATATTTTCCAATTCTGGTGAACTTTTACTAAACCTTTAGCACAGTATTACAGCGCTCAAAGTGAACGCCCGTTTTTCTTCATGGACTGTTGATTCACCAATCAAAACTCACCTGTACAAACACAACTCACCATCACTGTCTAACCAGTTATCTTTACTGACTGAGTTATAGAGTCATACATTGGCTCAGGACCACAAAAAAACAGTGGAGCATGGAAGATTTCAGAGGGGGAAGAGACAATAAGAAGGCACAGAGCACAAGGAAGACAGCGAAGGTAAACTTCACTACCTATGCTCTTATGTAGGTTAATGCCAGCATAAGACAATGCTCATAACATCCAAGAATGGTTCAGATGATATATTTTATTTCTTCTACCATATTCACCATCCCTCTATTCCATTCTGCCACATAAACAATTTAATATGACACGTATATGATCTGAACCCACATGAACATGTCTTTGTGAAGCGATTTACAGAGAGTGTCATGTAAAGGACGGATCTGTCACTCTATGTACAGTACAGCACTTCCCTTGCTGTTTAGCCAGCATAGACTTCAGTCATTTTTTGTGAACAAATCCATGTAATGGATGACAGCTTGCTTGAATTTTCAGTTGATTTTTTTTTTTTTTTTTTAGGTACTGGAACGGATTTCCATACAAAACCTCCTTATGAAAATGAATTGCTTGCTGTCTTCGGGACAGATGGCTTCACGGTTGCTCAGTAACATGACAAGCTGCGTTTTTTGCCTTATTAACTTTACGACAGAGAAAAAAAAGAGAGGCTGGTGGGGGAATGACTATTAATAGCTGCTATAACATAAATGTTAACAGGAATGAACTTGTTTCGTGGATGCTTGTAACTATAAATGGTACAATATGCCATTCTTAAATTAAAAAAAATAATAATCATTGGCAACTTCCTGTTGCATGAGAGCAATAAAGCACTTCAGGAAGAGCTGTCTTTGGAAAATAATCCATTTCAGAGCGGTAAACCACATTGCTGATTATTTTCCTATAGCTGCACACCCAGATGTGTTTTATTCCTTACTTGTTTTGTGGTTTTGATAATAGGTTATATACTACAAGAAACTTGGGATTGTAATTTTAGGAAATGTGTTTAGTATTCTAAAATGTGTGTGTGTCCAACTGGAAAAAACTAAATCAAAAATGTTAAATACATGTGAAAGTACACTAATAAGTAATGTAAGTCACTTTATCTACCCAAGCGGCAGGCCTTTATTTGTATGTTTAAAGAAATAAAAGAAGAGAGTATTACAAGAGAGGTTTGTATATAAATTAACATCATTGCAAAGATACACTAAATAAATCACTGCAATACTCCTGACAGAGTCATGAAGGAGTCGTGAACTCATTGGAGAGTAAACTTGAGGGAAAAAAATAGGACTTAGTTTGGGTCAGTCAGTCTCCTGGTAATTAGCATCATAAATTTGCAATCTAAATTTAACTCAAAACTTTAATGGGTTTTTTTTTTTCATGTCTGTTATGTGACAGTGATTCATTTGTTGGTGCAAAATCAAAATGAGGCATAATGAACAACACAACTTCCTGTGATCCCATATTTCATTTCAAAAGGTTCTATCATATACTTCAAACATTCATTGATTTATTAGTAAGACTTAAAAAAAAAAAAAAAAAAGGCAAAACAATGAAAGAAATACAACAATAATAATGTAGAAAAGCAATGATGAAAAACCTTACAGTAGTAAGTAGCAGGAAATCTTTATGCTTTATAGAAATACTGAATTAAGCTCGTTATACAAATTATAAGGCTGACTCATAAAGGGTGAAATTTCCTGGTGTGTAAAAGAATACACTATTATTTTTGCTATGTTGAGATAATTGTGTTGAACACAATGACAGTCTTGAGGCATAAATATGCAAATGTATAAGAAAAAAAGGCATAACACAAGAATGGAGATAGCATCACATTTTTTTTTACAAAATCAAAGCCAGAAGGATGAATAGTCAAAGAATGTTGTTGTCAGATGGAAAAAAAAAAACAAAAAAACAAAAAAAACACCACTGGCTATGACTAACAATATAGAAATTTTTTTCTCTAGAGTGTAACGTAATACACTGGGAACGCTGTGAGAATGAGTCTTGCACGCTGCAAGAATCATCACACATGTGAAACACAAGTTTCAACACGTTCTTAGAGTATGATCTGTTTTTCTTTTCAAAAAATGGAAGCAAAGTCCTTTAGAATTCCAAAATATGGAACATATATTATATAATAATGTAGAAACTCAATGAATGTTCATATAAACGATATAACTGATAACTGATAAACTGTTCAGAAATGATCAGAGACGATGTAACAAAGAATAATGATGATGAAGATGATGATGATATGATGAGCTGACTGATCAAATTACAGTACACCTAAGTCATTAAATAAGTCACTACATATTTTTAGGCATTATACATAATTCATTTAATCATTCGCAAATTAATTGGATGATGGACCAAAAGGACTCAGGAAGTTTTTAAACAAGGAGCTATTATATGCAAATCTGAAACTGTAGTATGCAAATAATTCAATATCAATATGCGGTGTTATAAATGCCGTATGCTACTGTAGTTCATTCTGTGTAAAGAAGATCTTTAGCTTCATGTGTTATTTGTTGACTTAGGCTCTGTTTATGCTAAAATGAGATGTAGTTTTCTTCAAACTAGAATTTAGAAAAGAAACCTTATTATCTCGTCATGATCTTGTCATTATATCACTATTACTGCAACTGATTTCTGAAAATTAATTAATTATTTATTTATTTTCAATTTGCTTTCATTCCTAGGATGTCAAACATACCTGAGTATAAACACATGTACACCCATATAATGAAATGTAAAGTTACATTATTTCTGACTTTGGCTTATGATTATTATTATGCTAAGATAATCTTACCATGTATTATGTTTCCAGCGTATAAATGAAGTGCTTAATAATCTTGGTGGGTTTTATATATAATCTTAGAGATAATTTACTACTAAGTACAGCATTTATATTTTATATTATACTGAGATGTAACCCTATTCACAATAATGTTAATTTTAATAATCATTATTGGTGTAAAAAGAAAAGTTGTCATGCCAGGTCACGTCTTCTGTTCAGGATTAAAGATCACTGACAATTTTATATCTGGGATTTAATCATTAACACCAGCTCTATCCGGACCAAACCCATGTCTCCAAAACCAATCTGTTACCTTTACAAGATCCAAACTCAGAGAAGTACTTATAAAATTTCATCTCTTCAAAGTGAATTAAACGAAACTCCAAAAAGATATGGTATGATATACAGATTCCAAAAGTTTCACACATATACTTTTAACTTCAAACTTATCCGTCAGTTGAAGCTTACCTTCTCGTAAACCAGGCCAAAGTTGTGCTGAAGCTGAACACAGAGCTCAAACTGTTTGTGCAAATAGAAATCCAGTCAAACCTGATCCGTGACCATACACCTAAATGAAAATCACACGGCCTTTAGGTAGTTTTCCTAATCGTGGAGGAAGACCAGGGTGGTTCTTTGTATGCATGAGGTATCATCTTACACAGAATGATGCGGAGCAGCAATACGAGGTCTTACAACGAATCCCAAAAGACCAAACACACCACCATGTCATCTCTGTACTAAACACAGCTGCTACAACTGTACACACTGGTTTAAATGGCCAATCAGTGGTATTTACGACACAAAACAAATCATTTCTTTGCACATTTCTTTATACGGCTGTGCAAGGGTGACTGCTCACACAAGATGAAGAGTGAAATTACTTCCAGGTTTTGAATGAGCAGATCATTCTACATACTTTCACTTGCCGTGGTGGCCACTGTGTTTAGATCATGTGACGGCAAGGACTAACCAGAGGCAAAGTCGCCACAGAAGAAGATTTTTAGCATTCAAAAATGTGTCTTCTTCCAAATCTGCATTTTGGTGATATCAGCACATTTCAAAGCATTAAAAATGAGCATTTGGAACAGTGTTTGTGTTTTCAGTGCAATCAATAAATAAGTGCTGAACATATTGTAGATAGGTAAAATAATAATTCAGTAACTGTAGCTAAAGACATATTTATAGCAATGTTTGAGTATAATAAGTCTCACCCTTGCTTCAGTGGATAATCTCACCTGCATTCTACAGATTTGTACCTAAGTTCTGCTGCTGTAATCATATCTGTGCTCGTCCCAGGACACTTATTCACAATCTGATCATACTAAGCATCCTTTCAACACAATTACTACGGTTTGTTTCTACTCTTCTACACCTGTATACTGCATTGTTACTGTATATAATCCCACTAATCCCGTCTCGCCCAGAAGAGGATTCGTTCCTTTTTTATCTCTGGTTCCATTCACGATTTCTTCCTCATGTCATCTCGGGGTGTTTTTCCTCCCCAGTTTCACCCACCTCTGGCTTGCCCGTTAGGAACCCAAATAGAAATCTACTCCTGGATTTCAGTAAAACTGCATTGTGATAATATCTAAAGTAATTATAAAAGTGCTATATAAATTAAATTGAATTGAATTGAGTTCAGATTGCCTAGTTTAATCAAACTATAAACGCGAAACTACTAGCTCTGAAAGTATGTATGTCGTTAATGATAAAATGCAGAAATGTAGTGTGGAAGTGAAGGAAGCAAACAACTTTCATTTTTAAAGCCAACAATTCGTTTCAAGCCGAGTCATGGCACTCTTTCCAGTGGTCCTTACTGCTAGCATGTAGCTGTGTTAGAGAAATGTGAAAAGCAATTAAATATAGATTACATATGCAATAATACTGATTAACCTTACAAGTAAATTGTCTCTCTTTCAGTAGACCATCATGTTGCCAGTTTAGAGGGAATACTTATCTTCATTTTTACTCAATAGTTAGCTATTAGCTTGTTTTAAAAAAATTTTTTTTAAGGTTTTGCTAGCCTAATCCTACATGGGGTTTACACAAAATAACAGTAGCCTAAGTTTAAGGAAGCTGAATGCTGGCATCATATAGGCGAGAGTTTTTACAAAAACGCTGCCAGCATTGACGTCTCTAATATTTACTACACTTATAATTTCTCAGAAAAGATGACAGGGACATTTCTTTCATGGTACTATCGATGTTTGGTGATTGTGTATTTCCCTCTGTGATTTTTGGAACATAAACCTGAACCGGTGAACACTTTTGTGTTTTACACAGCTAACTCAGGTAGCTATTACGATCCAGTTAACAGGCGTTAATAAGGCGTGATAAGGTGTTGTAGTAACACCTATGACCACTAGGTTATGCTTCTAGCCACAACAGTAGCCAGTAGCCAGTGATTGGCTATTTTTACATGCACATCAAATTCCGTTTAAGGTCTATATTCGGGTTGCAGCCATTTTCCGAATACGAGTATGCCCTAGTTGCCATTCCTAAATGCCTAGGCTACAGCTAAACATCTGTTATCTCCCACAATTCCTTGTGGACTGAGAATGCACATATCTCTCCTCTCAGTGGATTTTCTGCATGAAGTGGTTTACATGCAACAAATTTCTAACTAAAACAGGCATATTCCAGTGGTGGGAATTAGAATTTGGGGAATCAGAATATTGTCTTAATATGAATCGGACAATCGGATTGCTGCATTTACATGACTCTGTACTAATTAGAATATTGCCTAATTACAATTAATATTGGAATATTGATGTGTATGTAAATGTAGCTGTTGTCAAGGTAATGGTCCTGTTTAAACATTATTTTAATCAAAATAAAAAGGGAGACAAAAGCATATGTAAAATATTAATATGTAAAAACGAAGACTTATAAAGACCTACACATTCTATAAAGAAAGAGAAAATGAATTGTTTAATTTAAATGTACTGTGTTTTCCTTTCTGTTAATTTAAAAATTCACAAGACATAGCAAATGTGTAAAATAATAATAATAATATTAGTTCATAATTTAATATTAATTTCATAAGCAATATCTTTGACTATGGCTTTTCAGATACCTCTAATAAAGCCACAGCCATCTCCAAGAACAAGCTTAAAAGCCGTGATACTGCCCTACAACAATCAGCGTCACAAATGTGGTGTCTGTTGCATTATCTTCCCCATGGCATATGGTCATATGGTTTCTGTAGCCAATAATCGTTCAATTCAACTCAATTAAATTTTATTTGTATAGCACTTTTACCAATGGACATTGTCACAAAGCAGCTTTACAGAAATAAATACATTCAGGATATAAATTGTAAATGTATGAATTTATCCCTAATGAGCGAGCCAGAGGTGAAGGTGCCAAAGGTAAAACTCCCTGAGACGATATGAGGAAGAAACCTTGAGAGGAGCCAGACTCAGAAGAGAACCCATCCTCATCTGGGTGCTAACGGATAGTGTAATTATAAATGATTCCCTTCTATAACTGTGTGCTATATGGACAAATAGTGCAGTTGTGTAACCATCTGTTTTGTTGAACCTTTTGATCATTGTGAGCTACTTTTTCTGTTGCTGTCATGTGAGGAATTCACTTCCTCGCCATCCCTTACACGAGAAGCTGTAATATATTTGTCCAATCTTAATGAGGAACATCACAGCCTTCTCCATGAGCTTAATCCAGAGCTGCTCTTGAAGTCAGAGCACCACTGTACCACTTGCAGTCAAATCTGAAACTCATATAAAACCACCAGACCTGACCAGATGACCAGCTAAAAGTCTGAACAAGCACTGAAAAGGCTGAAAAAGGCTCAGAACTGGGACCTCTGTAGTCTTATTTTTATGGACCAAGTATCCCATTAATTCTACAGCACCTACAATTCAATGAAAGGAAAAAAAAAAGGAAAGAAACAGTAAAGGGGCTTTTGGGGTTCCAGCGAAACATCCATTCCACCAGGTGGCGGTAAAACTCATTTCTGGCAACCTCATCAAATCGAAGAAGAAGAAAGCCGCTCTGGCTCTCACAGCCGCCATCTTGGAGAAAACACTAGGCGGTCTATTCAAAACGGAAGCGCTTCAGCTGTGGATTAGCACCTGGCATGGGTTATAGCAAATACTACATTCAAACGTAAAATTATTATTATTTTTGAAAAAAAAAATACTTATTTAAAAATGACGTGTTTAATCTAATCACTGGTTAGTAATTAGCTACGGCGAATTAAATATGATACGCTAACTAGCTAGCTGTCAACCGGAAGTAAATAAACTATTGTTGATACGTTGGAGGAGATAGCCGGGTTGCCAGATTTCTCTCTGTAACTGGTGGAATTGTGTGTCAGATTGTTGAGGGTTTTTTTTCTGTGCGTTAGATTAATCGTGTCATTGCTAAATAGGTAAATATAGTCAGTATGATATTAAACATTATTTTTTTAAATGTTACGTTAAATATTAGTGTCGATATTGAAGCTTAGTTGGTTTGAAAATTGCACTAGTTAGGCTAGTTTTTAATGGTTTGGGGTTAAGTTTGTCTTGCTAATCTGGCAACCCTGGTAGCTACGCAAGTTATTTAACTGTCAAGCCCAGCTTGGAGAGGCGGGGTGTTCAAAAGAAACGTTGGCATGGATTTTAGCAAACACAGCATTCAGATCTGTCCTGTACGTCATCCCTCATGATGTACAGTATGTTTACAGTCAGAGATGAGCCACGGAGAAATGATTTGCTAAACTAACAACCCGAGATAAACTAGTGCTACAGCGGATTAGCTTAAATTCAAGCTAAGATACTTTGCGAGTTACACAGTCGAGTGATTAGAACAAAAGCTGATCAGAATAATACTGCAGTATGAAAGGAAAAAGCACAAAGCTGAGTCGACTGAGTCCTAATGAGGAGGAGCAGCTGATCCGAGAAGAACTGCAGAGAAGAAGAAAACTGAGATTACAGCAAGTGAGTTACTACTAATACGTTCACACGAGTGGTCTGTCTGTCTGTCTGTCTGTCTATCTCTCTCTGTCTGTCTATCTATCTATCTATCTATCTATCTATCTATCTATCTATCTATCTATCTAAAAAGAGCAAAGTTCAGTTATCTATCTGTCTATCTAAAAAGAGCAAAGTTCAGTTATCTATCTATCTATCTATCTATCTATCTATCTAAAAAGAGCAAAGTTCAGTTATCTATCTATCTATCTATCTATCTATCTATCTAAAAAGAGCAAAGTTCAGTTATCTATCTATCTATCTATCTATCTGTCTATCTAAAAAGAGCAAAGTTCAGTTATCTATCTGTCTATCTAAAAAGAGCAAAGTTCAGTTATCTATCTATCTATCTATCTATCTAAAAAGAGCAAAGTTCAGTTATCTATCTGTCTATCTAAAAAGAGCAAAGTTCAGTTATCTATCTATCTATCTATCTATCTATCTATCTA
>CM040984.1:24023225-24037604 GCA_022985145.1 Pangasius djambal | reverse complement strand
GCCAAACTATCCCTTCATTTTTTTTTTTTTTTAAAACAAAGTATGGGATGAAAGAACAATTAGAAAATAATGAAAATGTTTTGAAGTTGTTGTAATTTCCGGTCTTTTTTTTTTTTTTTTTTTTTTTTTTTAAATCATCAGAGTCTTGCGATTCAGACTCCACTACAACCCAAGATGTCCAGCGTGGACCATTACTCCATCACACACTACCACATCCCAGAGACAGCAGTGGACAGAGAAACAGAAACAGACACAGTGCAGGTACACGGATGTGCTTGTGTTTCTATAGTTGTGACGAGTAAATGACAGACAAAATCCTTTTGTGCAGACATTTTGTTCTTTGCTGGGAATTAAACTAAACACCTGCTTAATGAATCATAATCTTCATATTGGTTGGTCTAATAATCTGGGTCCAACAGAATGCAAGCAGTAGAAAACAAAACATGCCTATTAGTCTGTTGGATTGATTGATCATTAAATTCGTGAAACTGATCAGTAAATTGATCAGTTTAGTTCGCTGTTTGGTCTTCTTGGTTTGGTTGGTCACATTGTGCATAATGAAATTTAAAAAAAAAAAGAAGAAAAAGGGTATAAAAATCTTTTTTTCATTGGCCGTAAATTCAGCAATTACAGGAAGTATGCATTAAAATCACAAAATATCACTCAGAATCATCAGGCTTTATATTATTTCTCTGATGCTTTTTATTACCACATGGTTGATGTTCCCTGATATTCCTGTAGCCGGATGCTCAGGAGGCAGCAGCGTTGGAGGCTCGGCGTTTGGAGGAGCTGGAGAAAGAAGAAGCCCGTGATAGGCAGGAGCAACTCGAGAGGGCACGACTTAGAGGAGACCATGCTCTTCGTAAGGAAAAAGGCATACAGGTGATCTAAGAGAGGCGTATCCCTCTTTAAATAGACACGGATACATGTCAGATCTCCCGATTTCTCATGTTGATCAAGGTTATTCTCATAAAAATAAAAATAAAATGCGTTTGTGTGTGTTGGGAAGAACAATGCGAGGCTGCTGTGCGAATTGGAGCGACTGCAGCAGGCTGAGCTGCAGCGGCGCAGACACGTGGTGAATAGCATGCCAGCGCAAATCTTCCAGCCGCTCTACAGGCATGATGATCTGAGAGCCGAGCAGCAGAGAGACCTGGAAATTGCCTTTCAGGACTTGTGCACTGAAGATAAAGGTAGTCCAGCAGTTCCTTCAACACGTGTGTCCAGTAACATTATTACGTCATTAAATGCAGCAAAGGATTAAAAAAGAAAAAAAAAAAGGCAGCAAGGACATAACTGAGAAGGACCGGCCAGGACACATCCCTAATTCTCCTCTTCAACAAGTCTGATGTAAATTTGATGTAAAGCATGTCGTGTAAAACACATGCACGAGTAGCTTTTTATAAAAACGAACTGCACTTGTGTGGTTGAATAGTTACAGTGTGGATTACATTACCTTTAAATTTTACTCGAGCAACCTGACGCTAATTGACACTATTACCATCCAAAGTTAATTATTTTCCTATAACGGCATATCGTATAAGAGAAATAAAATGTTTTATTTCTCTTGTACCACAGCAATTTACCAACGATAAGAGTTTTGAATGTATTAATGAATGACACTGAATACTTTTTATCCGTTTATATTTACATTTAATGTTCGGGAACGTCTGTGAGACAGGATAGTTCCTGTTATCGCTTATGTTTCTGAAGCTATAAACAGTCATCCCGTCACCGAGCTGTGTTTTTTCTGTCTCTCTTGATGTTAATAAGACAAAAAGGGAGCTTGTCGTGTTACCAAGAAACCCGAATACGTAAGCTCCTCTATCCCGAAGACTTCGCTATATGTGGGAAAACATATGGAATGACACTGACACTGGAGACTCCTTCCATAAATGTTAAATAAAATTCAACATATCAGAGATTATATGTTTCTCCTTGTTAACTAACGACACAGATGTACGTGTTTATACGATATGTTGAGCATAACTAGCTGTTACTATGGAAATGATAACGTATAGAACAAGCATGTTCATATAAACCTGTGTTAGTGAAAATTAATCAACATCTGACAAGTTCGCTTTGAGAATTCTGCACTCGGTGGTAATAGTGAATGTTTTAATTGCGTTATTATTTGTGTGAGGTGTTGAGGTACAGCATAAGATGAGCTGTATAGGCAAAGTGTAGATAATAAATAGATTTCAGTTTGCAGAAACAAAATCACAAATGAATTGTCTAACTGATGGTTCGGTCTTTTCCAGAGATCAGAGATGACTTGGTACTTCAGTTGGTGTCAGAGCCTCTTCCTCCTCCTGTTCCGTCTGCTAAAACTGACAGTAGAACTGAATGTGACCTGGACCTGGACGTGACCCTTGAACCCAAGGAGACGCCATGTGAGGAGGAGGAAGAGGAAGATGCAGGAGAGGAGCCTGTTGCTTCTCAGAGCCAGTCTATGAGTGAGGATTTTTTTGTTGTTGTTGTTTTTTTTTTAATGTATGCACAATGAATTGTTCAAATAATTTAATATAGGTCTCTGTTGCACTAATAAGCTTTCTCTGGTGCATGTCTTTAGGGTCCTCAGTGCCTGCAGAGGGTACGGGCAGGATGGCTCTGAGGAGGCTGCTGGATCGTATCAGGACTCAGAGGGATCAGTGGAGCACGAGGGAACCTGCAGAAAGGCAAGGAAGCATCAGAGTGGAGAGCACCATGGATCATGAACATGAACATGGATCGCCGAGCAATCTGGAATGGCAGCAAGCTTCTAGCCTGGAAGAAGGCACAGTTGACACATCACTGGCAGAAAATAGTCAGTCTGCTTGTTTTATCACCTGTATCTCTGTCTTTGGCTTGGTATTGTTAACATTTCAGCTGTTAGGGAATCTAGCTTGTTTTTTTTCCCCCACTCCTTTTCTCAGATTCCAAGGTGAGCGAAGACTCCATTGTGGCTGGACCCATGCTGCAGCCAGACAAGCAGATCACAGAAATGGACAGGAGAGTGAGGGTGAGTGGTAGGGATAAAGTGCGCTTCGTTTAGTTCATAAACTCCGTGACGTTTGGTTGTAGTTGGACAATGAAGCTATTAGGAATGAGCAATGCATTACATCATTGGGGCTTCTGACTATATTGCAAGCAGCATCAGTCTCGCCATTGGTGTTGAGATGTCCTCTGGCTTTCTTTCTCGTCCAGGAAGAGGAGCTGAACAGGCAGCAAGAGGAGCAGTTTGCCCTGCTACAGGAGCTGGAGGAGAAACGGCGGAGTCTGGAGCTTCAGCTACAGGAGGCACAGCTGTGTAGGCAGAGGCTACAGGATGCTTTACAAGTGCCTTCTGGGATGTGTAGTTTACAGGAAACGCCAACACCACCACAGGAAATGGTTTCTGAACCTTCACCTGAGGTGGGTTTTCAGGCTGGGTTTTAAGGATATTTAATAACAGTGCAACAGTGTCTACTGAAACGGGTTTCACTGTATTGTTCCTACTGGTAACACATTTATTACTGGAAAATTATTAGACTGTGCGTTTGAGTGGAAAACCTTTGTTTGTTTCTGACCAGGTGAAGGTGTCGGCCCCTCTGTCAGACAGTATGCACATACAGAGACTCCAGCAGTATCAGCAAAGACTCCTGAAGCAGAACCGGTTAGTGTGTATATGTGATGACGAGCACCACTTCTCTCTCTGTAGCTCTCCTTCAGCACTACAGAATTTTTCTAGTCACATTAATCTTATAGAGTTTTTTTTCTAAGGTCTTTTACATAATTTGCAAATAGGTCATGGCTTTTATGTCATTTGTCATGATACAGACATGAAATTTTGCCAAAAAGTACAGCTCAACATGTCTAGCCACAACTTTGGTGTAACTCTTATCTCAGAAGGAAAATTCCTACATGATTAAAAAAAGGAAGAAGAAGTAAAGCAGTAGAAACAGTGCAAGTTCAATAAGAGCACTTTTTTATAGATTAGTCACCGTTTTCATGTCTTTTTAATTGTTTTAAAGATAGCACAAAGGGGGAAATAAGTCAGTACTATCTGGAATAATAAAATAATAATATATATATACGATATAAATGTGTGTGCTGTGTAGTTGAGTTATGATGAATGTGTTAAAAGCTTTGTTTGTGTGTTTCTGTTTGTTTGTGTGTTTTAGACTTCATAAGAAAACTATTGATGATGCTTGTCGGAGTCTTGAGGAATACAAGCAAACGTTGAAGCTACGCTATGCTCCTGTTACCATGGCGGCAACACAAACACCACCACCTTCAGTTAATGAGAAAACCATTTGCTCTTTTCCTTCTTTGCCTCACAGGACACTCTCCGATGCCATCGCACCCCTTTTAAACACTGACACTGGATGCCCTGTCTCTCGTGAGACACCAGTGGTGAATGTAAAGCAAAACCAAAACAATATTGTCCTGGCAGACCCAACACTGCTCATTCAGCCTCCCCTACCTAGTCCCAGCCCCGCCCTAACCAGACACCCAGATACCCATGTAATGGCACAACCTGTCTCGGCGCCTATCAGTATCTCTCACTCAGTGCATGAGAATGGCTTGGCTTTGATTCCACAACCAGCAGCCAGCTCCTTATTAGACAACAGGCCATCAGATGGAACTTCAGAGCTTCAAGAAGTCCCTCTACTCCCCCCTGCTGTGTTTCTGGAATATCTGCGAAGCAAGCGTTCTCGGGCACCGCCCACACACCTCACTCCGATCTCTCAGCAGGTCTCAAAAGCTCCTGGCGGTGTCCTGCAGGAAGAGGTTGAGAACAGTGCCCCATGTTGGGACTCGGAAATGGAGAAAAAGCAGCAGGTCAGAGATCGGATACGAAAACAAAGAGAGGCCCTGCATGTATTACTCAGAGCACAGCATGCAGAGGTAACCAGGATTGGAGAAAAACAAGGGAAAATAAGTAATAAATAATAATAAATATGGTATATTGTGTTAAATAATATGGTATATGTGCCTGAACTCTTATTTCTGCCTTTATGTCAGGAGCAGTCAATCTCACTGGGAATGCATGACAGTGCTGTTAAGGACGCTCCTGTGAAGGATTATGAGAAAAGTAATGAACCCCTCCCGGTCGCTACATCACCGCGTCAGAGCCATGCCCACACCCAACAAACTCCTGTGTTTGACTCCAGTGGTGAGACACTATGATATTTATTTAACACCATTTTATTTTTCAGTATTTACTGAAGCAATGGTTTATTATGTACACCTATTATTGAACAGTTGTCTCCTTCATGATGCTATATACTGTAGCACAGCTCTTGGAGTCCCCACTGTCCTACACATTTTAGTGTTTTTCCTTCTCCAACATTCCCACTTCAACTTAGGAAGGTCTGGTCTTTAGCTGATTGAGTGATTATTGTCCTATCATTGTGTTCTCACTGATTATTGTTCTTTAAGTACATGCCACGATCCCGACTGAGCCTGTATTTATTAATTGTACAGCAAATCGTGTATCTGCAGAACATTCTCTGTGCGAGTCAACAAGTGGTGTACGAGTGAATCCGCCGGTCTCTTGCCCACCACGGACGCTCCAGATCCTCCTGCATGACTTTGAGCAGCACAAACTCAGCACCATTGAGGAAGTGGACACTCCAGTTAATGTTACCATGGATACAGGTACACACACACATGCACGCACGCACATTCATGCAGTTTGTTAGTGCACCAGCCTGCTCTACCTGATTATTGAAACCTCGTTCAATCAGATATTAATTTCAGTGGGATCGCCATCAGGGTTACTCTTTTCCCACTGAGTGTGCGCATGAATGTTTATTCCGATTGAGCTTATTATACTGCATATAAATAAATATAGTAATTTAATATAAATATAGTTTTGCTGCCGTTGAACAGCATGAACTCGTCCGCATTCAGCTTACATCACTTAAATAAATTGAAAAAATGAAAGCCTGTTATTTCTGATACTGGTAGACATAAATCTGATTTATTTCAGCTGCTGAGGTGTGTATGGAGAGCTCATCAGCAGAGTGCTCAGATTACTCTAACTCCTGCAGTCTCTCTTTGACTCCACCCACCGTGGGCTCAGCGAGCAGTCAGGGGCCAAGCTTAGGCTCAGAGGTCATAAGTTCAGAGGACAGCACACACAGACCCAGCAAACTGTCATGGAGAGAGACACTACAGCTGGAATCAGCAGCTTCACGCGCAGGTAAAGATACAGGCATCTGAACTCGTAGGATGATGTGTTGTGTATGCCTATGCATATATGCGTATGTATGCTTAAGCCTGGTAGCTAGAGAAATATTTTACACTTTACATGCTTGGCAAAATTTGCAACCACACTGATTCCCTGGGGAAAACTGCTTTTTGTAATGTCTGCCTTGTTAAGCTAATATGATACTAGCTAGCTAGAGCTGGCGTACCTGATGACACATCACCCAAGTCACTCCATTACTTTTATTAAGTATATGCTGTATAATACATGTTCTCATTAGAGTAACGTTATTAAATGCTCCCACGTACGCACCTGCGCGTGAAGGAACTGCTGCATGTTCGTGTCAGAGCTATATGATGCTTTTTGCCAACAAAGAAGGAAAAGGAGAAAAGCTTTAATGAGCCTGTAATGGCAGTTTGCATTTTGTAAAGTAGTCTGGTATCTCATTTAAGTAAGAATTAAAATTTCAGAAATTATCGCATGTGGAAACTTGAGATGACAAAAGGCTAAAATATTTAGTTTTATTGGCTAAACATCATCAGACTAACTAATAACCATGACTAAAATATTACTATTTTGAAAAACTAAGACTGAAGCAACTGAATCTGTTAAATATAACACTGCTATAAATCAGCATATAAACGATATAAACGGAATAACTGTGCTTCTGATGCATGTTGGAGCCTTTCTGCAAATTTGCATTGTATTCTTCAATCTTCATTCTGATTTCTTTGTTCAGGAACAGACTCTACAGAGCAGCAGCAGGTAGAGGAGGTGAGTGTGTTATCCAGCTGCGCTATCTAATACTAGCTCTCTAAATCACCATTCTGCTACTCCTGCGACTCTCAGATTGACCCTGTTACTTTGTATGGCTATTAGATTGTGTTAGAAGTGTTGTGTATGTATTAATGTTTGAGAATGAATGTACGAGAGAGCATTGTGCAAATAATAATGTAAGTCTAGGTGCAGAAATAATAGTTTTATGGCTATACATATAGTTGGATGTTTATTTTTGAACAATTACTATGTGCTGTAATCATATGGTCCTTTTAACGTGTGTGTGTGTGTGTGTGTGTGTGTGTGTGTGTGTGTGTGTGTGTGTGTGTGTGTGTGTGTGTTCAGCTGGAGTTGGTCTTACCACATGATGGAGCCCCTGGTGTGCCAGATTTTCTCTCTTCCACCACCCTATCAACAGGAAGCTATATCTCTAGTGAACATGATCCCAACTTCAATATTACAGGTACGGTAGTGACCTCAGTCATTTTAAAACATACCAAAAAAAAAAACCCTTACACCCCCCTTGAAAGAAATTGTGTTTGTTTTGAATCCCCTAAATTAGTTCTGGTGCAATATTTGCAATTAGTTGCAGAAGTCACATAATTAGACCCATATCTGTGAGAGATTATACATGAACGAACAGCATTATGAAGACCAAAAGGACTGGAAAAGCAGTGATTAGGGTTTGGATTTAAGAAACATTTTTTTGAAAATCATGTGGAGCACCAATAAATCCATTAGTAACAGAGACTTTGCCTAGAGGAGGCCACCCTCAAAAGTTGATGACCAAGCAACCAAGAGGCCGAGGGTGACTCTGAATATGATGCTACCACCACCATGTCAAAATATCCAAGTTTTCCATAAGAAGCTAGGCTTCTTGATTTTAATTATACATTTTTCTTTGACTTATCTAAGACAATGCCTTTTTTTTTTTTTTTTTTGACATTTTTCTACTCTCACTCTATTTCTCTCCCCCCCCGCTCTCTCTCCTTCAGATACTTCTTTGTTCAGTAATGAATTTTCTGCAAGGCCTGGAGCCTCCCTCACCTGCCCCAGCAGCTTGTGTGGTTTTAGTTTTTCCAAGACAACAGACTCCTTGCATTGCAGTAACAGTCTGCAGCACATCATCGATAAATACACTAAAGAGCTGGACAAATCCCTCAGATCAGTTCATACAGGTACAGATAATTGCACATGTCCATTTTATCCAGAATAGGTCCTATATGTAGAGCTATACACACACTGTTCAGCACTAACATATTCCTGGATAAATCAAATAATTTCCCTCAAGAACAGATATACACCTGATTCTGGGCAGTGTAAACAGGCACAGGTATGAGCACACACAAGGGAAAAATAGTATGTTTTATAGTATATAAAAAATAGTATATATTTTCTTTTTTTTCCAAATTTTCTATCCAAATAGGTCATTTGCCAATTCTCACCCAATAGCCAGCTCTTCCCACCGTAACACACTTGGAGTAAAGCCGTATCTGCCCTCTTTCGCATACATGAGCTCACAAACACCCACAATTGGCTAGAGCGAAAACCTTATTTTATTTATTTATTATTATTATTATTTTTTTAAATAAATTAAAATTCTAAAAGAAGACGTTCCACTATGACATGCATTGTGTTTGAACATAGCTACATACCATATCAAAACCTTTGTTTTGTGAATATCATAAAGGAGTAGAGTAGGGCTGCACAATATATTGAAATTCTGGAAAAATCGCATATGTAAATATCACGATATGCATTTCGCAAGGGCTCGCGATAACTGAATGATTTTAATACTTCGAAAAGGTACGAAAAGTCAAACTTTCAGGGTGACACAGTTAGCAGAGAATGCTTTCTTTTCCTCAAAAGAACATGAGTCATGTTTGTTGGTTATATCATTTTTAGTTTTTAAATATATAAATATATATATAAATATAAATTAAACCGATTTTACACACTTATAGCTTTATCGTACTGCGTAAGTTATGGCATATCACATTTTACTTCAGCATCATGCAGCAATAGAGTAGAGTTTTTTTCTTTTTCTGATTATGTACAAACAAGACCTTAATAGCCTGGACACAACATTTGCTTGTCCAGAGTGCCTGGACTACTGATTTGT
Source organism: Pangasius djambal (assembly GCA_022985145.1). Classification (NCBI taxonomy): domain Eukaryota; kingdom Metazoa; phylum Chordata; class Actinopteri; order Siluriformes; family Pangasiidae; genus Pangasius; species Pangasius djambal. The sequence goes on along the minus strand of CM040984.1, from coordinate 24,028,530 downwards.
CCGTCCTGGAGTGTGTTTTGAGGTACCTGATTTGACAAGCTTCCAATCATGAGTTATCTGAGATCTTCTCAGATTTGTGCTTGCTTTATTTTCTGTAGGAGGCAGTGTCTCTGTAATAGCTGCTCAGGAAAGTGGGAACACAGGTTTAAGCTTCTGTGCAGAGCAGAACACTGATGCTGGAACACTCACAGCACCACAAGTACCAATGCTCCCTTTACAGTGCAACCTGGAGGACAGCAATTCCCTTAATACCACTATGCAGGGTAAGGACTTGTCCAAGGAAAGAAAAGGCAACTCTGTGTGAAGTGTGTGAAGCTATAGTACATTGTGTTAATAAACATTTGTAAAAACTCATATTTTAAAATATTTTTTTCCCTGCACGAAATCAGATACCTTTCAGTCTCTTTCTCCTGAGATCACAAACAATGAAATGACAGAATGTTCCACAACTCTCCAACTTCCTTTAAATCCACCTGTGGAGGACTCTAACACTAGCACAGGCACGACTGCATCTGATTGGCTTGATTGTGGCCTTCCACAACACGGCTCCAGTACAGATGCCCAGTCATCATCTGCGTCTGCAGGCTTTCCTCAGTGGGAATGGACTCTGGTAAATTCATAAAGACAGAACCTAATAATTCCTCTGTGTATAAGCTGTTCACTGCTTTAACTCTATATGCGTGCTGAGGCGTCGTGTTCTGTTTTATGAGCTTTGGGGTGTCGCTCTAGAAGTTTATGATGAGATGACCGTCCTTGAGGAGTCTGAAATCTTGGTCAGTTTCAGATACAGTGCAATGTGTTGGTCTTACTATTAACTAGGGAGCAATCTCATGGATCTATTTATACTATACTGTTTTATTTTATTTTATTTTCATCCATTATACATAATTCCCATTAGTGCTGTGAGAGCAAATGGTACTCAGATTTTGGTAATATTTAAAATGAGTGTTTAACATCCTATGCTACTCTTTTGGTCCTCTAAAATAAGTCTTAATATAAGGATTTTTTTTTTTTCTAAACCATTTAAATGATGTCTGATACTAATAATAAACAGATGTTAAAAATATAATATAATAAACATGCTGTTATTTAACAATGAAAATCATATAATTGTTGATATGGTTATGTTTCCTGTAATATCTTTGAAAGGAGTCGTCAACGTTTTGTAACAGTTAGTAGGTTTTCCGCTACGGTAAAGTCTTCAAGATGGGGTGTGTCTTTATTTTTGTTCAAAGTTTGATGCTTGGTGCATCCATGCAGATTTGTTCAAGAGAGACTCTCTGCATAAAAGGATGTATTTTTTTTCTCATTGCTCAGAACAGTTAGTCATAGTAAAGCAAGAAAAGTTGGTTGACTGCATCTCATACTCTTTATTATTTTACTCTACTGTATGCTCTTCTGTATACATGCAGACGATATAACATCAGCCATTGCATTTTCTTGGGATGATTTCTCATTTGAATATCTCCTTGTATACTCTATGAAATCATATATTGTTTGCATTACCTTTGCAGGGGAACAATAGCGAGTTAAGGAATCTAGAACCATCTGTCTCACATGAAGGTAAGACCAAGACAAGTGAAGTATTTTAAGAACTCGCCGTAAGTTTGTAATAATGCACTTAATTACTTCATCATACTTCTGAGTTAAATTGTTAGTTAATGTATTGGATTTCCAGGCAAGCAAAATGGAACTTTCATTTGCATAGTAGGCTAGCTAATTTATGATTTGTCCATCCCATTTGTGTTTTTGTTGACATCAGTCAATCCAAATGGCTTCCTTTAAGTTCTCCTCGCTACACTATGGTTAGTCCTGCAATCCAGACCTCTAGCTTTTTCTAGTACTTTTCCTCAATAAACATAGCCAGCAACCACCTGCTTTCATAAGAAAGCATAAGAGGTCATTGCAAATGACCAACCAAAGAATTTTCCCAAAACCTGGCAGCAAAGTTGAAGGCTTATCATGTTTACTTTCCACTAACTTCTACAAACAAAACTCTAATAACTAATAAAGGCATCTAATCAAGTCTTAAATATAGTGACAATATCTTGTTGAGACGGTTCAGATCTGTTTACCTGCCAGAAGCTGATGTAGGTATGAAGGTATACATGGAAGTGCACATAGCCAGTTAGATAGCAGCCTTCAAGATTCTGAATCTTGTGGCCAGAAAAGTGTACAGTAAATTGCGTTGAGCATCTGAGGCTGAGACTAAGTTGATCATCTAAGATCAATATATGATGGGCTGATAATACTACTATACTTACTTCCTAACAAATGACAGACTAAGCAGGTAGCGAAGTGTAGATGTGGTATATTCTATTATGAGCTATAAAAATAAATAACATTTGGTATTAAATAGTTTTCCCTTCCTCATCAAAGACACAGCTGACTTTGTTCTATAAATATACTCATAAGATGAAAATGTGAAATTATCACAGTCAGAGCTGAAATGTTATGTCCAAAAAATGTAGATTTTACTAGAATAGACTGCTCTAATGTTTTATTTGAACTGAAGAAAAAAATTCTTTTGAGACCTATACAATTGCTGCCTTTCCAGGATATCTGTTATATCTGATATTATGTTGCTCTATATGAGCACTGCTGTGTATTCAAAAAGCAAGGCAATGGACTTGCATTGCAACGCTGTGTGACCAGCCATTGAACTATACATTGAACTTCAGTTCTTTCCGAGGTACAGTTCACTGAAATATAAGTTACTGAATTTAAAGTTACTGAAGTTATCAAAGTATAAATGACTGAAGTACAAGTTTCCAAAGTAGAAGTTATTGTAGTATAATTTATTGAAGTTACCATAGTACAAATTACTGAAGTACCAGCTACCAAAGTACAAGTTGCTGTGGTATGTTACTGAAGTTACCAAAGTACAAATGACTGAAGTACAAGTTACTGAAATATAAGTTACCAGGGTACAAGTCACAGAGTACAGGTTACCAGTGCACAAGTTACCGAAGTAAAAGGTACAGAGTACAAGTTACTATAGTATATGCTACAAAAGTTACCAAAGTACACTTAAAGCATGCATGACACTTCAGTTCTTTCCAGAGTAGAAGTTACTGTAGTATAATTTATTGAGGTTACCAAAGTACAAATTACTGAAGTACCAGCTACCGAAGTACAAGTTACTGTAGTATGTTAATGAAGTTGCCAAAGTACTAGTCATAGGAGAATAAGTTACAGTGTGAGTGTCCAAAGTACAAGTTACTGTAGTATGTTAATGAAGTTGCCAAAGTACTAGTCATAGGAGTACAAGTTACAGTGTGAGTTTCCAAAGTACAAGTTACTGAAGTAAACGTTACTGTAGTTTAAGTCACCAAACAAGTTACTTTACAAGTTACTGAAGTATGTTAATGAAGTTACCAATGTACAAATTACTTATGTACAATTTACCAAAGTACTAGTTATCAGAGTACGAGTTACAGAGTGCGAGTTTCCAAAGTACAAGTTACTGAAGTAAAAGTTACTGTAGTTTGTTATGAAATTTATTACAAATTACAAATAGTATAAGTACAAATTACTATAGTATAAGTTCCCAAAGTACAAATTACTGGAGTACAAGTTACTGAAGTACAGATTGCTGAGGTACAAGATACTTTACCATGTATTGAATAACCTTTAGTATTTTTAATATTTTAGAGGCCAGTAAAAAAAGGTACTGGGCTAATTCATTGTTAAAATAGTAAAATGCTGAAAGTGTTGCACTGTAGCAGTAATGAGCCATGTCCAGCTGTGTGGACGGATGTAGGAAAGATCGGAGATCATGTATTCCTGAAACCAGAGACATAATACCAATGTTCATATCTGTACCATTCACGTCCGATCCCTTTCTACGAGCACAGACCGCTCTCACTCTATGCTGTATAGACTAGAGGTGGGAAAAGATACTGAGATACACTTGTCTCTTTCAGTAGAAGTGTCCAGGCTGCAGAACGTTAGTGACGTGATGATTAGCACTCTTCCACAAAAAAGCTTTGACGAGACAGAGACGTCCCAGTCTACTGATAGGTACATTTCTATTAGTCCTGATTCTAGTAAACATTGCAAATCATAATTTAATAAGATTAATTCATTTGATCATTCTTTTACAGAATTAGAATTATTTAGTACTGAGTAGAGGATGTCCTCACTGTGCCCTTTATACAGGTCATGCAGTCAGTTGGAGGAAGTGGAGCACAGGAGGGAGCTACACACCTGCCAAGACGTTTATGCTAAGAACCGAGAAAAAGCAAAGGAGTTCAGAATGGTAAGGAGTGACTGTACTGTATATATGAATTTTCAACGCTCACTATAAGGACATATTGTACTGAATATATAAACACGCTGTCCTTACTGTAGAGTCTAGAGTGCAACAGTTGATCCATTCAGGATTGTACATTTAGCAGATGTAGAGTATTTTGAGTGTGTATGTTTTTCATTGGTGATTTTAATCTTTTTTTTCCCCTTAAACTTGTATCCCTCTTTCCAACAGAAAACCTTGGAGAAACTAAGGGCTAAACAAAGATAATCCTTATTCCTGTCTATACTGTTTGAGAAACGTTTGAAACATATCTGTGGTGTTTTGTGTTTTCCTGACACAATTTTTTTTGTTTTGCTAACTCTGTATTTTAAATTATCTATTAAAAGATTTTACTTTCCAAAAGTTGTGTACTATCTGTCAAACCCGTTCGTTCATCATTCATCCATGGATCCGGAGCCTATCCCGGGAACACTGATGCAGGAACACGCTCGGGGTGCCGGTCCATCTCAGGGCAGCATGCATGCACACACACACGTTCACACCTTAGGGAAATTTAGACACAAGCCGCCAATCTGTAAAAAGGAATTATATAATGATATATTTATATTTTCTGTTCTGCTTGAGAGCGAGCTGCAAGCCTCACAAGGCCTAGAAGCTCCATTTCTGTAGCCATGCCTGTTTCAGTTAGGCTCCCATTTACGTTCTCAGGATAGCTATTATGGAATAACAGAGATAACATTTCAAGTTCATGATTTTCTCTTGACTCCAGATTGGAAAATAGTGTTAAGCAAGCATCTTAGTTTTTCCACTAAAAGGTCCCTTAACTTCAGAATGATCCCAATGGTGTTTTATAATCTATTTTAAGCTTCTCGTTCTAATGTTTTTAGTAGAAGAGCAGTAGGATAGTACGCTAGTAGGCTCCCACACAAGCCAATCCTTATTTTTAGGTAAGGAATGTAAGAGAATTAACACTGCAGTATAATTAGCCCTTTATCTTGATGCCAACCACATGCATTTGACTCACTACTGTTTAAGCCAAATGTTTTTTTG
>CM040984.1:23981606-24012026 GCA_022985145.1 Pangasius djambal | reverse complement strand
ATTTGAGTATTTTTCTATGTTATGTTCATGTTTATGTTCATAAACTTTTTATTTAATAAAATATGTTTTCATAGTTTGTGTTGTCCCTTATTATCAATGCAAAATGGTCACTAACTAAAGAGGATTTATGCTGATATTGCCCAAAAACCCTATTTTGTTCAGGCGTTTCCAAACTTTTGGAGGGCAGTGTATATACACATATATACATGTATATCCCATCATGCTGATATGAAAGAAAGCAAGAAAAAGAATTGAGCATGAATATGTCTGGGAGGTCACACTTCTACTGAAATTTGTCCACAGTCTCCAAACAGTGATAAAAGCGGAATGAGGTACAGAGCAGAGGACACTCTACCTGTCATGACGTGCGTTCGTGGCTTCATATCCACAAACTATTCAAAAACAAACAAACAAAAAATGGCCAAGGGAGACAATAAAACCTAATTATCAACGATACCAGTCTTGAACCTAAATTGATGTTATTCAGGCTTTGTTTTATTTGCATGTGTCACTAGACTCAGAAAAAAAACCAGACAAAACCAATTGCTTCAAAGTTGTTTGGGTAATTAAAAAAAAAAAAAAAAAGGATAATTTAATGGATGTGACCCAAGGCAATTCTCTTTGATTTGTATGTAAAGCTGATTTATATAATATGCCCATTAGTAGTAGCACACAATTTGTAGGTTATATGAATTAAAAGCAAAGTCATAATAAGTGGAAGAAAGAAAGAAAGAAAGAAAGAAAGAGAGCTACACAATTCTAGGTTTCTGTAAGGCTTATGACAATGTCTATTGTTAAAAACTCTATACAAATAAAATTTAATAAAATTGAAGACAAAGAAAGAATTTATTTGGTTTTTCAAAATACAAATATTACAAACATTATACCAAGTATGAATGTTTACATGTTTATTACAGGTTTTTTTCTTTTTTTTCTTTAGATTTTTTTCTTTTACTTAGAATTATATATATATAAAAGAACTTTTATCTTTCATATGGAGGGTTTAAAAGATATGATTTGAATGAATAGGGGATTTTAAAGAAAACCAACTCTAACAACTGTGTCCAGACCTTTAGAGGTGACTCAATTTTTAATATAAGCAGCTAAGAGTTATACTATTTCAAAGAAGACGGCCTACACATTATGGAGATTCAAGGGTATAAAAAGCTGGTGCATCTGTTCAGGAACATTTGTAGATCCAATGTCAGATGGATATTTATAATAGTTGGCTAAAGTGAGGCTTAGATGAGGAAAGGTACGCCTTGGCATATGGGCACTTTACCATTCTAGATGTAGAAAGAAAAAAGTAAACATTTGGAGGCAGATCAAGCCAGGAAAATTCAAGGAAAATTGACTGATCCCATGATTGTCAGAGCAAAGATTCCAAATCAAGGCACTAATGCGGAATGTTTGCAGTTAAAAAGAATTTATTTTGAGGGCTGAAAACATGTAAAAAGTCACCTGATACACCAACAGGTATTGGCTCAATCAGCCAATATGCACTGACCAATCAGACCCATACTGTATGTGCTTATTGAACATCCCATTAAGATTTGAACTCCATTGCTGTTATAATAACCTCAAATCTTCAGGGAAGGCTAGATTTTGGAGCATGGCTCCAATTTGGATTCTCCCATTCAGCCACAAGAACATTAGTGAGGTCAGGCACTGATGTAGGACAAGGAGGCCTGGTGTGCAGTCGACGTTCCAATTCATCCCAAAGGTGCTCAGAGGGGCTGAGGTCAGGGCTCTGTGCAGGATGCTTGAGTTATTCCACACCAACCTTGGAAATCATGTCTTTATGGACCTTGCTTTGTGCACAGGGAAATAGTCATGCTGGAACAAGTTTGGTCCCCTTAGTTCCAGTGAAGGGAAGTTTTTTAATGCTACAGCATACAAAGATATTCCAGACAATTGTGTGCTTCAGACTTTGTGGCAGTAGTTTAGGGAAAGCCCATATATAGGTGTAATGGTCAGGTGTTCATGTACTTTTGTGTAGTGTACAAATAGTGTATATTGCAAAGATTGGGGGGAGAATTCAGAAATGTATTTGCACCATGGAGACCTTGTTTCCCATGCAAAGGCTGTGAAAAAGAAGAAACATCTGTCTCCCTTTTCCACTGCCCGAATTGTGCTTTGTGACAATGTCCATTGTTAAAAATGCTATACAAATAAAATTGAATTGAATTGAATAACTGAACAAGAAATTTTTGCTGAAACCTGGCAACTCTGGTTAATGATATTAGCTCTTCTACGTGGGCCTTGCTTACAGTCTAGCAGCTTGTTTTGAGCAGTTTTAGACAATTTTATGCTGGATAACTGTATGCTGTCAATGCTCGACTGCGTATTATGGGGTTGCTCTAAAAATTCACTAGATAATAGCCTAAAGCATAAGTCAAGTGTGATAGCCTCTTGACTTAATTTTGTTTGAAGCTATGCTGTTATCAACGCTGTCCTGCCACACCAAAATCTATGTTCACAAGCTTCTGCTGGATTTGTTAGCAATTCATTAACATGATTGAATCTGTCTGATACTAAAAAGTCATGCTAAAAATGTCTAAATATATATAACTATAGAAACATGTAGTGAGTAGAAAGCAGATACTTGTCTTTTGAAATGTACTAAATAGAAGTCAAAAAAGTATTAGAATAAAAACTCAAGTAAAATACAGAAAACCAGACTTGAGTACTTTGTTAGGTACCTCTAGGTACATTAGTATTTTGGGGGGTAGAAGTATCTAAACGGTGGTAACAATTAGTAATAATAATAATAATAATAATAATAATAATAATAATAATAATAATAATAATAATGGAAACTGCCTTCTATGGTCAGAGATGAGAAAGTGTAGTATCTCTGATTACCAGGTCCTTTAACATTCCATCTGAATTTGCTGAGTGGAATAATTATGCTTGCAGATCTACCAGTTGAGTCATTAGACTTAATGGAAGTCCTTCAGTTCTACAGCAGAAGATGAAATTGATAAGAGTAGCATTATAAATAACACTGAGATGTTTTGAAACATGCCTAACAAAAGCTATTAGTGTAACAGCACTGTCCCAAACCCAAGAAAAACAGTTCATGCAAGGGTGAATACTGTAAAGAAGTAACAATGAAGCAGACCAAGCATGCAAAGCAAAGGCGATTGTCAGTCTGGAATTGGACAGCAAACAATCCTGCTGTTTGCGAGATCTTGTAAGAATGGTATAAAGTAAAACCTAATAATTAAGACCTAATAATTAATAATACACTCACCAATTCTTTATTAGGAATACCTGTAAACCATGCAGATACAGGTCACGAGCTTCACATCAAACATCAGAACAAGGGGTTTATGCCGAATGGTGCAAAGAACAAAAAACATCCAGTGAACAGCAACTCTGGGGGTGGAAAAGCCTTGTTTATGAGAGACATCAAAAGAGAACGGCCAGACTGTTTCAAGCTGACAGAAAGGCTACAGTAACTCAAATAGCCACTCTTTATAACTGTGGTGAGCAGAAAAGCATCTCAAAATGCACGGCATGTCAAAACTTGAGGCAGATGGGCTTCAACAGCAGGGTTCCATTCCTGTCAACCGAGAACAGGAATCTGAGGCCAAAGTAGGCTCAGCAAAACTGGACCAATGAAGATTGAGAATGGAACCTGATGTGGTCTTCTTATACCATTGCAATGACTACAAATTGCTTAAGAACATCACACCTCATTTACCTCATTAGAAATTCCAAAATTCATGAACATATACATGAAAATGCAACCCTCCCATATCCACCTCCCATCTCAACTAGCTTAATATCACAAACATTAGCTAAGTTATCTAAGCAGGTAGCTAACTGCATAGATATCTAATTTCCCCAGTGTAGGACAAAAGTCCATGCTGACAAACCAGATCGAAGATTTGTTCTTGACTGTGGTTGATGTGAACCCTGATAATGAAGGGTCTTGGTGGCTGTCCATGCTTAGAGTTCGGTCGAGATGAACAGTGAGCGCTATTCGACAGGGGTTTCTCTTGCTGGTCAAGCAGCTCTTAAGGAAGATTTAAGAGGTCAGAGAAAGTGCCCTTTACAATTCTCGCCAGTCTCATATTGTTTTTCGTAGATCTGCTCTTGAGGGTTTTCCATTTAAGACTGGGAATTAGAGCTAAACAACAGTCACCTTATTATTCATTTCTGACACAAATGTTTTATCCTTTTGTCACTCTTTAACATCCTTAAGGCATAACCTTGTAGACTCTGGAACCTCTGCAAAGCTGATACTGATCAGTTCAATTCAGTTTTGCACTCAAGTCTCCATCAGTGAACAGTGGATAAGACTTCATGTGAAAACTGTAATGAATTTCCTGCTTATACAATTGCATTATGAGACCATGTAATACACAGTTATAGAAGGGAATTATTTATATTTGCACTATACGGTGTCAGATGAGGATGGGTTCCCTTTTAAGTCTGGTTCCTCTCAAGGTTTCTTCCTCATATCATCTCAGGGAGCTTTTCCTTTGCCACCGTCACCTCTGGCTTGCTCATTCGGGATAAATTCATACATTCAAAAATGTATATCCTGAATGTATTTATTTCTGCTGCTTTGTGACAATGTTCAATGTTAAAAGCACTATACAAATAAAACTGTGGCAATTGCAGTTCTAAAGCTATCATAGCATAACTGCTCCTCAGCATTGTGGTCCAAAGCCATCTTCGTGCTTTTTAAGTGGTGCCCTCCTCAGTAATCTCAATGATCTTCAGGCTGTAATTGTGGGGCCATTCTCAGCAGCAGTGAGTGACTTCCAGTTGATGAGAACTCCAACCAGAAGTAGGGATATCGATATGGATCAGGCAGGTTCAGAGAGCAAAACAGGTCAGGATCACTGGTATCTCTGGAGTAGCATGTGTAGCTCGACAGAGAGAGAAGGAGAAAGAGAGAGAGAGATTATTAGGTATGCTTATTGTCCCGTAATGGTTAAGGACAAAGTGCTTTGCGTGCAGAGTGCAAGCAGGCACTCCAGCAAGACAGCATAACTGAAAAGGAGAGCCAGAAGGTAACACAGACATGAGGGCTCCCAGGGATATAAAGCGGCCAACCACTACACCGTCAACAAACCTGAGTGAATGCATGAGAGTGGGGGGTGACAGCATCCAAAATCCCAGTTCACCACAACACTCTATGCCTGTGAACCCTCCAGATCTGCTCCTTTACCTAAGAAAAAACTATTCATAGAAGGCTTGACAAAACAAATATGTTTTTTACTGATCACTGATCACGTCTGCTTCATTTTGAAGAACATCAGCCATGGTGGCACAGATGGGAGCATTGCATCCTCACAGCTCCAGGATCCCCAGTTTGACCCTTAGCTCGGGTTACTGTTTGTGTGGCGTTCCACATGTTGTCTCCATTCCCAGGTGGGTTTCCTCCATGTTATTTGGTTTCCTCTCACCTGCAGGGTGTATTCCCAACTCATGCCTAGTGTTCCTGGGATAGTCCACCTTGTGTCTGACCAGGTTAAAGTGATTTGGATAAGATTCTGGCTTTCTGGTGAGTTATAGGTCAGCAGAGTAATGCCACAGGCAGTTCTGTCCTTTACCGCCTGAAGTTGGCATTTACTGCTTGAAGTCGGAATTTAATTTTAAAATTCAACCGGGGTAATAGCTTGCCTACATCTTGTTTATTGCATCTTTTTATCGTCTTTTCTCTCTTCATCTGCCACGTATTGATGTGGAAAAGCCGAGGAAAAAAGAAAGTGGGTGTAATTGCACTCATTTATTGTGCTTGTTCTTTCTATCTTCTACTTGTGATTCTTGAAAATGAGTTCTTGGAAATGGAGCAGGTAAATGCACTTCCAATTACAGCTATTCTATTAGATCACGTGATCTCTAATCAGGACTGTTGTGGTACAAAAGGTCAGTAAATTTCAGTTGACATTCAGTTGCATGACTGCAAAAAGAAGAAGATGCATACATACATATGTACATGTGACAACACCATGAACCTAACATTTCCAAACATGAAACTACGAATTATCAATATTTATACCATAGTCCAGTTTCGAATTTTTATAGAACAGCATCTTTGACAATTGTGTCAGCTGTAATTCGAGTAACAGGTTTATATCAATGAAATCATTCTAATATGTTACTCTTTCTGTAGTAACAACGAACACAGGGATTTGTATGATGAACATATCGAAATAAACAGATTAAATACATGTGTAATAGTTGATTTGGTGAAGTTTTCTGTGAGGAGATTTATATTTAGCATTTTTGGAAGGAGTCTCCAGTGTCAATGCTTTGAACAATCATGGGTATAGCAGTAATTTTACATTTTTTGTATAGCGTATATATGTGTATATGTGAGTTGTGTATAGAACATGAACCGTGTACTTTTCTTTCCTCCTTTTCTTTGTCCACTTGCCTGCAATATTTCCAAATGAGTAGAGTTGATCAACTTCCAACAAATATAACCAAAAGTCTTTAAATACTGTTGAGAGTTTTTTTCTTTCGATTTAATGAACACAAGAAATAGACTGATTGATTTCTCTTGCAACAGGCTACTTGGATGCCAGAAGCAGTCAGACCGAACACAAATATTATTTTCCTCATGAAAAAGCCAATTACCTTAAATGAGGAAGGATGCGGCATTGCAAAAATGGAATTCGCTCCTGGCAGGAGATTAATTTCTCTTCTTGTCAAGTCCGTCTAGGTGAAATTTAACACCAGTATACAAGCCACAAGAACAAGAGTCAATAGAAAACTACAGGACTTTTTTTTAAGAAAGAAAAAAAACAGATATAGAGGAATGGTAATCATTAAGTAGTGACTATGGAGACTTTCTACTATCTCTCTTCTTTTTCTTGCTGATTGAGTTCTGTGTTCAAGTTAAAAACTTTTTATGCATGAGACATGTTTCTGGGTAATTTTGGCCTTTGGATAACTCTTGCTTTGGAACCAAGAGCTGTATGGATTAATGTAAATCACTGCCTCTCATTTGAACATTCTTCTCAAATAGCTACAATTTATCTTTTAAATTTCATTTGCTCCACACCTTACACCATTAAACTTTTTGCTTTGAAGAGTTTGAAAAATCAAACCAAAGCTGAAAAATACTTAGTAAACAGTATTCTGTTTAGCTTAAATATTTAGCGTATATAATATTTTTTTATACAGTAGTTTAGTGCCAGACAAAATATTTGTCATTGCTTGAGTAACAAGGAAATATGAACATATGACAAAAATGAATTTGTAAGTTATTATTTGTTAAAATCATTACAGATAATTTCATTTTTCTTTCATTTTCTATCTCTATTTCTATAGTTTTCCACTAGACAATGCTGTATGGTACCAGAACCACAACTTGTCATTCTTCCTTGCCAAGTGATATGTACCATAATGAAGTACCTGTACTGTATTTGGGCACCCTCTAGCCAGAATATCATGTGTGGAGCTTGAAAAAATAACAAAAGATACAGTATGTGCTGGTAAAACCAATGACAGAATCATCCTGATAATTGCTTTATACCATATGGTACAGCACAGCAGACTTCAATAACTGTAATGAGCCTAGACCAGGGAAAAGGACTAAATTGAATGAACAGAGGAATGATACAAAATACAGGAAAATATGCAAATAAGAGAAGCATAAACACAAACTGGCAAAAAAAAGAGGCCTAGTAAACATACAAAAGAGTAAGCTATGCTATAAAAAAAAGTCAAAAGAAAGCAGAATGAGAGCAAACCAAGACCCTGAGAGGTGGGAAAATATATAGACCTAAAATGAGCTGTGAAACAAGGTACAGGTGTTAGTAATCAGGGATGGTAGCACAATGTAGTGATTATCTGTTGCTTTCTCAAGTTCCTTTCATTTTTGTTTATTTTGTTGCCTTCATGAGGAATTATTACAATTTTTATCATACAAGTTCATGATTTTTTAAAATTTTTTCATTGTTTTTTATTCACCCACAGTAATATTTTAGTAGTATTTATTTATTTATTTATTTATTTGTCTCCAACATTTAGCTTGATATAAAATCCACTATTTTCTATTTCAGCAGAATCCCAAATTGATTTCTATGCACTGTGTATGCTTACTACTTTGGGTATAACATAATAGTGTTGCAGAACATACAATAAAAGCCTTATATAAAACTATTTGCTATTTACTAATTAACTCCTTGTAATGCGTTGTTGATTTTTTTTGAAGTTGTATGACTTAGAACATCTCTCTATTTTCACTTAGATTAATATAATGGCACACTTTGCTTTGTTTGGGGTGCACATGTTGCCTATAAACCTGACTTGCTGTCCATGGTTCTTATAGGAGCGCTAATGCACATTATACAGTATATTCATGTCAAAGCATCAAATTGCAATTTCAACCTGCAATCGAGCCCAGCACTTGTCATAACAGAACCTCTGGAACGGAAATAAGGAGTGAGCAGCTAATGTCTGTGCTAATGCGCAGGAGATAATATGCTAGTTTAAAGCAAAAACCACGAAACTGGCATACTAGTTGTAGCAGAGTATAGTCAAATGGGACAGAGGGCTATAAGTAGGTTGTTAGAAAAGCAAATAAGATTTTCTTAAAAAGTAATGCTAATTCAATTATCTTTAACATTTATGGTGCCTAGCAGGGCACTTTACATTCATCCTCAATCCCCTGCAGTAGTTCCCTTAGGAGAAAACAGCCTGGATAGTGACATTCTGAGCAGTCCATGATGAACATATTAACAAATATTTCATAATTATCACAGTACTGTTTATTTCTCTTATCCAAGGCAAGCACTAATGTTTATATGTCATTTAATATGATGACAACACAAATGATTCTGTGTATTTGCTAATTAGTTTTGTGTTGCTAATTAGTGTTAAAAACATTTAAATATGTCATTAGCCTGCAGAGACAGCAGACATTTCAGTGTCAGAACAAATGAGTACAGTTGTTGCTATACAACACAATTTTAACAGAAAGGATTTTATTTCTGGTATTATTACAGCTGATTTCTGACGAAATTTGTATTTTTTATGTTAATGTTAAAAGTGCTAAACCTGCATGTATTCTTAATCTAAATGACTTGTAACTTTTCATACAAACTGGTTTGTGTAAATTCTTACAAATTTGAAATCATGAAAACATATGGGATGTTAATAAGAAATCCTTTAAATCCAGCCTAAACTATTTTAATGGCGATGTTTTACATTAAGATTTCCTTAACAAGCATTCACACATTAGTTTACATGAACAAACCATGAACTTTAGCATTAATACATCATAAGTAACCATAAGTCAAATAACCAACACTTGCATGAACCAATGTTCATAACATGAGCCAATACCTTAATGAACATGTATGCAGTTGTTAAATAGCAAAATCTACAGCTTAGGCTGCAAAGCATGTTTTAATATTTACACCTGGAGACTGAAATTCAGGAACATTTAGGAACATGTTTTAATTTAAATTTTGCTCATTTATATAGACTTATTTTTAGTCACGTATTGAGTAAACATTAGCCAATGCAGGTGCACTGACCTAACATTTAAGCAAACGTCAATTAATACATGTGTACTTAACAGGGGAATGGTTGAATTGTTGAATCTAATTGGTAATAAGTGATTAATTTTCTATAACAGCACAGCTCTGGCAGCTACGATAGATAACACCATAATCTAAGCCTAATTATTCATTCATTCATCTTCATTAACCGCTTTATCCTGGTCTGGGTGCAGATCAGTGCGGTGGACAATTGCCAGTCCCGGTAACACAGGGAGCAATGTGGGAGAATTGACACTGGAGGGGACACCAGTCTATCACGAGGCACCATGCACACACACACACACACACACACACACACACACACACACAAAGAGCTGGGTTGTAATGATGGATGTCCTATTATAAACGAAGTTCTGCAAACTGGAGAAAAGTGACAGTCATTGACACTATGCAACATATTGGTCCTGTTTTTCCACCTTCTTTTCGTCAGTAACTTTGTTTTCCCCTCATATCTTCGCTCTTCTCTCTCACTACAATTGTTCCAGTTCTTTATTCCCTTCCCATCTGCCCTGGTGGTCCCACACCTAAAAGGAGCTGTTGCTGTAGTGATGGATGACTCTATCAGAGTGTCAGAAAATAGAGAACAAGAGAGGACAGGTAGTCTCCCTGGTCTATATTCACACAAACATACTTCATAATCTAACCTCATACTTCAGCATTTCCTGTTGTGAGAGATGTGTATTGATTAATCCATTAGTGCTTTGTAATGAATGCCTGTTACGCTAGTATTATACAACACGATTGTTTTTTTTCCCAAGAAAATCTATAACACAAGTGGATCATTCATATACTACAATGCCATTTGGGCCACGTCTTCTCCTTTAAAGAAATGACTAGACTCTATTGCCATTTTTACAATATTTTCTTTTAAAAAAAACATGATTTATGGTAAAAATGATTACACAACAGATCTTACAAATCATGTCTTTGCAAAGTACACTAATTAATGATTATTAAATTATGACAACTAATGTTGAGTATTGAATATTTCAATATTCATATTTTTATTTTATTAACATAAAATATTTCCCATTCATTTGAACATGGATTAAACAAACTGTCTTAATAAAACAGACTTAAATTTTGCTCACAGAAAACTACAAACACAAAATTCCAGAAATGTGTATAACATACAAGCAGACAGTAGTGCATCAGTCTTGTAATGCAACACTTCAGTTTCCTTGTTTGTACATTGAGGAGCCTGGGTGTGGGTCATCCTCAGAACCAGGAGGTGAGGTGGTCATGCTCCCTAAAGCTAAAAATGGCCTAACCATGGCTACTTACCAGGCTATACAGTATGTGTTCTGCTTGCTCTTAACTGTTGACATGAAAATAAAAAAACATACTTAATTCATCACTCCCTTCTCCTCCTGCTTTCTCCCACTTGGCATTCAACAATGCTGTTACAAGGTGGACTTTTTAATCTAGGACAGCCATTTCTTTCCAAATAAAGAACACGCAAACATGTTATTTCATTATTTTCTTTTTAATGTGTAGATCTTGTGCTTACTTAAACACTTAAGTGTTTAGTGAAGAGGTGGGTGTTTAGTCTTCTTTGGAAAAAAGAAAATATATAAAGTCCAGTGTCTGAGTTGTTCAGACAGTCAGGATGCGTTAATTCCACCACTTTAGTTCCAGGAAAGAGTCTTAATGCATGTTTCCTTTGTGTCTTCAGGAACAGCAGGTCAATTTTAGTCAAATAATACCTATTAATGTAGGTTCATGCAGTAATTCTAGGCTAGCACACCCAGTTCGCAAAGAGTCTTGCTTTTTTTGTTTCCTAGCACATGCAAGCAAATACATATGGTGAAATGAGAGTGGCCTTTTGTCACACATCTGCCCCCACCAAGGAGTAGTCTAGCCTCCTCGCACACATTACAGTGATCTCACAGTGATCTCAGAACAGAGCGCTCTAACACTAAGGCAGGTCACATAATTTAGGACAAGAAGAGACATAATAAGTTGTGAACCTAGATTTACTGAGAATACTAGCCACCCTGTCTCTCCAGTGTGAGGTAAACATTATTATTCCTACTGGTCAGTTAGCATAATATTATGCTTGGCCTCAAATGCCATAAATGAAAATGTGTCCTTGTCTTAGAGAGGCCCAGGTTCTAGATTGTTGGAAACTCAAAGCATTTCTAACAAACAGCGTCCAATTGGGGTCCACCAGGTATAATCATCATGGACACTTCCCTTACAGGCTGGGGAGGCGTATGGTGCCACAGGGTCACAGTCTTATGATATCATCTCAACCAAAACATTTGCTAATGACCACCTCAGCCCAAGGAGTGGGGAACTGCATGATAGAACTGCATTCTAATGACTTGTACCTCATCTTGAATGGATTGGTGGCCAGATGACTCTGGGAGAACTTGTGGTTGAATCTGGGATTGCCATGCAAGTTTCCAAACTTTTTAACTGATTGATTGACCTTGCAACATTCCATGAAGGTGAACCCGCAGAGTGTTTCTTGCTGTGGGCAGTACATGCCAGCAGCTTTCCATACTCAGACCAACTGTTTGTCTGTCACGGAGGAAAGATATGAGGGGTTCACTTGCCTAAGCAGAGGCTAGAGGTGGAAGATGTCCTCACCAGAGCTTATACCATAAATATGTTTGGTCAGCCAGTGGTGGAATGGTTCTCCCCTCGACAACTAGAGCAATGGAGCTTGATAACAACAGACCAGTGGCTACTGAGCAAACTGCCCGCAGGGTATCTTTTACAGTTTCGCCATCAGCTAGAGCCTATGCCTGGGACACTGGGTTCAAGGCAGGAATACACCCTAGAAGGGATGCCAATCCATCAAAAGGGGAACCATGCCCAGACACACATTCACACCTAGGGCCAATTTAGAATTGCTAGTCTGTATACAGCATGTTTTTTGCTCATTGAAGATTGGAGAAACTGAAGAACCCGGAGGAATCCCACACAGACACAGGGAGAACAAAACTCCACACAGACAATAGCCTGAGCTCACGATTGAACTCTGGAACTGTGAGATGGCAACACTACCCGCGTTACCACCATGCCGCCTTGAGACAAATTCTTAAAAAAAAATATGTGTCACTGTTAGAAATGAAGTATTCAATCCTCTTTTGATAAATAATGAAACACATTTTGATATACTATGATGAAACTCATTCTTGGTTGTGGACTCAGACTTAGACCCTGAACATTTTATATTCCACTGAGGCATCTGTTGCAGGAATACATTTCACACTGCCGTAATGGCAGTACACACAGCCCCAGGGGAGAGGAGGAGACCAAGGAAAAGTGACAGCCTCACACATGCTGTGTGGGTGTGTGGTTGTATTTGTCTGTGTGTGTGTGTGTGTGTGTGTCTGTGAGTGTTTGCAAGCACGCAATCGCTTTGATGGATGGATAAGATTTAACAACAGTGGTTCAGATCTGTCTTTGCTCCCACACATGCATGCATAAATGTGTACAAAAATCACAGCAATGAAATAAGCTCACACACACACACACACACACACACTTCAGTGCTACTCTTTTCTACTTGTGCACAGGTGCATGCAGCGAGACTGTATTTAGCTCAGAGATAAATGAGCATACTCAGAGACATACATTTATTATCAGTCACACACATACAGCATGTAGGTAACCTTTACATGCACACAGTCAATTTGTACCTAATCAGACCATGTTCTGAAGAATCGTATTTACAGTTCTGTTTTTTAAAAATCAATGACAAACCATTTTCTCTCTGGCCTGAATGTGTCTGTCTGAGTCTGTGTCAGTATGTTACATCTGTTTCAGCTCATCTTGCGCAGGATACCTCATTAGGCGGAGATATTCTGGAATTAGCTCTAAAATTCATTATTCCTCATCATGTGTCATTCGTCTAGAAGGTACGCCCCGGTCAATCACCCCTCCGTCAAATCTAAGGGAGGAAGAAACAGCAATCGTCATGGCGATAACGATGACAGGCAGCATGCAACGATGCTACGATCATAGTGTACTCTCATTAGCACGTTGCCATGGGAGACAGGCAGCGAGCGAGAGACTGGATAGGAAACGTGAAAGACATGAAAGTAACGTCAACTAATAAAGATGTATGGTGGTGAGATCAATATAGAATAGTCTTTCATTTCTAGCTTCATCCGAGCTTAAGAGAAATCTGACACACTTTTCACTCACAAAGGAATGTTGCTTTAGCATTTTGATGTTTGAATATATAATGTGGTTTTGCATTCAGTCCATTTGTTTGCAATATGTTGTGATTATAAAAGTTTCTCCATATGCGGTTGGTCTAATTAGAATGACTCTAATTAGAACAGCTTATTTGTGGCTAATTGCATGTGGGCCCTTTTTCGGTGACATGGTAAGAGTGTGAACACACTCTTTCACTTAAATGATTGAATATATTTAGCTGCTACAGAGAGAGATTATAAATAGCTTAATTAGGCCATGCTTGTCTAAACAGTGTCTCTTCTTGTTCTCTTTTTTTTTTTATTATTCTTTAGAGACACCGTATGTAATGTTTTTTTTTTTTGGTGGTAATTAATATTATTTAATATTGTGTCTGTGGTCGCAAGACAAACAAAACATCACTTAAAATAAAACCTAAAACACTGTATAAAATAAAATGCATCTTCCAGATCATGGACTGCTGATACTTTTTCCTTCTTAGACCCATTAAGTGATTTTCATGCTCCCGATTTATTTTGTAAGTATTGAATTTTTGAGAACCTGCTCACCTTACTGCTCACAAAATCAGTTCAATTGACGAGGTTTTTTTTAAATCATGCAGTGTGAACTGCAGTCTGTGCTTGCTTTCACACTGGACGGCATCCAGAAGACATTTCACGACATCATCCTGTAATTCAGACTTAATGTTTTGACGAGCTTTAACACATCCACTGCACCAACTGCCAGAGGATTAGATTGAGCCTGTAGAATCCATCTTGACTGATTCTCTATGAAACTGTTGTAATTTGCTTCTGGATGATTTCAACCATGCAATGAGCACGGCCATTTCTTTAGATATCAAATCAATGAAACACTAATACCACGTCACGTGCTTCTCTGTTGAAGGTTTATAGGCATTCGTAACTGTTTATAGTTGGGTTCTGTAAATTTATTGCAAACTTGTGCTGATCCACACACTGTGCCTCATTTATGAAAATGGATATAAATAAATGTATTCATAAATTGTTCGTAGGGGCATTTACACAGGAAATTTATCGTGGTATTTATGAAAATCCTGTTTAAAATATGTTTGCATCCTACAAGGTATAACTTTACGTATAAAGGAGACTCACTGGCGTGAACCTTGATTGCCTCGATCGGCTTTATTTGGTGAGTTACTGCAAATTTATATACAGGTTATGTTGCAAAGTTTAAATCACTTATTCATTTCAATTGCATGCAGCAATTTAATGAAAATTTTGCAAAGCTGCCTTTTCTTAAAAAGACTCAAAAAAAAGCAATCCGAAACAAATGCATAAATTAAGACAAATAAGACTAGTCATTCAATTAGAAAAAAGTAATGACACCCTAAAAAAGGCGGAAGAGTTAATGTGTGTCTACGGTAGCTGTTGCGCTGCAGTGGCTGAGCTGCATTACTGGATGATTTACTGCATGCTGTGCTTAGGCGCTCTTTCAGTTTAGCCATCATTTTGTTTTTCATTTTCAGCTCCCTGTGAGCATTGCCTCTTATGGAGTCTTGTGGGCACCACTTAATGTAAATCATCTGTGCCGTGAATGCAATTAGTAATTTAGATATGATTGATATCAACATATATGAGTATGAATAAAATAAGAATTAACAAAACTTTTGTAAATCTGGCAGGATTTTTTTGTTTGGTTTGGCCTATGGAAATGCTACCCACTGTGAAGCCCCAGACAAACATTTACACACAACTTTACTAAAATAGTGATAAATGAGGTCCTATATTTTCCAAATAGTTGATTGAATAGCAGTTTCTACACTAATTCTTTATAAGTAGATAAGAATTGAAGTCTGAAGCAATACTAATGCTTCAGAATATCCTCAACATGTCTGAAAGGTCACAACCTTTGCACTATGCTCAGGACGGATCCACATCCAGAGTTCTCGAGGTTGATCAAAGGATAATGTCTTGAGTAAAAGACAGCTGTAATTCCACACACTGTCAGCCTAATTACTTACTTAGTCAACATTAGACCAGCTCAAATCCCTTCCAAATTGTGTGCGTCTTTGCATGCTCTCACATCACTTTTCTAATGGGAGATTTAGAGTAAGTGTGGACATACATATTCATTCATAATCTGTTCTTTCATGGCTGATTCCTGTGTTATTAGTCCAATCCACAGAGACTTGGTTAGAGGAAGATGAGACAGAGTTCACCCCTAATCACTCACACCCGGGGAAACTGTTATCAGTTTTCTTCTTCTGTTGACAGAAATTGGATCTTTTTTTCATTCCCTTTTCACAACCATAAGGACAATTCTACCATTAAAACGTAATAGCGGACAGTTCAGTTCAGGTGCTGAGGCTCATGGTTTCACATTATCACACAGGAACATTTAGAAAACAAGCAACAGCTTATTTGGGGAAAAAAGTTGCTCTCAATATTAGGAGAGACAAAATGACCTAGTGGGTAAGAACTCTTCTTCAGAGAAGCAACTAGAAGGCCAATGGTAAGGCTCAATATGATGCTACCACCTCCATGCTTCACTGTGCGCATGAGCAGAGTTTTCTGCCAAACGTAGCAGTTTGTGCCAAAGTCAAAATGCTCAGTCTCATCAGACCAGAGAACATGTTTGCTGAGTCTCCAACATGTCTTCTGGCAACCTCCAAATGGGATATCATATGGCATGGCAATCTTTCATAAAGCCCAGTTGTGTAGATTCTTGACATACAAGGGTGAGTCAAGTGAAAATCTTAAAAGTGTGACAGAAGTTATATAAACAGACTGTACACGGCTGTAATTTATGTGCCATCAGCAATCACTCACACAATATTCTGTTTTTGGACCACCAAAGGAGGCATTAGGTGGAAAGACCTTACGGTCAGATAAAGAAGTGGAACAGATGGTGCATCAGTGGCTGCACATGAAGATAATTCTAGAAGATATTTTTAAACTTGTGAATCACTGGAACACTTGCACTGAATGAAAGGTTATGTAGAAATATGATTTGCATTTGTGGCACAATATTTTCAATTAGCAGTGCAAAATAAAAAAAATCTAACTTTTGAAATGATTGACTCTCATAAAAAACCTAATTAAGTCAATTTCAGTTCCAGTTGTAACGCTACAAAATTTGGAAAGGTTCAAAGGGGATGAACAATTATGCAAGGCAATGTAGGTGTGAATAAGTGTATGAAAGTGTGTGCCTAGTGCCCTGAGATGGACTGGTATCCCATCCAGGGTGTATTCCCAGGATAGACCCCAGAACCACCATGACCAGGTTAAAACAGCAATTCTCAATGGCTTATGCACATTCCAGGAGCTATGGCCCTTATTTATCAAAGTTGCATTAGTCAAATCCAATCTTAAAATAAGTGTATGCAAATTCCACTGGCAGTCAGACAGATTAATAACCAGAAGAATGCTTGATTTGCACTTAAATAAACAAAATCAAGATCAATGCATATAGTAAGTATAGCAGATAGAGTAGTATAGCAATAACAATAAAAATAGCAGATAACATTAATAAACATAAACTGCTCCTTGGGAACCTTGTACTAAAATATAGGTAAGGGGGTTTAGTGTGAACATGTCACTTGCTAATGGGAATCAGAATGCTCAGATGTGGATCTTTATCAGCTCATTAGTCCTGAAGTTGAGTAACAGGTGCATTTTTGTACCTGTAATTTCTTTCATCATTTTAGTTATTTGTCCAGATTCACTCATATTTATAAATAAAGCTTTAATTAAAATCTGACTTCAGTTAAATCTGACCAATTTGAAAATTAACAAAAACATAACTACCAGCAGATCTGATTGGGAATACTGTTCAACCTTTTTGCAACCTGACTGTGGCATTAAACAGCTTTATAAAAACACACCACAAACTCATTTTATTGTATTTTACTGAATTTATTCTATTTACTTTCACTATTCTGATCTTCTTTGGATTTTGATAACCTGCTTCATGCGTTCCTTTTATCGGTTCGCTTTTGTAGCACTTGCAAAATGTACTTAATGTAAAGTAGATATATATGGGGGGTAAATTGGGGCATATCATTATGTATATGCCATGTAAATGGGATTAGTGGGCGGAGGCTTGCTTTCATGCAGCTGATGCTGAGTCATCATTTGCTCAATCATAGCCATACAACAGTTTCATGAATCACAAACGCAGATTTGTTGGTACGTCGTTCCATGCTCTTGAAACTAAAGATGAGTAATGGGCTGTGTACTTGCTCACAATTGGTGTGAGCAAGTACATTAGGGAACGAAATCTACATACAAATTGATGTAACGCTAATTTGTGACTATATTTATTGTTAAAGGTGCCATAGAAATAAATTTGAATTGAATTGAACTGAAAATGCCCTGACAGATTCTTTAAAAATTATACTCGTACTGTATATTGTGAGCAAAGAAAATAATCACTGGCTCCAAAACCACAATCACTCTCTTTCTCAAACTGAAATATTCATAAATTTTACACATATTTATGATATGAACATGTACAACAAACCTTGTTTTTCACACACAGCTGTCAAAGTGTCTATGCTGCTGTCAGTGTTGAATACATCAGCAAGTGAAACTTGCATATAATTATAATGGATTATTTATTTATTTATAAGATAATGTATTATGTATTTATGTATTTTTATGTACTTTTTGCTTTTAGTGTTTGCTAGTGGGGGGAAATGTAAGTGCCCAAAGAATATATACCAAACTGCTGAACTCAAACATTATTTACCTACAGTTACAGTCAGTAAGTCAGTCAGCTTCTCTGGTTGCTTCCTGAGTACAAGAGCCAGAGATGGGGTTATTCAATGGCATCCGTATCACCGCTTTTAAACACAATCACTTGCCTTTAAGCCTGAGAAATCAGGGATAAATAATGTCAACTGACAATGGGAATAGTTTTCTTTGCTTTCCAATTTATAATAAAATGACTTATATGATGATATCTGAATGAGAACATGGCACACGTTGAGATAAACAACTGGATCGGAAAATATTGTTGAATTGTTCTAGTAATTAACAGGTTTTCAAATAGCACTTGATCCAGCACAATTCATACTGTTACTCATGCATACATGTTAATGAAGCCACTAGATACTAAATCTGTCATGAAATCATAATGGGTGTGTAGTATGCAAGATATTTTCTCACACTTTTATTTACTATTTTGAATTGTGCCAGTGGTTTGAAGGATAAGCTGACCAAGCACTCATCTGCTACCTTTACAATTAAATTTAAGTGTAGTTCATGATTTTATCCACGAAAATTTATCCTTATGTTTTATTCAAACTCCACCTATGTGTGCTTAACTCAAAACTGAGAATGGGCCATAAAATATTTTTATGATAGCAGCAAAAAAAAAAAAAAAAACATTTTGTGCTGGAGTAGCAGTTCTTGCATAGGCATCAAAGTGATATTTAGACCTCTTGCAATAACACTCATGACATACTTTGCACTCTTCTCCACCTGATTGGATTTATTTGCAATTCATGGTGATCATTTGCTGAAATGGTCATTTGCAGCAACGGCTGTGGTCCAAATTGGAGGTTAAATGACCTCATTGGCTGTGTTTTTTTTATTTATTTAAACCACATGGGAAAAATGTAATGAATATTATATACATAGGGAAACAATTTGTTTGAGTGCCATGCTCCTTGATAGTTAGAACATAATGACACCATTACTGATAATGAAGTTGTTTACCTGATATGAAATGTTGTGTCACTGATAGTGTGTGTGTGTGTGTGTGTGTGTGTGTGTGTGTGTGTGTGTGTGTGTGTGTGTGTGTGTGTGTGTGTGTATGTGTGTGTGTGGGTGGGTGTGAGAGGATGTCTGGGCTGGTAACCGGCATATTGGCATGAGACGTCACGTAAAGTATGCGTGCTCTGTCTTCACACCGCATACGTTATACCGGCGAGTATAGGAAAAAAGAACGTGTAAAACGAGAGAAAAATAAATTGGAGAGGGAGTGAGGAAGAGAAGGAGACTGAAGGGAGATAGTTGGGTTTTTTGTGTTTGTTGTTTGTGTTGTTTGTGCAGGAAATCTAGATGAAACATTTTATGGAAATTGAGGAATACATCATGAGAAAGTCAAGCTATGTGTGTGTGTGTGTGAGAGAGAGAGAGAGAGAGAGAGAGAGAGAGACAGAGACAGAGACAGAGAGAGAAAGAGTGAAAAAGAGAGAAAAAAGAGAGCCAGTGAATTCGAAATGAGGTTTTATCTCTGACACTCTTAAATGATAGAGTCCACAGACAGCTTGTTAGCTCCATTGTCTCCAGTCTGCTTTTTCTGGGACAATTACAGAAGACAGACGTTCCCCCGGAAAGGAATCCGAAGCAACGAGTCCTCCAGCAGTTTTCTCCTTGAAACCCCTGCTGTAAACCCCCTCACACCCCTACTCCACTCCACCAAACACACACAGGGAAGAACAAAACGTCTGGGCTCAGACGCTAACTCATAGTTGCATAATGTGAGCAACTTCTCTCTCCCTCTCTCTCTCTCTCTCTCTTTC
The DNA here is from genome assembly GCA_022985145.1 of Pangasius djambal. Classification (NCBI taxonomy): domain Eukaryota; kingdom Metazoa; phylum Chordata; class Actinopteri; order Siluriformes; family Pangasiidae; genus Pangasius; species Pangasius djambal. Next base: position 23,991,827 of record CM040984.1, on the reverse strand, counting down.
TGAGCAGTAGCAGCTGCTGTTGTCACTTCACTACACAAGCAGGAAAAAAGACATCACAATGAGGTCATGAAAATGAAATCAAGCTGGTCTGATCAGTCAACTCGAGTCTGATCCATCAGTGTAAGAATTCAATGGCACAGATTGACTAAGATCACAAGTAAAGAGGTTTAGCTGCATGTGAAATCTGATCAATTGTGTGCACAAAGAGTGGGTGTTGAGAATAATTGTGTAAATGACATCAAGGTTTAATATTTAAAAACAAACTTGCCACACGACTGAGTAATTAGGTGGCAAATACAGTGCCTCCAGTAAGTATTCACCACCTGAGTGATTATTTCTCATTTCGCTTTATTGCAACAACACATTTAAACATATTACAATGAGATTTTCTCCTGTGTTTTTTGAATGGACTCCCTACAAAACTAAAATTAAGATGTCGTCAGAATTGTTGTTTAAAAAATAAAAAAATAAAAACTGCATAACTGAAAGTATACAACTCCTTTCTTTTAGCAGTTTAAATTAGGACAAGTATGTAATTTTTGAGAGCTAAATATGTTACAGCTGCTACAGGGTACAGCTGTGTTAATTTTAAATCCACCTGTGTCCTATTGTATGTTTGCACAATAAGTACTGCATCTGGGAGGTCTCACAGCTAAAATGGCAGATCAGATCATTCCTGCTATCATGAAGACCAAGGACCTGCCCATGAAGCTTTGTGAAGAAGTTTTTAGGAGGAAAAAAAGATGGGGAAGGTTATTAAAACATCAACAAAGCTTTGAATCTGCTTAGGAGCACTGTGAAATCCATTATAACAAAGTGAAAAAAATAGAGTATAACCCAGACCCTAGCAAGCTCAGTGCTCAGGCAAGAAGGGCAACTGTCAGAGAAGTGTCCAAGAGTCCAGCTAAACACCGAAGTGGTTACAGAACTCATGGACTGAAATAGGAAAACCTGTGCACACCTAAACGATATCATCAGCTCTTTACACATCTGGTTTATATGGGAGAGTGATCAGAAGGAAGCTACTACTGAGAAAGCGTATGGACAAGATTTTGTTGTCTGATGAGACTAAACCCGAGTTATTTTAAAGACAAAGACAAAGCATAACGTTTGGCGCAAAGCCAACAACTCAGGCAACACCATTCTGTGATCAAGCACGGTGGTGGTAGCATCCTGCTCTAAGGGCTGCTTTTCAGCAGGAGGAATTGGAAAAATTGTTGCCATCACAGGCAAATTGTTGACCAGTACCTGTTCCAGTCAGCCAGACATCTGCATTTAGGGCAATGAGCCAAAGCACAGGGCAAAAACTACAAAGGAATAGCTTAGAAAATAAAAGAAAGAAGGTTTGTGCTCAGACTTAAATCCAATTAAATATCTGTGGCATGACCTGAAAATGGCCTTCCACCAACATTCTTCATCTAATTTGGCAGAGTTGGAGAAAATTTGCATTGAGGAATGAAAGAAAATGACAAAATCAAAATGCGCAAAGCTCATAGAGACACATCCGAGACAACTCCAATCTGTAATTGCTGCAAAAGGACAATTCACGCTGAAGGAGTGAATACTTATTAATTAAGCAGTTTTTAGATTTTTTTTTTTTAATTTTCAGAAATTCTGATGATGTCCGAAAACTATTTAATTTTATTTCTTTGGAGAGTCGCTTCAAAAGGAGCAGAAGTATATCCATTTCTGATATGCTTACATTTGTGAGATCAGACGCGATTCTCAGAAGTGGTATCGCCATAAGCATTACATTTGATGTTGCAGTACGGCAAAAAGAGAAATGATACTTGGGGAGTGAATACTTTCTTGAAGCACTGTTGTTGTTCTTTCGGCTGCTCCTGTTAGGGGCCGCCACAGCGGATCACTGGTCCGCATATTTGATTTGGCACAGTTTTTACACCAGATGCCCTTCCTGATGCAACCCTCCCCAATTTTATCTGGGCTTGGGCCCGGCACTGGGAGTGCACTGTTGTGTGCAACTCCAGTGCCTGGGGTCGGTTCCCTGGCTGGGAATCGAGCTCGAGCCTCAGCGGTGAGAGCGCCGAGGCCTAACCACTAGTCCTCCAGGGACCCAATTCTGGAAGCACTGTAAAAAGCCAATTCAAGGCCAAAATACACATAAATATGGGTCAAAACTGAACACAGAAAAGAAGAGCTTAAACAGGTGTATTGTTCAAAAGTTATATGTAAAGCAAACCTCTGTAAATGTCCTTGGCAGTGAAGGGGTTTAATATTACATTTACAAATTTACTACTTAACCTCTACCGTACCGCTGTTAACCTCTAGGGGCAGTGTATCATAACTGAATCATAGAAGCATTCCGCACTTTAGAATTTTGCATTTTAATAAATATTTAGGCAATTGTTTCCAATGCTTTGCCTCAGCTAATGTTTCCAGTGCTTTGCCTCGGTTTTCACACTGAACTTGAAAATGTATCCTTCTAATGTTTACATCATAATGGGGTGTGTTTTTAATAAACTTTCCTCACGAACTTTCTGTCAAACAGTTGTACTCTTGCAATTGTACAAGTTTTGCAGAGAGGGGGGATTAGAGATCCAAGCACTTTTATTACATTGTTTATGTGAGTTCTTGCTTGTTATCACTTGATATGATAGATTGAGTGAGAAAAGTTAAAATCCCCCCAAATCTCATGCTAAATGTAATCATTTGTACTGTAACTCAGCTTTCATATCACATATTGTACAAATTTGCAGTCACGAAGCCAAGATGTTATCTGGTACAGATTATGGTTGAGGAAAAAAAAAAAAATCTTATCTTCAAAACAGTAAAGTAAGAAATACAGTGGATGATGCCTCTTGCAACTTTTTTTTTTTTTTTTAACCATGTCAGGTCTGCTTTTCTTGTCATGCTATTAGGTTAGAGCAGAATTGCAATTAAGTTTTGTAGATGATATATATATTTTTTCTGCAGTGCTCCTGTCTTTGTTTATTTCTCCCCATGTTCTTCTGAAAAGGCAAACCGAAAACTGTCTTTCACCACAAACAGATGCTACAATGACTTGAAGGAAAGGGGAAAATAACATACACAAACACTTGAGAAAAGGCAGGGAGAATTAGAAATAGTTTTCTTGTGAGTCTTCTTTCCCAGAAAGAACCATAAAAGTTGCTCTTTTTTTTTTTTTGGCTTAATTCCTTCTCCAGCACTAAGACACTAAAAATTAAATGCTGATGTTCCTTTTTGCGAGGTTTAAATGTTCTTGTGGAGAGCTGTGCAAATTTTCAGGCATTACAAGGAGCATCACACTGTTAAAAAGGTTTTAAATCTAGTATGATTCATCAGACAGGGGGCATTCCTCATGTCCTTGTGTGCGTTCCAAAATCTTAAAAGCTTCATCCTGAATGCAAGGACACAGTCTGCATTATTGAGCACATTCAGAAATTGGCTTTTTTTTATGTCACTGTAAAAGCTGAGACCTGTGAACACTGGCAGTATTATATCACTGGAACCAAACTGATGCCGCTAAACGCTGCTTACTGAACGGTACAATGACTGTAAAACAAATGGGAGCAGAGGAAAGTTATGTTTTATTGCAAATTTAGGGGCTTTCAAAAGCTGTCAGGGAGGGCCAGGGATAGATGCTGATGCAGGAACTGCGTCTGTTCAAGGGCAGAGTAGCCTCATCCTCCAGTGGCTGAACATAAACATAACTACACATTGGCAAGTTGGCATTACACACTAAATTATGATAGGTATGAATTATTAATGATGCCATAATTCACTTTAACAATGTCGTTCTACAGCACACTATTGCACCAAAGCATATACAGCATAACACTGTTTGATGCAAATTTATGTTTTAAATAATTTCTTGTAATTTTTTTTTTTGTGTGTGTGTTTAAATGATAAAATGAACCTAAAAATTATGTAATAAAAAATGTGTAATGTTTACCTAAATACAGGGTGTCCCAAAGGTCTCCATACATAGGGGACTATGTTTGCCAGCACCACATCGGTTGTGCCTTCGTCAGTGGATGTTCGTGGACGTCCGCTTCTCGGTCGGGCCGTGACACTTCCAGTCTTTTTGAATTTGTTAATAAGTTTGACAACAGCGTCGCGTGTGATGTGCTCGCCATGTTTCCCGTTAAAGTCCGTTCCAACCTTGTGACAGCTTCCTGATCCAGCCATGAGAATGATTTTAATGCGTTCTTTTGTCAAAGGCATTCTTAAAGGCTGTCTGAAAATATATATATATAATATAAACTAAGTATGGAAAATTTTGCTAAAAGTGTTAATTTTCCCTATGTATGGAGACTTCTGGGACACCCTGTAGATTTTTTTTAAAAAGATGCACTGCATTATTTTCGCTTAAAAAAGTTTTAAATTTGTCTGTCAGTATAGCTACATGCTTTTCCTCTTTTCAGTTATGTTGAATGTTTTGTGAGACCTCCCATGTCAGATAGCTCTTTGATGAACAAATAGAAGCAAGCACTAATGAGCTATGAGGCTGAATGAAGCCAAAAGAAATCAAAGTAGGAAAATTCAGCACCAATCACACTAGTTAGACTAATAGTAATACTAGTAGTAATTTTCACTGCAAATTTGGTTTAATTTTAATTATTCATTATTCAGCGGCTTATAAAATAGCACTTGATTGAGCACGTCCTGTTATTTTGCTTTTTTTTTTATATCATGGGCTATAAGCTATTTTATCACACTTTTAATTTGCTATTTTGAGGTGTTGATGCCAATATGTGTGTGAATTCAATGTGCTCGACTGTATAGAAAACAGCAGTCATCTGGTTTGCTCACAGCTCACTTTAAGTTAATTTATAATTGTATCTGTTAAAAATTTGCTCCTCATGATAAGCAGTGTCTCTGATTAAGAGGCTGTTTCCACTGATGTCCTCCATGTGAAAAAAAAAAACTTTTTGTGGATGATAATAATAATGCATTATATGCATAATGCTTATTAAATGTGTCATATTTAGCGTTTAATAGTAACCTCAAATGGCATTCTGTATTTTTCGGAGCCCAAATCATAACATACAGCGTGACATATTGTGGTTGTATCAAACTGTCAGGCAGTGAACTTGGACTTGGTTAGAGAGTCGGACTTGTAACCCGAAGGTGAACCTGAAGGTCGTGGGTTCGAGTTTCAGGTCCGGCAGGGATTGTAGGTGGGGGGAGTGAATGACCAGCGCTCTCCTCCACCCTCAATACCACGACTGAGGTGAGACCCTTGAGCAAGGCACCGAGCCCCCAACTGCTCCCCGGGCGCCGCAAAAAAAAAGGCTGCTCACTGCTCCGGGTGTGTGTTCACTACTGTGTGTGTTCACTACTGTGTGTGTGTGTGTGCACTTGGATGGGTTAAATGCAGAGCACAAATTCTGAGTATGGGTCACCGTACTTGGCCACAAGTCACTTCACTAAGATGAAAAAAGAAAAGTGGGCTTAAGTCCAGGAGCAGAATCACTGTGGCTTCCCTCTGGACTTGCCTGATTCATCCTCATACTTCTTCTGCTAGGAGCTTTTGCACTTGTGACTCATTTTCTGCTGCTTTGAATGGTTCCACATTGATACCCTAAAGATTTGCACATCCTAAAAACAGTTTTTAAGACTCATGCTTGCTTCAGTGAATAATTTCACCTGGATTCAGTAGATTTGTACCTCAGAACGGCTGCTGTAACTGTGAAGACGTGATGTCTTGTGCTCATCCCAGGAATGTAATTGGCAGTATACTCATATATGTTTAGTATGACAATATGCTTATACCGAACATCCTTTCGACATACTATTGAGTCTGGCTCCTTTCAGGTTCCTTCCTCATGTCATCTTATGGAGGTTTTCCTTGTCGCTGTCACCTCTGGCTTTACCACAGAGTTTTAAATTGAAGCTGTAGCATTAAAAATGAGGGAAAAAACAGAAAGGGTCTAAATGCACTGTATAAAGTGACTTTGAGGCTGGTAGGGGGCATGCAGTTTAATCGAATGAGATCACTAACGTTTATATCTGCAGGCTGGGTATCTGCAATCCAATTTCCTAGTGTTCCCCTATTGACCATGACTTGTTCATTTTTGAATGGGAGCATTTACTGTATTGATAAATGGCTTTCCCTGACTCGGGTCACAATGTACCGGGGACGATAAAAAGCCACAATATCCGTTTTACTGTTCTGCGAGGACAATATCATACAATAGCACCCTCATTAATTTCACCCTGTAAAGTATCCCGCTTGTGGTCTAGTGAAGTGTTTCTTTCAAACCCTGGTGTGACTTGGGGCAAAAAAAAACTGAGTGGATGTCAAGCAAAAAATCTGAACTGAACCGAGATGTGAAAGCTTCTATTGTTTCCACAGTAGTCGGTCATCTCGACAGGCCATTCACATGTCAGACTGGTGGAGAGCTAGATAATCTTCTTGTTTTTTAATGAGGCATGTTTGGCCCTTACAAGTAGAGTGTTTCTGAGAGGCAGTTCAATCATGCTGAACTTTGGTATTCCCAATATAGACTTATAACTGCAATTTCATAAAAAATGCACACATGCATCTTGTATAAAAAAAAGATATGAATAGCTAAGGTGGAAGGGAAGGGTTAGTGGTCATTACTTTTCCTGTGATTTTTTTTTTCAGATGACATCTAATGAACTTGAATCAGTTTGGATCAATGCTCAAATGGAGAGCGTTCTTAACATTCTACTGTGCACTTATGTGGTGCCTTTTCTGTAGCTGAAATCATATTAACTGTAAATCATAGTTTCGAAGTACTCTTATCACTACACTTAGCTGTTCGTTTATATATTAAAACCATCAGTGTATATATGTTTTCTTTATGTCTACACGTCCTTGCATATATATGTTTTCTTTATGTCATTACACGTCCACTTATCCAATAAGGGGGGTGGGGCAATATTTATTAATTAGTTATCTACCTAGCCTACTAACATATTAGCTAGGGTACACACAACATAGCTTTATTAAACAATTAAATGTACTCCAGGCATTTTTCACTGAATAACTAAGTTACTGCATTAAGTTAATGTTACACACCCAGAATTGGATTATTTTCCAACCACATTTGAATACTCAAATCTGATTGGTTGGCTCAGAAAGTAGTTCCGGCTGTAACATGAATGATATGTTAATATTAATGCTCATTCTAATACATGATTGTTTCTATAGTAACAGGTCATACACAGGGACATGTAGTTCAGACACTCTACACAATCTCCTAATGATAAATGGAGCGAAGTAAGACTTATAATTGTTGATGTGGTGACTTTTTGTTAGGAGACATTGACATTTATGGAAAGAGTCACGGTTGTAAGGGCTTTGTAACAGTCACGGTGCTTTGAGAAGCTAATGAGCACTGAGTCAATGTCTTCAGGACAGAGGAGTTCATGCTTTCTGGTTTCACATTAAAATGACATGCGGTGTTTTTTTTTTGAGAGGGAGAGAGAGAGAGAGAGAGAGTCTGGTGAGGGAATGCCTATTTATCTGTGACTTTAACATAATTGAGAACAGGAACTAACTTATCTCTCGGATGTTCCACAGCATTAAATCTAATTAATATCCATTAAAATGCATTAATAAATTACACTTTGTAATTGCTGGTAAATTGCAATGATATAAGCAGAATAAAACATTCCAGACTGTGCTGTTATATGAAAATAATACACTTCTGGAGGGTAGCGGCACCCCGCTTGTGCGTCTTGCCGCATCACACCCCCCTGTGTGCATTATTTTCATAACACATGGTCTGTTATGTGTTATTGCTTACAATAACAGCATGTGACAAGCATATTTTTCCTCTTATATTACAGCAATTACATTATTTTCCATATTTTTTATAGATACATTAATGCTGTGGAACTTCCACAAAACAAGTTAGTTCCTTTTATCACTCATAGTGATAAATGCTATAAATAAATGCTGACCATGCTGCTGTAACACAAGAATTTCCCTCATGGGATCAATAAAGTCTATCTATCTATCTATCTATCTGTCTATCTATCTATCTATCTATCTATCTATCTATCTATCTATCTATCTATCTATCTATCTATCTATCGTGGCTATAAACAGTTTTTTTCCACAAAAGAAAAGAAATAGCACCTATGCTGATATTCAGTATAACCACTATTGCTTAAGTATAGCATTGCATTAATTCGTCTCACAACGAGAGTAAGACGTGTGTGTGTGTGTGTGTGTGTGTGTGTGTGCGCGCGCACGTATGTGTGTATTAAAACCTTTAGCACTCATAACTCTAGGGATAGATATCTGTTCCTCCCAGCAGGTGAGACTGGCACTTCTTTTATTACAGCTTCTGTCAGAAAATCGAAACACTACAGACCATTTAGTGTGTTTAAGTTTCCCCCCCACTGTCTCGCTCACTCTCCACTATCTCCGCCTGTTTCACCCTTTTTTCGTCTCTTCACCTGTCTTACTGTCTCATCGTCCATTTCATCTCGCTCTTAACCTGTCGCTCGGTTTTGCTTCCTCTACCTGGGCGTCTTTGGTCATGTCACTTTAAGCTGTTCTTACACCACATCAATATTACAGTGAGGAACAGGCAATGATGACCACTAGGGCTAGTAGATAAAAAGGTCTGACAGCACAAAAAAGGGTTTAACAACTGAATTCATTAGTGCCATATTAGGGAGACATTTGCAAAAAAAAAAAAAAAAGGTTTAAAAAAAAAAAAAAAAGAGTTTATAAAAAAAACTGAGCGAGTAAGTGAGTGAGAAAGGGAGGGGAATGCATCAACATTTCAGCTCGAATGCCATTTTTCACAGTGCCTCTGGAAAGGTCAGCAGTCTGGTTGCAATATAGCACCATCGATAATTGGTTTTCTATCAGTCATTAAAATTTACTATGCTCCAAGGCACAAGGCTATTATTAAAAAAACATTTTCCTCATACAGCAAGTCCTCGCTGTGCTGAAGTGACCAATATTCAAGCTCCCCTTTTCACCTCCCTCACTTTCTCTCCATCTCGCTTTCATAATTTAGTTTCTAATTAAGTCACCTCGCTCCGTACCAGTTTCACTCTCACCCTTTCCCTTCCCTGACACACTTGGAGAGAAGTGTGTGTGTGTGTGTGTGTGTGTGTGTGTGTGTGTGTGTGTGTGCGTGCGTGTGTGTGCGCGCTCGCATGCTGCTTTCTTTGCACTGACTGAAGGCAGCTTGCCCTTTTCAGTTGAGAAGTGAATGGTTTTTGTAGCCTCTAGATCTCTGGCACAAACACGCCAGCAGTGTGAGGTAGTAGCAGAAACACACCTGCGTGATCACACCACTGGTAAGACTCCTCTTTTCTCTTGCTTTCTCTCTACACTGTATTTTTTCACACCTCTCCACGTTCCCTCCTACTTTCTTCATTTGCTGTAAGTTGAAGACTCTTCCTCTGACTGTTCGAATGTGATAATAAGGTTACTGCGGTAACCTTTAAATAACACTATGTGAATCAAGCGCTCTGACACAGAGAATGTGATATTTAAGGAAGATTATGGGAGGAAAAGAAAGCTTGCATGAAGAATGAGCTCGTTGTCTTGATGACACAGGTGCAGACGTGATGGGAAAAAGTGTCAAAAGGAGACGACAACCATGGCATGATGATTAGGCCTGAGTGAAACATTAAATGGAATGAAACCTGTTTAAATATTATGATGTACAGATATACTATGAGAATGAGTCTCTCTCTCTCTCTCTCTCTCTCTCTCTCTCTCTCTCTCTCTCTCTCTCTCTCTCTCTGTGTGTGTGTGTGTGTGTGTGTGTGTGTGTGTGTGTTGGTGCAGGGCTGGTGTTCTCCCTGCCAGTGACTGATCGACTACTGTGGCAGATCACCTCCAAGGGGATTATGGGTAATGTTGGAGCAGCTGGTCTGGTGTGCTGGACCTGCCAACTTGGCAACGATGTGTGTGTGTGTGTGTGTGTGTGATGACAAAGAGTTTAATTGTTATTTCATTATTAAGATGGTTTAAATGGTTTCAAATACGCTGCGTGTGTGTGTGTGTGTGTGTGTGTGTGTGTGTGTGTGTGTGTGTGTGTGTGTGTGTGTGTGTGTTCTTTTTTTTTCTGTCTGAATTACAAAAACGGTCATGCAATATCAGGTGACGCATTTTGTGACAGAGATGCGTGTTCGTCTCCTCAATGCATATGAGGACACACACACACACACACACACACACACACACACACAGAGACTCATTCTCATTGACTCATTCTACAGGGTGCCCCAAAATCTGCATACATAGTGGAAATTTTT
>CM040984.1:23916721-23981506 GCA_022985145.1 Pangasius djambal | reverse complement strand
TTAAGAATGCCTTTGACAAAAGAAGAACGCATTGAAATCATTCTCTTGGCTGGATCGGGAAGTTGTCCCAAGGTTGGAATGGACTTTAGCAGGAAACATGGCAAGAACATCACACACAGCACCAAACTTGTTTGCCAAAACTTTGTCCAAATACTTCCGGACCTAACTGTATATATCTATCTATATCTATCTATCTATCTATCTATCTATCTATCTATCTATATATATATATATATGCAGGTTTGCCCTGCTCTGCTTAATCTAATATTGACTTCTTCAGTGAAAAAAAAAAAGCTTATTTCTCTGCTGAATGCTCATGTGAGAACTGGAACAAAGCGAAACAGCATTTCATTTACAGAGAATTTTAAACAGCACACACTCATGAAGACACTTGCGATGACGCTGTTAATCACATCTCTCTGGCAGATTAACACAGATTCACAGAACATGGCTGTCAAATAAAAACAGCGAGACTAAAATACAAAAAAAGTGAAGAGTCAAATCCATATATTGATCATACACCAGGAAACTCCGTGAGACAGGAGGAGGTGGTATTATAGCTTTAGGTTTCAGGTGATAAATCGAAGCACCGTCTCATTCCTGGTCCCTAAATAAGATAAAAACAGACAAATACATTATGCACACATAGACAGAAATCTAATACACAAACAAAATCAGCCAACATGGTGTCACTAATTTAAAAGAAAATGATATAAGAAAATTTTGCCTGAAAATGATAGCTTGATCTGACCTGATATGCAACTGAATTTCTGGTTCTAAAAAAAAAAAATACCTTTCTGAGAGCTGACTGGACATTGCTTGGCTGACTGGAATCTTGTGACAGTGTACCAGTATGCTCATCAAATCTCTAGAACGAGAAAGAAAATAAATCACATGGAGTGATCATCTCTAAAACAGTTTATTCTAACAGAGTCATTTATGCCTTGTGACTCGGTAAACATTATACATTTATTCTCTCCCTCATTATGGACTCATTTTCGAGCCATCATTTTTTTTTTTTTTTTAGAGCTGCAGAAGCTATTTACATGTTCCCCTGGTAACACAGGAATACACCAAAGTACACCATCTACATAAAAAACACATTTTGCAATTCATATTGCAAGCACTTTGGGATATTTTGGGATTCAGGTCCTCACAATTTTCAAGTCGAAACAAGTTTATTTCGTCACAGCGTGATCTATCACTTGCAAATCTGCAACTGGCGTTGAATAAGAGCAGTGGAGCACAATTAAGTCGGCTCCGCTATTAAATAGGATTGTCATTAAAATCACTATCGACAGTGCAATTTAGGCTGAATCCTGCAAACCAGCCCTGGCTCCGAGAGCAGCCCTGCCCCATCTATTTTAGGCAAAGTGATCGATGGCTACAATGGCGTGGGCCGTGACGAGTGTGTTGTGCTCTCCTTAGGAGGCTGCACAGAGGGTTAGACGAATGTATGTGTGGAAGGCACAAATGTGGCAGTGTTGACAGCATTGCGCAGTGGCTAACAGGTCAGTCGATAGCCAACGCTCTAGCAGTTGATCGATACACCAATACAGATCAGGGAAACGAGGGCCTGACAACGGAGGGGGCTGGAGACTGCTCAGACTAACTCGATGTCATGCAACATTCACAGGAATTCCAACCACCATGAGCGAGTTCCTTGGATTTCATACAAATAGATTTGTAAGACCAGTTACCATGGCTAACAGCTATGGCTAACCATGCATATCCTTTTAGATGAAGTCTGTAAGAGAAAAGAGAAAATCATTCCAGACTCCTTCTCACCCCCGCCATACTATCTCTTCCGAGAGTAAGAGCCTGATACTAAAACACCTGAGGTTGTGCTGTTATAGAAAAATAATCCACAATGTGATTACCACCCCAAAGTGTATTATTTTACTATAACTGTATGTCCAAAGGTGCTTTATTCCTCTTACACCACAGCAATTTGTGGAACATCTGCAAGACAAGTTCGTTCCTGTTATCATTTATGTTATAGTAGCTATAAACAGTCGTTCTTTCATCAGCCTCTTTTTTTTTTCTCTTTCTTGAAATTTACACAACTTGTTATGTTATCGAGAAACCAGAAAATGGAAACACCTCTGTCCTGAAGTTTCAAAAAAAAAACAAAAAACTTGAAACTTATTGACTGTATTGAAAACCTCCTGACTGTTACAAAGCACTGACATTAGACACTCCTTCCATAAATGTTAAATAAATATCTTCTTGTTAATTAACAACCTGTTGTTTTATGTTTATTATTAGCCTTAGATTATGCGGCGTGTCCTCTATACAAGTCCCTGTGAATGGGTGATTACTACAGAAATGACAATGTAGTGATAATAAGCTCATAAATATAAACCTATTAATATTTATAAACCAGCATTTCTGACCCGTTAGATTCAAGAATATAATATAAAACATTCTACTTTGTGTATTGTATTATTTTGTATAGAATTACTGTATATTGTGCGAATCGTGTTCTCTCTTCACTCCAAAACCAAGACAAGTTCCTTGTACACTTAGCAAATTAAAAAAAAGTCCTGATTCTGAGTGTGGGTGGTGGAGTCGAAGTCACGAAGTCACTGAAGTCTGAAGTGGCTCGTTTTCTACATAAATGATGTCAAGCTACTGCGAAGACTGTATAATTTGTCACATCTTAACAAACTCCACACCTACTGTGTACCTGACACTGATTTTAAGCTATGGTGCACACTGACTGCTGTTTTTGAAGATGATGCAAAGTGCAGAGGTTTCATTCTAGCAACCATCACTGTGTCCTTACACAACAGCTCTCAAAGTGAAGGGTGTTTAATTTAGTTTTTTTTTTTTAAGGAAGTGTTTTAAAGCTTTCAAGTTGCCTTGTGGAAGGAGTCTATGCAGTCAAGCTTGCAGTGAAATTGCTCTGGAGAGTGAAAAATGGATACCTTTTTAATCCAGGTGTTACACTGACCTATCAACACCGTTCCAGAAATAGATGCTATAATTTTAGTGATACATTTTTTTCGTTAAGGGATATGCACTCATTAGTAGATTAGGCAGTATGATTCGCCTGCAGTCAGAGGTGAAAAAAGCATTAATAAAAAAAAAAAAAAGTTGTATTTTGTGTCATTAATTATAAGTGGAAGTACAGTAGCTCCTCCAAATTCTACTCGAATGAAGGAATCCACTCACAAATGTACTTAAGTTGGTAAAAGTAAAAGATTTGAACTGAAATTAGAATTCAGGACTTTTTTTCAGGATAAAAGTTACAAACGTAAGGTATAGCTAGGTCAATTTACAATTTTGGGAAAAGAAATCGTAATAAGAAAAGTGATTTTAAAAAAAAAGAACAGTGATGAAACACTACTATGGGGCACCAAATATATATATAAAAAAGTTGAATACTATTTTGTCTGAACTTTGTTGGAACATTAGAGGCCATTCTGATACAGTTAGCTAGTGATGCATGTCAAATCACAGTTTTAAGTTTCAGCGGAAATTTGAAATGTTAAATGTAAATATTAAATATAAATATTAAATATAAATTGAAAACATAAAAGTAGAATTTAAACGTTTCATTCATATGCTAACTGACACCGTCCTCTTGAAGTGTGTGTCTTGTAGGTTCGCCAGTTTTAAACCATATTGTATTAGTTATGGAACAAGTTTGAGTATGTAAAAAGCAAGCGTGCAGGTGGCTTTTTTTTTTTTTTGTTTGCGCTGGTTAAAAAACAGTCGGTGACTGCCAAGATCTAAAAGCAAATAATCCGAATTTAATTGCATCTTTTTCTGCAAAAGTATGCTCTGGCAAACAGAGGGAAAATTGAAATTCAGACCGTGTCGGCCATCACTACGGCTGGTAAATCCGGATATTAGTCTCCACTATGAAAATACAGACAGAAATACAGAAGTACATCAATAGAAAAGTAGACAATGCCCTAGCTAGTCAGGTAGCCAGCTTAGCTACAGCTAATGCGTTGTATACCTGGTTCTCTTATTCTGTATTTCTGTAATTTCTTATTAGAGACTAATTTCAGAGACAAAAATAGCAAATGTAGAATGTAACATTTTGATTTAACGTTTACTAACATTTAATATTTACATTTTATATTTAAAATTTACCCTGAAACTTACAAAACTGTGATTTGACATGAATCACTACATAACTGTCAGATGGACACAGACAGATGGAAAATAATACTCCACTTTTTACATTTGGCACGCCATACGCTACTTCATCAAAAGCTGTGATCAAATTTTAATGGTGTAGTTGATTACAGTCCCACTGATGGCCGACACTGGCATGGGAAGCAACAGACACGTCAAAAGCAATCGGGTGATGCTTTTAATCCAGCCAGAGGACATTGTGCATGGAAGATCAAGAGCAGGCGAAATCTGTCACACAAGCTTGGGTGCAGAGCCCTGTCACAACCAGCGGTCAATTTGATCAACAACCAAAAATGATCAAATAAAACAATAAAATAGATTTTTTAAAAAACAGTCAATCGAAGTCCAGCATCTGGGTGGAAGCAGCAATTCGTAAAATGCACTCAGGGAAATCAAGGAACGAAGAGAGGGGAGGCTTGTGGAAAAAGGACAGGGGCATAGCCAGACTTTTTATAATGGGGTAGCCAGGTTAGGCCCAGTGACTTTACTGGAGTGGCAATCTAGAGTGGGGCAAAATTACATAATGTGGCAGTCCTTGCCTAATGGTTAGAGAGTGTAACCCGAAGGTGAACCTGAAGGTCGTGGTTTCGAGTCTCAGGTCCGGCAGGGATTGTAGGTGGGGGGGGAGTGAATGACCAGCGCTCTCCTCCACCCTCAATACCACGACTGAGGTGAGACCCTTGAGCAAGGGTGTGTGTTCACTACTGTGTGTGTTCACTACTGTGTGTGTGCACTTGGATGGGTTAAATGCAGAGCACAAATTCTGAGTATGGGTCACCATACTTGGCCACACATCACGTCACTTCACTTCACTTCCCGCTATCTGTGTACAGCCTGAAGAGGATACCCATCGGACATAAAAGGCAAACAGCTAAGCAGCATATTTTTGTTGCCTAGTAATCTAGAAAAAAGTTATAGCTACAGTAACATAACATTATGTTACATCTTATGGCCACTACTCACCCCTTAGCTATACCCATGATCAAGGATCCTCAAGTGCTTCCACAGGTGTAGAAGTCTTTCTGGCTCATGATGTTAGCCTACAGTATAAAGGCTCCAATTCTCTCAAATTACAATAAATGATACAACAAAAGGAACCACAAGTAAGTAAAGAAACAATGGGTCCAAATAAATCCTTCCAAGAAAGTCAATGAACACACCTTACTTTTAAAATGGAGAAGTCAGGTGATGAGTAGAATCTTGTTTAGGCTAAAACATCAACACTTAAATGGGACGTACACATGCAATAGTGTTCTAATTAAGGATAATTTAGTGTAATCACTGTTGCGTACAGGCAGATCCATTATACATATAATACAGCTGAGAAACATGTCATCAATGAGTGAATTCACTAAAGTCGCGTTAGAGTAATGCTTCAGTGAGCAAGAGTGTCTCATTTGGTTAATAAGTTTTTTTTTCAGTGGATTCCAACTGTTCTTGTTTTCTTTCCCTGCTTCCTCAGAGGAAAAGGAGAAGCACTCCCAGGAAAAGCACGCACAGCATAATTTCAACCGGAAACAGAAACAAAGAAGAATGAATTTTGTCAGGTAAAGCAAGTAATACCAAAGTATACTTCTCACCTCTGCCACCTGTGGTTATATCTAAGAACGTACCTTACCAGTGTCCAGTGTCAGCTTTTTTAGAAATAGGAAAGAACCTTTTTTAAACCTATGGAGAGTAATTTCAAGAATGAATAATTATATCAGGATAGGTGACCTCTCAGTCCTTACCAATATACCAGCACACAGATCCTAATCTTCAGTGCTCCAAATATACAGAAATACTCGCAGGGTTTGTGTTTCTCCCTTTTCTCCAGTTTCTATGTTTCAATAATCACATCTATTTCTGATCCTCATACTGCTCCTTTCTGTACTGTTTTCATTACTTCTTTCTCTTGTTTTTTTTTTCTTTCCTGTATACACATCTCCACCTTCTACATCTCTACATTCAGTCATACGTTCAGTCTCATTGTCTCATCTCATGTCTCAGACTCTCTTTGTCTCCATCTCTCTATATTTTCACAGATGGTAAGATGTACAGTGATTTATATGGTGAGTTGCCTCCACCATCTATAATGGCAGGAGACGCACGGAAAAATGCTGGTGAGTGAGGCGTTCGTGCTGCGATCAGAACGGCTTCCTACTGATCTCATCAAGTCTGCTGCTACCGTCTCTGTGGTTCACCAATCCCAGCAATTACACACACGACTGACTGTAACCTTTAGTCACCATATGGAACCTTTCTGCAAAAACCAGGTGCCATGTAAAATTCTCAGGAATTTAAATGAGACATTCAGGGTCTGATTTTAAGGTTTTGAGAGAAACCACCTCCCACAAATGGTCCATAACTCTAAACAGGTATGCATTACCAAAGGTAACCTTTAAAAGCTAGAGAAAACATTAACTGTAAAATAAATCCCACGCACATTGTTAACACACACTGTATATATTTTTAATGAACATAATCCAACTATTCATGTATTAGGCCCATTATTTAAATATGTACAATAATATTTCGGCTGTTTTTGGTTTTATAGAGCTTTCCACTGATAACACATTAGGTCTAAGTTATTTTTATTGGCCGACTTGTTTTGGAGTTATTGATGGATTTGGATTGAAGCCATTCAAAGCAAGTGAACAATCAAGCCAGCTTATAGCTATAAAACCACAATAATCAATATAACTTTCATAATTACGTGTTAATTTTCAGCAAAATTGTAACGACAGAAAGAATCCCAGACCCCCTGGATATGGGGAGGTCCCTTGAGGACCACTGCTATAGGATCCAAAACATTTCTGGATCAGTGTGCAAGTAATCAAGTTTGATTCCTGTGAGGTTATTTTTTGATTCATTAAACTAATTGACCAATAACAAAAACCCTTCATAACCCTTCATAATTACTTGGTCTTCAGTTAAGGCAAGCTGCAAACTGGATTATTGTGTGTGCATCAGAGCTTGTGGATTATATTAAGGCTACAAATTTTAAATAAATAAAATAAAAATCACTGTACAGTCCTCTGGGTGGTTCTAGTAATAAAAGCGCCTCCCTTTCTAATATTAAACCTGTAAACTACACCTTGGTAGCCGAGTTTGAATGTAAATTGTCTCTATGTTTGAGTTAACAATTGCAAAATGTTACGGTTTCGATACAGCTTTAAGTCGTAACTTAAATCTCACGCCAACCCACAAGTAGACAACTTTCTCCATAAATAAAACCACTCTATGTGTGTAGAGTGCTGCAGGGTCAAAAGAGCATTCACTCCTACAGTATACATTCATTTTGTTTTCTTTGTATTGGTGGGTTGTTAGGTGGATAGTTAGGTGGATAGTTTTGGTGTCTGAACAATGTACATGGACACCCTGCAGAAATACAGTTTCTGTAAAATAAATGATTATAAGGGATTATAAGGCTAACGAACTCTTTACTTGTTTAGTCATCAAACTGACATAATCGCAATATTTAAAATGATTACCATTAAAGTAGTATTATTCTGTTGTTCATTGTATTCAAATGCTAATTGATTGTGGAGGCATTAGTTAATTTTTGGGGCTATGGCTTATTACTAAAATGCTCTTCAATTTGTTGCACGGAGGCCAAACAGCAGAGAGAATCAACTGTATACCATTATAAAATCCAAAAATAAGAGATGGATAAATTGAGTCACCACTTAATCGTAAAACACAATCGTTTTCGATTATGTTCATTTATCTTATGGTTTAGGACTGACTGTACCGATTGCCAGCAAGCTAACTAGCTAGAATGTTACCTAAATAGTTACACTGAATGTATACTAAGGACTGAGTGTGTAACATCACTGTAGAAAAAAAAAAATATATATATTTTTTGTTTGTTTGTTTTATTTTACCACTCTGAAAGCATCTACTTTTCCCTGGGAATCCTGGATACTCCAGCTTTGATCTAATTTTTATAAAATCTATATTTTCGAGAATTGAATTTTCCGGAAAATCTGAAAATTCTGATTTTTTTTTAAATTCTCTAACATGTAACCCCTAATTTTAAATTATATGTAATTAAAGGCAAATGTTGCCCCCCCAAACTTGTAAATTTAGTAAATACAACACATTTAACATGATGTGCATATATTTCAAATATATGAAATTCATATTCAAATATTTTTCTCAGCTTCCAAGCTCCATATAGTTCGGTTTATTTTGGGATGGTACATTTTATGTGCTTAGTGTTTGTAGGAGGAAATTGTGTCAGATCACAGTGGTAAGGTTTGCTCCATTTCATTTAAAGGATACATGGTACCAGCGGCAGATGGTATAAATGGGCTAACAGAATAAAGCCCCTTTGTCTCACAAACAAAAAAAGACATCAGTATAAGGTTTTGTTTTTAGCTGTTAACAAAAGTATTAAGGTGGATTATTTTGAACTTTTGTAGAATCAAGAACAACAGCAACATTAAGAAAAAATACACAAAATGGTTTGAAGAAGAAAGGCTTGGGCTGATTTCTTTCTAGCTCAGACAGTAGACTTGTGTAGCCTATCAGTGACAGTAAAGTCAGCTGATGACACAGAATGAAACGCCAGCTAGATTTTGGTCCTTGTCCATGTCATGGGCACATCCATAACACATCAGCAAGCAGTGATGGATGTAAACGAGTTGCATTATTTACTTTATCATCCTTTTTTCTTCAAAATGCTTTTGTTAATATAATAAGCAGACATTGTCAATCAAAGTACAAATTGCACAAAAGGACAGATGACAGAACCATAAGTTTAGTGTTGTTTAGTTTGACTAAAAAGTATTAGATTAGAAAGTACACTATATGGCCAAATGTATGTGGACACCTGACCATTATACCCATGTGTGGGCCTTCCCTGAACCGTTGCCACAAAGTTTTGAAGCACAGAATTATATAGAATGTCTTCATATGCTGTAGCTTTAACATTTTCCTTCACTGGAACTAAGAGGCCCAAACCTGTTCCAGGATGACAATGCTCCTGTGCACAAAGCGAGCTCCATGAAGACATGGTTTGCCAAGGTTGGAGTGGAAGAACTCGAGTGGCCTGCACAGATCCCTGACCTCAACCCCACTGAACACCTTTGGGGTGAACTGGAACGCCGACTGCACCCAAGGCCTTCTCGTCCGATATCATTGCCTGACCTCACTAAAACTCTTGTGGTTGAATGATTACAAATCCCCACAGCCACGCTCCAAAATCTAGTGGAAAGCCTTCCCAGAAGAGTGGAGGCTATTAAAATAGCAAAGGGGCACTAAATTAGGAATGGGATGTTCAAAATGTACATACCGTATGGGCGTGATGGTCAAGTGTCCACATAATTTTGGCCATATACTGTACTAAAGATATAAGATTTTAGCCTTCCATCTAATATCACAACCAGCATCACTATGTGGTACATGCAAAGCTTTAAATAATTGTATGTAAGATGTTGGAATTATTCGCTTAGATGTGAGAATGTATCTCAGAACATAGATCGTGCTGTATGGAAAACAGCATGGTGGCTATGTAGAGGAGAGCACGGTGGGAAAACATAACAGTGCACAACAGGTGAACAGTGACCCATTTGTAGACTTACATCTGCATTTCCAAAAGTCAGGAATACTTCCTACTGACAATCACATTAAATCTAATGAATTATGCATTAAAACATTTCCATTAGAATACATTTACATACACCACAAACAGATTTTACACAATATTAACTTTATATCTTCAGGGGCTTGTGAATCTCTGCGTTATTCTAAATCACGAAGGCAAACATTACGCATTTCAATCCCTCGCTCAATGCTTGCTTCAGCTCCCCATCACCTCTATGTTCTTCATCACGCTCTCGCTCTCCACCTCTCACTCCCGATGAGGAAGTGCTTCTCTGTGGGACACTGGGAATGAGAAGTGAGAGACTCAGCTGGTGCTGTGGGCATTACTGACTCACTCTACACACTCACTCACACACACACACACACACACACACACAGTGTGTGTGTGTGTTTTAGCCCTTTCTGTGGACCAAATGTTCCCATAGTGATTCATAACCATTTGGAGATTGCAAAGGCATTGAGTTGGTCCTCACATAAATGGTTTTATATATCTATATAATATAAAATGTGTATGTGTGTGTCTATGTGTGTGTTGGGGGGAGGGATCAATAGGCAAATGCATATTCCAGTGGTATTTCACACACACACACACACACACACACACGCACACACACAGCTGATGTTGCTAATGCATGCACAAATGTATACACACATACACTCAAGTTCCAAATGCAGGCAGTAATAAATGAGAGACAGAGAGAGAGAGAGAGACAGAGAGAGAGAGAGAGAGAGAGAGAGAGAATGAGTAGTTGCCTTTGAAATAGACTGGAAATGGCATTTTGTGAAATGTCTTCTTGTACGAGAGCAATTTTCCCAATGATTTACATCAAATTCTATTTTCTCAGCCTAACAGGGTTTAAAACTCGTCTAAAGCATCAGAGTGAGCCTGGTAACAAAAAAACAAGAACAAAACACATTCACTCTTGTATGCAGAAACCGAATTTGAACACTGCATATTATATAATACTACATAAAAAGATCAAATAACTTCTGTGTTGTACAATAGGGGCTACATTTTTGATAATGACATCGCATTACATTATATCTGCCTACTTGTCTTGTAGGCTTCATTCAGACATATATTTAAAAAAAATAAAAATAAAAATAAAAAAGACCCACACACACACACACACACACACAGACCCTTTTGAAAACCCTCTGTTTATGAAAAAACGTACATCCAACACAGCAGCACATCTCTCCAACCACACAAAGCAAAAAAAGCAACATGAGCATGCCAGACCAAAAGGTGGTGATAATGAGTCATAAAATTAGATGCCAAATACATGAAGAGCATGTACATTACTCAGAATACAGACTTACAGACTACACATTGGCAGGTCTGCTGGCCATTTTAGCAGATCCACCTACCATATGAGGGTGCTTGCTATGCATACTTACTAATTACAGACTGTTTCTCTACCTGGCAGTGGCACTGAGGTGTTTAAGTCTC
Source organism: Pangasius djambal (assembly GCA_022985145.1). Lineage (NCBI taxonomy): Eukaryota > Metazoa > Chordata > Actinopteri > Siluriformes > Pangasiidae > Pangasius > Pangasius djambal. The sequence goes on along the minus strand of CM040984.1, from coordinate 23,970,312 downwards.
AGCAACACTCCTGTACCTGATACACTCATACCAACCCCAGACACACCACCATGTCAGTGCCACTGCTGTGCTAAGAATAATCCGCTACCCAAATAATATCTGCTCAGCGGTGGTCTTATGCTGATTCCTTTCCAATGATGGACAGGGTAGACAAGACCCTGACAAACAGTGCATAGCAACAGATGGCCTACTATGTACATTTAGCTAGTAAAAAAAAAAAAAAAAAAAGCCTAGTACATGTAGTTCATAATGTACTGATTTGTCAAGGAAGGCAGTGTTTTAATTAAGCATGTGTTTTGTAATAAGGAGAGACAGCCAGCAAGAAGCGGGAAGGAGAAGCGACCTGTCTCACATGCGAGAAAACGACTGAATTAATTTGGATGAAATTATGTGTTATAATTGAGGTCCTACAAACACTGTTGGAATAAATAATTGGAAGAGGAGGGTTAGACAATACAAAGAGGAAAACAAGCAGAAAATAAATCCTAGAGAGCAACATGAGAGATGAAGAAATGTGTAAAGAAGTGTCAAGACTTGTGTATTTATAAGTTATTGAGCTTCCTTGAATTGGGGAATGCTGCAGCTTGGAGACTACAGTGGGCGGGAACATAAGCGGGGTGTCTGTCCATTATTTTTGGTATCAACCAATTAAGTAACTGCTTACTGCAATCAATCATATGTTGCATTTGCCAGTCACAGATTAGAGCTAGCTGTCCATCATTTTTTGCATCAGCTAACTCAATCATCCACTCAATTCCTGAGCATGTCAAGTATGACATAGATCAGTTCGTTATTTAATAGCCTACTCAAAATTCTCTGCATTTGGTAGATTCAACCCTTGATTTTTACCGCTACAACTTGCAAACACTGCATTACACTTTGTATGGCATGTGATTTAATTATTAAATCAATCTCTTAATTGCAAAATTGATCTCTTTGCCTTGCTCCAAGATGCTTGGATGCTTGGATAAGCATTTATAGTTCAATAAAAAAATTAAAAAAAAGCCATAAAATAAAATAACTCTTTACACTTCTGTTATAAGGCTGCTTTCACACTTGAATTATTTATTTATTTTTGAGCTGGCAGCGCACATTTTACTTGTCATCCTATGGGAAGCAGCCAATATTCCAACATTGCGATCTAACTAAAAATAACAATTTGACTATTTTGGGAAATTCACCGATATACGATGTGATGTCCCACTTTAACTGTGGTTGCAGGCAGTCAAGTTACACAAGCAGCTTAAATTCTTTTGATTTTCTGCCTCTGAAGCTATAGCGAAGGCAAACAAATATAGTGTCCTCAAGGCAAACAGATATATTGACCCCAAATGTTTTTAATTCAACATATCATAAGTCTCCTTATGTTTGCTAACTAATAATACTCATTTTTAAGTGGCATTTTTTTTCCTCCATTTTGTTGGGTGCTGCCTGATTAGTCAGGAGGTAAAACAGCACTTGATGTCACTTGGTGCTCTTTTGGAAAATTGAACTTTTTTCCAACTTTGAAAGGGATTCGCTGTGACCAAAAAAATGTAGCAGCAGCAACTTTTAATCGATAAGTTTTCATAACCGTAACCCTAACCCTGGCAGTTGAGAAAAAACACCAAGTATTAGTAAGACCATTGGCTATTGCATAATATTATGGACATGTACTTCACATTTCTGATTGGCCAATGCAATTTGTGGCTGACAGTCAAGTTATATGAGCTCTCAGTGGTTAAGATGTTGGACTACTGCTCAGATGGTTGTGAGTTCAAATCCCAGCACTGCCAAGCTGCCACTGCTGGGCTCTTAACCCTCAGTTGTATAAACAAGATCATGTACGTTGCTCTGATTAATGGTGTCTGCCATAAATATTTATGATTGGATTGTCTAACCCTATCCCTATTTCTAATCGTATATGATTGGCACTGAATGATTCACAGCGTGTCTCTCTATACCCATTGGCTCTCGAAGTTCTTCAGTTACCTAAGACAAAAATATAGATTATGCTTTCTTGATGTGTGGTGGTTTGGGTAAATGTGCTACTTAGCTGCTGTTTAGTTGCTGAAATTCAAACATCTATCTGGGAAGTGAATGGCCCCCATGAGATGAGGTCCCTGATGTTTTCAGATGAGATAAATAATAGCATATGCTTATCATATACATTCTTATAGTCCGATCCTGAAAACAAAGCAAAAGTCAATAAGCCAACTCCATATTCAAAATGACAGCTGTTTTTTTTCTAATGGCACATTCTTACATTTTCTTAGTGTTTGTTATTCTGTGTTATTATTTTATACATGAGAAGGTTAAAACGCTCCACAAATCATGCTGTTCACAGCCTTATTTCCATAAGTGAGGGGTTGCTAGCAAACATAATTCATGAGAATGAGACTGAGAAAGTAAACACACTCACAAAGTCCCAGAGAGTGTACCTAATAATATTATATTATAAGCCGAGTGTGGGGTGTATGGCTGCAAACAACTGCAAAAAAAAAAAAAAAAAAAAAGATCTGACTCATGTCCTTACATGATACACAGTTTTTTAATTTGAAAGTTGGCAATCCTGAACCTAGGGTAAAACTACAAAAGTGAGAGGTTTATCCATTTCTAACATTGCTTACATAATTACAAGTTAAAAGCTGTTAAAATGTAGATAGATACAAAGATGTAAATGTAAATTGTACCATTATTAGGGTTGGTCAGGAAACTCAGGTCATTAGAATCAGTCTCCTGGAACTGAAAAAAAAAAATTGCAGTTTTTTTGAAAGATTAAACATCTTTAAAGTTTAAACATGTGATTTGATTTAAGTGACATGAGACACAGTCTGGCCAGTCAGTCTCAACAAGAACTGCTGCTCAAGGGATGTTTTTAGTTTTTTGCTCCACTTTGTGTAACTGATACTGTTGTGTGTGAGATCAGCAGGTTCTGAGATACTCAAACCAGCACCAACAACAATGCCACAGGTCAAACATCACGTTTTCTTTCCCACTCTGTTTGATGTGAACATTAACCGAAGAGCTTGACCTGTATCTGCATGGTCATTTTATGGTCATTTTATGCATTGCGCTTGCCACATGATTGGAGAATTGCATGAATGAGCAGGTGTACGTGTGTTCCTAATAAAGTGGTTGGCGAGTGTCATCATTGTTAGCAGAGAGGTTATCCGAAGGGGATACTGTCTCGTCGGTTAAAAAATTCTGCCCAATTTCCATCCCCCTTTGGATTCACTGGATTGATTTGTAATGTCAATTAAGATATTTATTATCAATAACCTTGAGCAAGATATGTTGATTGTCTTTGGGCTACTACATTTGGAGGCATGCTAGCTTTCTCTAGATTCTGTTTTTTCACCTATTGAGATAAGATTAATTTATATTTCCTTCTTATTGTTAAACATTGAGTTATGGTAGTTCCTGTGCAATGTAATTAAATTTGAGAAAAAAATGTTAGAGTAGTTAGCAAATACTAAATAGTATTGCCCTACCACTGCAACTGCCTTTTTTTTTTTTTTTTTTTTTTTTTTTTTTTTTTTTTTTTTTTTTTTTTTTTTTTTTTTTTTTTTTTTTTTTTTTTTTTTTTTTTTTTTTTTTTTTTTTTTTTTTTTTTTTTTTTTTTTTAGTATTTTCAACCATTTCAACTGTAAAACCTTTCAATTTAATGCTTGGAAATACCTGATAAAGCTGTCTTGAACTACAAAAAGAACTGAACTGAAAGCCAAATCAGTACCACTGAGTGGAGAAATAAACCCTGGATCAGTTGATGGAAGGACGCAGAAGGGGGAGTGGGAGAAGCCTAGGGCTGACAAAATCATAAACGCAATAGAAAAAGCAACACTGTTCCAGATGACATTTTTATTGATTGGTAGAGAAATAGCCCTGGCGCTTGACATTGCTAATCTCTTGGGCTGTGATATCCACCAAGTGCTTGTGTGTGTGGATGCTCAGACATGTTGAGCCAGCTTGTCAAAGCTTGTGATAAATTCATTATTTTCACACGAACATGATGTACATGGAGGTTCTTGGGCCATTTTCACTGGCAGAAAAGAGAAAGCGTGTACACACACACGCGTGCGCGTGTTTTAAGTCCTACTGAAAGAAAACCCATCAGAAGAATAGTAATGAAAAGAGAGAGAGAGAGAGAGAGATGTATTTAAATTGGTTTGTTTTTTGTTTTTCATATTTCCTCAAATTCAATTATCACCACTATTCCTTTATTTTAATTAATGCTTTGGCAACAGTGGCCAATAAAGCTATTGGAGAGGAAAATCAGAAATACTATAAATACCAGAGAGATGAAAACAAATGCCGATAGATGCCTGAAGAGAGAAAGAGGGCAGGCATGGAGAGACGGAGGTGAAGGACAGACGGTGAGCAGAATGTGAGGGATTAACTCCCTGGGTGTGTGGATGGTCAGGTAGCATCTCAGGACGTCTTCCTGCTTCCTGTTTAGGGAAAGCTGACAATGAATCAGCACAGTTGGTACTGCCAAAGCACTATGTAGTCATACTGCAGCCAATACCACACACAGGGCCACAGGACACACACACACACACACACACATATCAACATCCACAGTGTCATATATATTCTGACTGTGAGGGAGACAGAGGGGAGAGAGAAGAGGGTGAAAGGGTGGTAGATTACATGAAAAAGCATTCTAGCTGTGTCAGCACCACAACCCTGACCAGAGTTACTGATGATAAATAAATGAATAGGGTTCGAGCTGCAATACATGGCAGAGATAAAGACAGGAGAGAACAGGAGATAAGATGAGACGAAAGGACAGGATGGGAGAGGGTGAGAGAAGAAAAGAGGAGGGAAGCCAAGGCCACACACAGGGAGAGCCACATGGCAGAATCTTTGTGCTGTTCATTCTCTTCACCATGCAGAGAGTTCCAACAGGGTCATCTGGATATAGCCACAGTATGAGTGCATTGCTCTTACAGAGAGAGAGAGAGAGAGAGAGAGAGAGAGAGAGAGAGAGAGAGAGAGAGCAAGGGGACCAATTTTTCAGGGCTACAATTTGACCTGAGTTTCTGTATAGTATTTAGCATATACAAATGAGTGATAAATTAAAATTAAAGTGTCCTTGTCACAGATTCTACAAGTCTCGGGAATTATACAGACGGGAGGAACACCCAGTTGGTGTTTAGATGATGATGATGATGATGATGATAGTGGTGGTGGTGGTGGTGGTGGAGAGCACTGTTTAATACACCGCTCCAAAATCTCCCATATGGTCCAATAATACCATTCAGTGAGCTCTCGTTCCCTATAGATTGGGGTGGAGTCATCCTAGAAGAGACCACTCCCATCAGGATAGAAATGTTTCATCATAGGATAAAGGTGATCAATCAGTAGAACTCAACTCAGGGCATATCATTACCACCATTTTAAAAACTTAAAAAAAAAAAAAGAGTTCATCCAGATTTTGTGTGAGTTCATGTTAACATAATTTTAATTAGCCTGTTTAACCTTGTTAGCTTGAAGTTAACAAAGGCTTGTTCCAGGAACATTGCAGTTTAGTGCTTTTCCCTGCCCAAAAATACCAGACAAGTTGATTCTAGTAAGTAAAATTTGATGATTAGTTTAACCTGATGCATTGAACCCTATAAGTGGAACCTGATGAGTTAAAACATGGTGTATAGGTTCAACCTGATGATCTGATGAGTCACACCTGGTAAGTTAAATTTGATGAGTTGAACTTCATGAGCTGAATCTAATTATTTGAACCTGATTAGTCAAACCAGGTAGTTAAACTTGATTAGTCGAACCTGGTAAGAGAAATTAAAATGGAATAATGAAACTTAATGAGTTGAAAGTGATGTGTGATACCCGTTCAGTCAAACTTGGTTTGTTAACCTTGATGAGTTGAACCCAGTTAGTTGAACCTGAAAAAATTAACCTGCTGAGTCAAACCCTAAACCTGAACCTGGTAAGTTGTAACTGATTAGATAAACCAGGTAAGCTAAACTTGAGTTGAACCAGCTAAGTTAAACCTGACAATTTGAAGTGGATAGACTGAACCTGATGAGTTGAATTTGATAAAGTGTACCTGTTAAGTTGAACATGATAAGTTAATTGAGAAGTTATTATCCTGATAGATTGACCCTGGTAAGTGGAACTTGAGTTGAACCTGATTAGTTCAACCTGATAATTGAACCTGAAAAATTCAACCTGGTAAGTTGAACCTGATCTATTGAACCTATTTAGTTGAACCTGATTATTTGAACCAGCTATCCTAATGTATGAAAAATACAACACACTAAACTGAACAGTTCAGAAACAACTGAACAATTCAACGTTTATATGGAATACCTCTGTTTATCCTTTAAATGCCACTCAGAGGCTGAATTTGCATTTGGCAAATGACAGAGCCAGAAATGCAGGATCATATTCACATTTTTTCATTCATTCTGTCTAAGCTTATACAGCTTGTCCGGTCTCCAACTTCCATGGTGTCATCCTCTCACCATTTTCAGGTTATGGTTACTTATGTTGTATTGAGTTTTTTTTATTATTTAATGTTTGTAATGGTTAAATAGTCTGCCAATCTGGATGTCAGGTCTGTGTGGTATTACGAGTAGACGCAGTGGGTGATACTCTGTAGAGAGCTTTTTGACCAGAAAAGCTTTGTATTTTATTGAATGTGGGTCTGCCTGGCTTAAATGAGGGCCAATATTTTATTGCTCTTTTTTGTATTTGTAGAGGATAAAGTCCAGGTTCTGCCCTGTGGCTGATATTGGAGGTGTTTCTCTGAACTATGAGATTATTGTTTTGCAAATTCCAGTTGTACTGTCTCAAGTGTTTTTTTTAAATCTGAGTTTTTCAGATCCAGACCTAATTTGGTCCTCAAATGTACCAGAATTGGTTTTATTACTGAATTAAACAGCTTCATCCAGAGTTTGACTGGAATATTAATTTTGTCAAATCTTACTCTAATGGCATATAAATCCCTTGTGGTCGTCTCACTGAGAAAATGTTACAGCCAGGACAAAAAATTTCTGATGAGATGATGAGCTGAGTTCAATACTGGCATTATGCTTTAAAAGTTGTTTTCTGTAAGTAAACTGATATCTGTTTTTCTGAGATTCTGGAAAATCATGACTTGTGTTGACTGTCAGAGGCCACTGCTCCAAGAGGGACAGGCTTTGCTATAAACTCTGCTCTGTGGGGAATATTAGGACCAGGTCATCAGCATACAGCAAGTATTTCATTTCAGTGTGCAGTATTTTATTGCACATTTGTTATTTGACTATAATCATTTTATAATTTCAAATGTTTTCTCACCTATTCCAGTTTGAAGAAATTTAAATAGTAATCAACTGCTTTGTGAAAACCTGCATGTAACATTGGAGCCAGAAGCAGAGTGCATCAAAGTGGTTTCATATAGATCCCAGCAAAGTGAAACCACAATCAAAATGTCCAAAACATTAAGGCAAGCAATGGGTCAGGTGCAACAAGGACAAAGGTTACTACAAAGACAAATCCAAGAAATATCACAAGGGTTCAAAACATATTAAGGTAGTCAGCAGTAACAAGATCAGGAACCTACTGAGACAAAGGGAGTGGCAAGACTTCACAATGAATATTGTTTGCAATGAACTGTATATGTCGTTGTTCCTCTTTCGGCTCCTCCCGTTGATTTGGCACAGTTTTTATGCCGGATCCCCTTTCTGACACAACCCTCCCCAATTTTATCCAAGTTTGGGACCAGCACTGAGAGCACACTGTTGCACACAACTCCAGTGGCTGGGGTTGGTTTCCTGGCCCAGAATCGAACCCAGGCTGCAGCAGTGAGAGCAGTGTGGCCTAACCACTAGTCCTCCAGGGACCCATCACAATGAACTGTATATGAACTGCTTAAATACTCTAAAACCAGGACCTAACCAGGAAGTGAATGGTAGAGGTCACGCTATATTTCTGGTGATCACAACCTCTGCTGGAGGGGAAGAAACATGTCCTGAGTCCTTGGGTAGCATGTGAATATTTTTCATTGATTATTTGTGATATTAGAGAATGTCTAGAAGTGCATATCTGAAGTGCAATGTTAAACATAGGTAAAAAGCCAATTTGAGATTTGCTCAAAATGTTGTGATTTTTATCCCAAGATTAGTGCACCTGTAAATGCCTTGATAATTATTAGGGTCAAATTTGTGTCCTTTTTTATAGTCCAGATATTACCAGATATCAGGAAAATGTCCTGATTGTAATGTTTGATTAAGAACTTTAATCACTGCTTCAGTTGTTTTGGAGATTACAGAGTTCATGTATTTTATTAATTACATTGTCTGGACCACATTTAGTTTAATTTCAGTATTTTGATTGGCAAGTTGATGCGGGTTTTGTTTTTATTAACTTATCTATTTTTTTTTTTTTTTGGTTGCAGTCCAGGTGGTCTGTTTTTCAACATAAGATTTTCATATTGGTCCATTTTGGTTTGGCAGCTCTGCATCAAAGTGGTGAAATCTTTTGTAGATCTCTCAAAAAAGTTCTTATGAACCGCATCTTCCATTTGATCAAGTTTTAAAAACATTTACCCTTTTTTTCAACAAAGGATTTATAGTCTTTTAAATCTCTGAATAATTTATATGTAGATCCTGATTGTTTCGGTCTCTATGTTTTTTTTTCCTTGGAGCTTTTACACTCACCATTAATTTTTTTCCTTTTTTTCTTGGCCTGACTGTTTTTGTTTCTGAGAGTTTCTTATGTGATGTTTGACATTGTAATCCGTGTTTTGAAAATGTAATTAATGTTGTTTGTTGCCATAATTATTTCATCAGGGTTTGGTTTATTTATCAGAAAATTGTTGAACAAATTTTGATTCATTCCATTTGTACCTAGACTTTAATGGATATGCCCGTAATCTCTGTGGTGCATGTTTTGGGTACAGTACCCTTTGGCAGTGACCAGACAGTGGAGTTTAGGATCTATACTGTTATACATTATTCCACCACACTACAGCCTCATCTAGAGCTAAAGGTACAGTAAACCATTCAAGAGATTCACCATTTATTCTATGTAAAGGCCCAGACTTTATATTGTTCCTAGGTAGAGTGACCTTTTTTTTTTTTTTTTTTACAACAAATGGTTTAATTTCCATCCAAATTGTTGTCTCTCCTTTTGTAACTATCTTAACTAAACGTTTTTACTTTCCTTTGTAGCAGATGATTATTCCACCTGAATCAAGCCCACATTTGTTTTTGTGTTTTTTTTAGTTTTTAATGAGGGAACATTAAAATCTCTATTTCCTCTGGGACAGGACGCAGATGCTTGGGAACAACACCATATTTCTTGGAGCATAGCACTGTCAATATCTTTTATCGTACTCAACAAACTCTTGAGCTAATGTTTTGTTTCCAAATGTACTAGAATATAAGCCTCGTATATTCCAACCACTAACTTCATAAATCCTGCAGTTGTATTCTATTAAGTGTTGCACAGTGAATCTTGTTGAAAGTGACTGTTACGTGTCATATTATTTCAGTCAGTTAGAATACAATAATAATGCTATTGTGTTGATTTATATATGTTTCAAACAACATTCATTGTGCAGCAATTGTGCTATAATGATGTTTATAAAATATCAGTGACGTCATCATTACAATTCCATATTTAACTGCCTGAGACATGCTTCCCTTAGTTTGTTTAATCACATTTTATTGGCTACCAGCTGGGGAGCATGCATTTTTCCTGTTTTTGTTTGAAAGCTACTAGAAGCTGGCTGAAGTACTGATTGTTGAGATGCAAATGGTCTTTCCTAAGAGTGTGTTTTTTTTTGTATTTGAACACAGGTTTATCATTGACAAGCAGTGAAGGAGACTTTTCTCATGTAGATGTTTTCCATTGGATGCAAATAGCAGGAGAACTTCGACTTGATTATTGTTCTGTAGCTCAGCACAGAAGTTAGGATCATGGGCTGATACTGGTATATGGGGAATCTCTTCAGTCTCTGAATGTGCTTTTGGATGATAAGCTTCAGAGTGAATTATTGAACTGGTGACTGGGAGGTAGTTCACATAGTGCCAGTGCAGAACTGATCTCTCAGGTCATGTTTTGCATTCATGCAAGGGACACATTGATTATAAAATACTACTAATGACCTATAAAGCACTGAATGGTCTCGCACAGTACCTGAGTGAATGTCTGGTCTTTTATTAACTGCCACGCCTACAAAAGGTGCAGGCTCTTTGTTGGTACCTTGAATAGTAAAAGGCTACAGCAGGGACAGAGCTTTCTCTTACAAAGCCCCACAGTTGTGGAACAGCCTTCCAATTAGTGTTCAGGAGTCAGACACATATATTAGATAACATATTTGTTTAGTCAAGCCACTTTTTTTTCTTAGGTAAAGGAGCAGATCTGGAGGTTCAAAGGTATAGAGTGTTTTGGTGAAATGGGATGTTTGGATGCTGTAAATCAGTGGAGTGGCTGGCCGCTTTATGTCCCAGGGCTTCCTCATGTCTGCATTACCTTCTGGCTCTCTCTTTATTTATGCTGTAATATCTAGTCTTGCTGGAGTCCCTGCTTGCACTCTGCACACAATGTACAATTTCTTTAACCATTATATGACAATGAACATACCTCATAATCTGTGTCTCTCTCTCTCTCTCTCTCTCTCTCTCTCTCTCTCTGTCAAGCTACACATGCCACTCCTTATACAAGTGATCCTGATCCCTTCTGCTCTCCGGACCTACCTGATCCATGGAGTTCTCATCACCTGAAAACCACTCACTGCTGCTGAGGATGGCCCCATATGGACAGCCTAAAGATCAATGAGATTACTGTGGATGGTACCACTTAGAAACCGTAAAGATGAGTTAGGACTGCAATTGCTATGAATAGTTTTGCTATGATGACTTAGGACTGCAATTGCTATGATAGCCTTAGGACTGCAATTGCTATGAACAGTTTTGCACTCAAGTCTCCATCAGTGAACAGTTGATAACTTCAACAAAATAGACTTCTTTTTAAAACTATAATGAATTCAGAAATATCTCTGATGCTCGTATTCCTAAGTTGCTCATAAGATCACAAGTTCCTCATTACCCAGTTGTACTTTTTTACTATATAGTATACAGTTATAGAAGGGAAATTATTCACAATCTCACTATTAGCCAGTTGAGGATGGGTTCCCTTGAGTCTGGTTCCTCTCAAGGTTTCTTCTTCATGTCATCTCGGGGAGTTTTTCCTTGCCAACTTTGCCTCTAGCTTGCTCATTAGCTATAGATAACCATTTGGGAGAGAGTTAGCAGGGGTCAAGGCAGCATTACATAAGAAATTCTACATAAGAGCTCTGTCCTTTTTTGTTTCAGGTTATCTGATAATTTTTCTTTAGTTGTTTTATTTTGTTATATTTCTAAGTTGGCTATCTCTTCTCATAATTTCAGTAGCCATAGAATTGGCTTTCAGAGGAACTGAACTGGCTTTCCATAATCATTTAGCTGTTTCTTCAGAAATTCAGTCTCTTTACTGGTGGTGAAGTGAGATACTGTAGCATTTGACCTTGAGCTCCTCGTGTGAAAGTGGTGTGAGAAGAGTGAGAGGTTTTTCTTTATTTGTGATATTGGAAACAGATGTCTGGTATATAGTAGGTTGTCTTTGTAATTTTTTTCTCTTCCTTCTCTGTGTAATGTGTGCTAGAGAGAGATCTGCTGCTGATACCACTTTTCTAAGTTGGGTGAAATATTTGATAAAAGTTTATAGAGCAAGTTCACTTCCCTGGACAATAACTGTGTCTATTTGGTAGATGTTGAGTGTTTCATAAGTTGTTTTACTAGACTCTATTTCCACTGCCTTCAAATACTACAATTTGGTGGCCTTTGCAGCCTTTCCTTGGTGATGTAGCTGTAGTGTGGGCAGAAGGCACTGTGCCATGCATTTATGTTGTCTGCATAGAAAAAGAAATTACCCAGGGTGCTTTGGTCTCCTTTCTTTGTATAGCCAGCAAAAAATTTTTTTTTTTTTGCTTCTATATGTGATGTTTCTTCGGATGTTCTGAGTTCATTCCAGTAAAAGCTTTAATCCACATGCACAGAAGGCAATTGCAAACATGTAGACATTACACATATGGCACCCACATGAACATATGTATGCAGTCAATAATTCATGCAAATGTTCAGAAGTTTACACATTTGCTATATACATCACCTTGCTATATAATGTTTTCACTTTTCAACCTCACTGCTGTGAAAGTCATGTAGTAAAGTCACATCATTTGTTGAATGGAGTCAATCTGCGTGCAATTAAAGTGTCATGTCCGGGACAGAGTTCTGGAAAAGTATCAGTCTGTTTGATGCTTTCAAATATCACAAACTTCAAACATCCGCCAGAGCACCATTAAATGCATTATTAAACTATGGAAAGAATCAGCCTGGAGGAGGTTGTCCATCAAAAGTCAGTGACCAGGTAAGGAGGATATTAATCAGAGAAGCAACTGAGAGTCCAGGGTAACTCTGAAGAAGTTAGGTACTAGTGATCTTGAGCAATCTTGAAAATGTTCACACTTGCAATGTCCTCTGTGCAGTGATACAGGTATTTGTAATGTATTTGCTGGTGAAGGCTGGTGAAGAATCACTACTCTATGGAAAGAACTTATCCAGTATGGAATGCTAAAATAGGATCAGACATCTAATTCCTTTAGACACAGTCTATTACACAGCCTGCATGGTGATCGCATTGAGTTTAGTAGGACAAAATAAAAATGGGTATTTTCTCACATTCCTGACAAAAAAAATTGTATATACAGGGGTGACTCAAATGAAAACATTTTTTTTTTTAAGAAAAGTGTATGAGGTTTAAGGTAGCAGTAGAAAGGGATATTGAGAACAATGGACCAATAGTACATTTAACTTTTGCAACTACAAATTTAATGTACTGTTTCTCTAGTAATGTTGCACTTCAACAACAAGGTTTTCATTTGACTCACTGTCATATTTCTCAGGAGCGCAAAGTTCTTCATAGGTTGGAGCTTTAATGCTTTCCAGACAGATAGAGATGGTGTTTGTAAAGTGTGTGTTTGTGTGTGTGCACGTGTGTTCAATTTGGCGCAGTGGAATGCATCCCAAAACTGAAACACATGCAGGCTACTGTGGAACATCTTTACATAAGGATAATCCCACCCAGCTGTAAGTCAGACCATGATCATTCACACACTTCCTACCCAGACCATTAAACACACACTGGCTGTTACAAGCATGCAGACCTTACACATGTGGCACACACAGACATATGGAGTCAATAACTCATGCTAATGCACACAAACAGACATATACCATGCTGTAGTGTTTGTGGCTGGGTGTGTACAGACAGATGCAGCAAGAAAGTTTTGCACTAATCACTGAGTTCCAGGATGAAATCTGCATATGGTAAAATTTCACAGTGGAACTGATTGGAATGGGTTTGATTTTTTTTAGGGAGTTTTCAAGAGAAAGGAGCCTGCACTAATGTAGAATTTCTCATGAAATCAACAGCTTACATGCAGATTCTCAGCAGTGGGAGCTGCATCTGAATTCATACACTTCTTACAACACTCAAGTGTTGCAGAAAAGCTCAAGGCATATTTGGTGTCTGGGCTTGCATGTCCTACTCCGGACACTTTTGAGGACTGCTGTCACAGCTACTTTAGAGCCAGTCCTCAGCACATGGCAGCGAACAGAGGCTGATCCTGACTTGTTTCTGGATGCTAATGAGGCCATATTTGGCAATTCAACTCCCAAGTCAATATCAGCCAGGGAAAAAAACTTCCTAGATGCTGCTATAGACATGGCATCCTCCATCCAAGGAAGGTCAGCCACTGAGCTATAAGACGAGCTCTGCTCACGGACATACGCTTCTTTGCTGCACACTCTCAGTTCCAGAATCAATTATTTCTGAGCTTCTGAGCCTCGTCCGCCACCAGGCCATCCACGCAAGTACATTTTAATCATTTGTACATCCTGATATAGTTTAATCTGATAAATAGGCATCGAAGCTGGAAATGTAATTTGCAGGTATATGGCTGTTAATTGAAGTGTGATTTTTCATGACCTTTGCTGTTTTTCAGCATTTAACTGCACTAAAATATAACCTAAAAGTAGTGACATTCTGAATCAGCTTTTGTTTTAACTATGAAAAAGATGACTATTTTTTTTTTACATTACTGATTAACTAGAAAAAAAAATAAACCACTAACAAGATATTTATTATTACATGTTTAAAGTTTAAAAGTCATACAGACAACCGGCCTTGTGAGTTTAAGTTCCACACTTACCTAAATGCCAAGTAAGACAGAAGGATAATATTTTATACTGTTGCAAATAAGTGTGCTTTACTTTGGATGCATTCACCATGTAACAAAGCAGGAAGTTTTTCTTGACGTCAAAGCATTGATCAGTGATCACTGTCTGAGAATCATAATCTGCCAAGTGCAGTTTTATTAACAGAGCATTTCAACTGTCATATGCTTATCTTAAACATTTATCTGAGCATTTACGTTTAGGACAGTTAGCATAAGCAGAATGTGACTATAAAACCTCCTTCTTTAACCTCATACACTGTGGCTATCTACAGCCTGAAATGACACCATGGCTCTAAGTGATGTGCCTGCAATTATTAATGTAGCATAAAATAATAAAAATGACTGATTAATAACATATAAAGTGCAGTCTCATTTCTCCAAAGGAGCCGAATGCCAACGGCACCATGTAGAGAGAAAGGGAGGAGGAAGAAAAACATTTAGAGAACGAGTGTGACCAGACTCAATAATCATTCATCACTAGAAACAATGAAAGAGCCTGTCCAGCAGCTCAAATCAAACACAGGAACATGAGCCCACGTAAAGTGATAATCAATACTCGGCAATAATGCCGGCTATATATCAAGCCAGGCCCAAGAGGCGAAAACCACACACAAATTTTAATCTTACACGAGAAGTACAAATCATACAACTGCCATGAATCGTAGGACAATTTCTAAACCTAAGGGCTTCAGTTTTGTGTGTTTATATGATTTCTGTCCACGGCATAACTCAGCCATAATCAGCATAGTTCAGATTTTCATGCACACACACATACACACACACACACACACGCACAAGCTCAAAAATATTATTGTTCAATCTATGAAAGAAAAAAAAAAAAACCTTCCCAGGGGGTCAGAGGTCGTGGGTAGCATCCTGCAGCTTTTTGTTTAACAAGGGTGAGCAAGTAATGTCACTGATCTGCCATTCAGATCACATACAGCACTACACACATACACACGGTCCACTGCTTGTTTGTGTTACTCAGCTTTGGTGAAAAATACACAAACTCTTAAATGGAGGTGAAGCAGAATGAGGGAAGAAGACCAGCAGATCAAGAGAGGATGACGTACACAAAAAGTCCTATGCAGTGACGCTGTTTGCTTTTGCTATGTGTAATGGTTAAACGCCCTGGATGATCACCAGTCTGCATACTACGCTGACACTGAATAAGCTCTGTAATATTTTTACATATTCAGAATTTGTGACTTATGTTCAAATGTTACACCAATTTTTACATGGGGGAAAGTTCCTCGTATTCAGAGTCGGGTTACGCAGCTGCTTAAGTCGATTTTCCCAGCATCCCATTTAAATTATTAATATATAATAAGTGTAGATTACAATTACATGATTGATGGATTTTCCTTGGGTTTTCTCGAGTAGCTGTCTAAGACAGGATTTTCAATCATTTTTCATTAAGACCACTGCCTTTAAAGACAAGAACGTTTCTTTAAACAAGAAAAAAAATCAGGGGATAGAAATTGCAGACTGAAATGCGGACTTTTTCCTATTAACTGTAATACAATGTAAAATAAAAGCAAAAGACAAAATAAAAATGGAAAGATAATTAATTAATTGGATTAAATGGATTTAATAATTAAAGCTCATAATAAAACAGATTTTAAATAAACTTTTCTTTTCTTTTAAATAAAGAAAAGTGTATGTTAAACACATATATCATTGTGGATGTGGTGAAGCTTTCTGTAAACAGATGATTATGCAACATACTATATGGAAGGAGTCTCCAGTATCAGCGCTTTGTAACAGTAAGTTTCCTAATAGGGGAGATTCTTCAGGACAGAGGAGTTTGTGGCTCTCTGTAACATGACAAGATGCAGTTTTTGTCTTATTAACTTCAAGAGAGAGAGGCTGGTGAGTGAATTACTATTACTAATTGCTATAATGTAAGCGATAACAGGGACTAAATTGTGTCGTCCTTTAATAAATAAAAAAAAACCTGAGATTGTTGGAAAATTGCTGTGGCATAAGCAGAATAAGACACTTCAGACTGCTTTGTGTTGGACTATATCACACCATATTATTATTGCCGTAACATTTTCGTATAACTGAACAGTCCTTTGTGTGGGTTTTCTTACTTATCACACTTATTTTAATTCATTCATTAATTAATTCATTCATATGACTTGTCAAGTTAATAAAATAATGGCAATGAGTTTGTTAATTTGCTGTGCTCTACTCTAAAGAAGAGCCTATGGTTTTAGGGTTAAGTTGACCTAGCGCTTATCTGCTACACTTACAGGTCAGTTAATTTATTTTAAAAAATGTTTGTTCTTAGGATAAGGACATTTTGCGAATGAATGAAGTCTCCTCCGATGTCCTTAAAATGAAAAAAAAACAGACTTTATAATCCAATTATTTCGAAGGTTTCGGAATAATCGCCTCTGTTTATGGCAAATTTTGCGCCAATCTCATGCAACTTTTTGAGTAGCACTTAAGTCTGTAGTTACATCTGAGGTCTGAACACAGAAGTGTGCAATTTCAGTATTAACTCCTCACTACTCGAGTGTAACTCAACTCCAAATACGACCCTTACTGTGGATAAAGATAAGATCCAAGCTTTTGTATTGGCTTATTTTAGCAGTGTTTAAAAATTTTTTATGAGATGAGGTGTGGGTGATTCTGAGTTCATAAGACCTATTCTTAGGGCATGCCTTAGTTTTCTGGTTAATTAAAGTTACTAAGATTAGCGGTATGTGTGGAGGACTTGGGCTACCTTTTTGTGCTCACCCTTAATTACCCTGGCATTTCCTCTGAGCTAAGGATAACTTAACTTAGTCTTCTGTTTCTTCCTGCATCCTCAAAGAGAGAGAAGATGAAGCTTATCGTTTACTTGAAGCGAGAAATCCTGTAAATCACAGGTAACAGTAGTGTAGTGTATTGCACAAGAGCATCACCACTGCAGTGTTGTACAGTGACAGTGAAGTAGCAAAGCTATTAGTCAGCTGCATCCTCACCACCAATTCCAACTCGCCGCACAAATACACATACACTCTTCAGTTTTATAATTATGGTGGAACATTAATGCCTCTCTCTCAAAGAAATTTCTAATATAATCCCGTCCTAAAAACCCATCTGCATCTTCCCAGCGCAGAGCCAAAAAAAAAAAAAAAACTCACAGCTGAAACACATGTGATCATTTTAAACTCATCCTTTTAATCTTCATCCCTAATCACTCTTTCTCCTCTCTTTTCTCTCTCTTTGCAGCTGACTGCCACACCACCACCACCACCCCCCCGTAGGGGGTATTAATCTCTTCTTTCTAAGGCACGTCATGGTTATGGGAATGAATAGATCCAGCCTGTCAGCCTCATGAAAAGTGAATGCAGATTAATTGGGACTTTCCAATGACTGTAAATCCAGGGCTAAAAATTTCATCATCAGCCATCAAACTGGAAAAATGTGGACTCCCATCCCACCATCTCCCTCCTTCTGAGAGCTCATATATCTGCAGTGATACAGGAGAAAGCTCTTAATCACAGGTAGCACGAAAATAACACAAATGACCCACAAGCATGTAACACACTCCTATATCTAAGCAACTCTTTAACTATTGATAAAGAAAACAGAAGAACAGAGGGAGATGTGAAGGCATTGTTCTGACAAGAAAGATACTCAGAGTGCAAAAAGCAAAATGGAGGACGGAAGACAGAAACAGGTTCATGTATTATTCCGCACCCTGATTTAAGAGGGCCATCAGCTTTTAGTATCTTGTAGGTCTACTATATCTACATTGTTTTTCTGAGGAGTAGGTTGGATTAGTTGTATAGTCGAAATACTCAGACATACCAACAAAAACTGGACAAAAAAACTTAGAACTGAAGTTACAATTTTACAAAATAAAAAGTGTCATTTTCCTAAAATGTAATATGGCTGTCCATCACTTACTCCTCTATCAATTATCTCCACAAAAAGGCAGACAGTCTCTTTTCAGATGGAACAACAGCACTATAAATTCTGCAGACCCACATTGCTCTCTGTTATTAAACTCAGAGTGCTTTCGTGGTTGTTTTAATTCAGCCGCACCCCAAATGTTTGAGTGCTGCATTATTTGCAAGCAATTTGTTCTGAACAAACGCGTGTCTCATAATTCTGCTGGAATAACACACATTCATTTTGTTTGATCATAGCAGTGTCAAGAGCTCCCTCCCCTCATCTCTATTGGATTATTCTGTGAATGATAATATGAAGTCTGTGATTAAAGTAAACACCATTAAAAGTATATCGACTCATCTGTAACAAGAAAAAGAAAAGAGAGAATAACCCTCAGTTATCATTATAGGTCACAAGATTGAGACTGTCACTGTCATTTTTTTTTTTATCTTCATTTTAAGTAGTCTGTTGTAACCAACAGCAAATTCATGACACTTTTAGAAAGTTATAAAGTTTGAACACCACTTTAGTTTGAGGGCCTGAAATATGGGCTTTGCAAATAATTAGTGTACTGGAATGAATTTCCCCTTAAGTACAATATGTAAGTTCAACAAAAAGATAAATGGATAAATAATGGCAGGTTTATGTTAAACACATTAAATAGAAATATGTACAGTGGGGTCCAAAAGTCTGAGACCACACTTTAAATCTGGGAATTTTTTTTTATTCATTTAAAATTGGAAATCAACAGAAGGTTTTACAATTTTTAAACATTTAAAACAAAGAACGTAAATGTTCAATGTCTTGAATATCACGATTCTGCACTATTTCTAGGCCTCTATTTAAATGTAAGCAAATGGTTGATACTGACCATCTTTTGCTTGCTTTGTACAAAAGGTCACCTACTTTGTACAAAAGGTCCGTTTTTTCTTGTGCCTAATCTCTTGTACTGAAGTACATGATCAGATGACACTCCGATGGATGGATGGAGTCCGTGATAGCTCGGGTGCACGCTGTCATTAAAGCAAAAAAAAAAAAGGGGGACATACAAAAAATACTAACAAGAAAGAAATTCATACAAATATTTCATAGATTCTACTTTTCACTTCGGTTGTTGTCAATAACATCATTTGTAATGAAATTATTGTATTAAATTAAAAAGGAATGCAAAATAGAAGCATTTTCTCTAGTGGTCTCAGATTTTTGGACCCCACTGTACATTTACTACCTTAATTTATTGTAACTTGGACATTATATCAATATATAAAAGCTTTGATATTTTACATAAATGGAAATTCTGCCCTTAATTTAAATACATTGATCCATTAATTATTTTTTGAGTATAAAGTCAAAATAAGAGAGACACTTCCAAATAAGGTTAAAAAAAATTACAGATTACAGTCTCAAACAATCAGCCAATAGTAGTAATTGAGAGTTCTTCTCACGTACTCTTTTATGCAGGGGTGGCTAGGCTGTCCCTGGCTTTTAAATATAAAAAGACATCAATACAAGGTTTGATTTTAGGCAGCTACATCAGATTTGCTGTTCACAAATGTCTTAATGTAGATTATTTTGGACTTTTTTGGTAATCAAGTGCATCAGCACCACTAATGGTCATTAGTAATATAGTTTATACAGAAAGGTATGAAAAAGCGAGGCTTGGGCTTATTTCTTTCTAGCTCAGACTGTAGATTCATGCAGCCTATCAGTGACAGTTGATTACATCAGTTGACACAATCCCTAGATTTGATCTCCATTTGATACTGATACTTTTCAGTCTGCTTTGCTGACACATCTGGAACACGTCATCAGCAGTGATTGAGAAGGCGCAGGCGTGTGTTTAATGTTTAATTTAACCTATAATCCTTTTTCCTCAAAATGCCTTTGGAGGAGGAATTACAGTAGATAGACTAAACACACATTGTTTCATCAAAGTATAAATTACAAAAGGACAGACGTCAGAACCGTAAATTTAGTGTTTTGTTTGGTTTGAATGAAAGGGTTACAAGTTTTCTGTTTACTATGTTTGGTATTCGGGGGAAACTTGGCATGAACCCAGTAGAGCATTACAGACTTGAAAAACCTTTTTCTTTATCACAAATGCAGAAATCACAGGGCCCCTGGAGGACTAGTTGTTAGGCCTCGATGCTCTCACCGCTGCAGCCAGGGTTTGATTCCCAGCGAAAAACAGTGCACTTCCAATGCTGGTCCCAAGCCCAGATAAAATTGGGGAGGGTTGCATCAGGAAGGGTATCCAAATCAAAGCGGACCAATGATCCACTGTTGCAACCCCTAACAGGAGCAGCCGAAATAACAACAACAGCAAATGCAGAAATCACAGCAGTCTTTAAGTGTATCTTTGTAATAGTTTCTCCCACATCATTCTTATTATGTCCTTTTGATAGAATGCATTGCTTTACCCTGATAGTTTCATTGTCAAGCTATTGATAGACATTAGATATTAGATTTTAGCCACTCATCTAATATTACAACCACAGCTTTCATGTAAAGTCAAAGCAATATACGTACATCATACACATGTTGATATCATTTCACAAGTTTTGACGTAAGGCTTACGTCAAAAGAATTCCTCGGGTATTGCTTAATAAAGTATTAATGTTAGGACCCACTTCATTTTAACACAGTTTCTTCACAGCCTGTGGGAGGCCATTAAAACTGAATGGAACACTGACACGTCCATGCGTAGGCTAGTTTACGCCAACGACTTCATTATTTGAAAAAGCTCTAAAGGAAAAGCTATTCCATATGCTGAATTTTGCTTCACTCTGGAGCAATTGCATCAAATTTTTATAGTATTTAAGTAAATAGTATTTTTAATTTAGCATGCTTTGGGAGGCATTCCTTTTGCTGAGAAGTATCAATACATATGAACAGTTCTTCCGACTTCCCATAACGAAACATTTTTATCCTAATGGGAGTGGTCTCTTCCAGACTGACTCCGCCCCCACCTACAGGGCACATGGATTGACGGTGAGAGATCTTGGAGCGATATGTTACACAGCACTCTCCACCAACCTCATCAAAACGCCAGTTAAGAATATATCTTACAAGAATGGTGTTCATTGCTTCAGAACTGCTCCAGAGACTTGTAGAATCTGTGTCAATGCACACTGAAGCTGCTCTGGCAGCTCATTGTGGCCCAGCACCTTGCTAACACATTTTACACAGGTCTTTCATTTTTTGTGTCTGTAATGGTAGAAGGAAAAATACTTTATGAATCCTGAAAAATGGATAAACCACAAGGTTATTGAGAATGAATCTATTGGTACATATTAGCACATTTAATAGATGTGAGTGAAGAGTCTGTGATGGACTTGGAAATGCACCCAAGACACATTTAATGCATTTCAATTCGATCATTCAAATCACTTCAAGAGGTCTGAGATGCATTTTCGCCACATTACATAATTATAAACACATCTTTCCGAGCTCTCAGCTGCTGAATTTGGTGGCTTTTATTAAGACACAGAAACAATTTTGCACAAAACAACTAGCTACAAGGAACGCCACAGGAGGTTGTTGGACAAGTGTAATTAACATATACAGAAAATGGATTTTTAGCATAAGTATAATTGCATGTAGTTAAAGATTTTATCAGTATACAATTCAGATACAAGACACAGTACATGAAATGACCAGATACAGCATTAACTATTTCTACCATTGTCACAGATTCCCCCTTTGTGTCACGGTTCTCATGTGGCACCTCAAGCACCTTCGCTCATGTTTGTGTTTGTATCTGTTATAGTATCCTTTCTCTGCTCTCTATCTTGTCATTGGTGTATTACCTGATTGTGAAACTTTGCGAAGTCTTATCATGCTGTATTGTATTATCCTGTTTTGCTGTTGCCTACCTGCGTAGGCTACATTTCATATATTTGACCTGTTTTCACTTATGTTTAATGTTGTGGAATGTCCAAGGAGCAGCCTTTTTCCTCTCTCTTGAAGAGAGAGTTTGCAGTAATGTTACCGAAAGCTTCATTATATCGACATTTTTTAAATTCGCTTATATGCAGCATCCTCCTTACAACTCCCTGTGTAAGATTTGACTATAGAAAAAACTTCTATGTATCAGAAGAAGTGTATTAATATAAATCTGTGATTTGCCTTGAAGCTGGAGCTACTGTGAGAGCTGATGTTATAGAAGGCTAATCAACAGCTCTGTGGTATAAAGCTTATCTAACCCTTCTAGGCATATGGAGAATTTCTTAAACATGGCTACTAGAATTCAGACATAGCTCAACCAGAACATCTAGAAACTTCTTAAATAGGGCTTTAAGAACATTTCTTAAATGAGGCATTTAAAAAAAAAAAAAAAAAACTCCACAATCCCACTCTAATGGCCAGCACAAAAGCTCAAAGCCTTAGAGCTTTCATGTCAGAGTATAGCATTTAAATGGTTATGTTTCTGTAGTTTCCTTTTTTCTACAAACTTTCTACCAGCTAGTTATCTTAGGAACTCCAGAGCAAAAAAAAAAAGTCATCACTTCTAAAGTTAAAGCTGTGATTGGCTATCACCCATTATTCATTTATCCAATCCGCTACAAAGGGGGAAAAAAAAAAGTCCTGTCTATGGTGTCTTGAAGTAAAAAAAAAAATCCGAATGAAAAGAAACTTGATTATAGCCCTTAAAAGGGCAATCAGGGCACTACACCACAGTGAAAGACAGAGAGAGAGAGAGAGAGAGAGAGAGAGAGTGAGAGAGAGAAGCTGTGCATTTACTTGAAGAGTATGTTCTGCTCAGATGCATTAACATAAAGCTAAAGGGAGTGGAATTGCAGGCTGCTGCCAGGCGGCTGCCTAAATTGGGGGGAAATTATTGCATTGCTTCCTGCCAGTGTCCCGGTAATTACACTGTGCCTCTTCAAGCATGTGAGGGAGGAGGGGAAAAAAAAGCGTGCCAGCTCTGATGAATAAGGCACTGATTGCTGGTATTCAGTTCTCTGCTCTGATCGTTTCAGCGCATGTGACAGGTATTGCTGTCGTCCTTTCTTCTCACTCTCTTTTTCTTTGAAGAGCAAAGGCTGGGAGAAAGGAGTCCTGTTGTTCTATTTAAAGAGCCACTTTTTAATCAGCTGGGCAACTGAAATGGTGACAGCAAGAGGTTTTTAAAGAAAGAATCTCAATGACAGTTTAAAAAAAAAAAAAACAGTTTATTTCCCATATTCAATTAAAGCAAAATTTATTTAGATATGATCTTGCGAACTGTAGGAGGAATGGAGTGGAGAGCCAAGGCAAACAAGATGAAAATCCTACTTTCTAATATGATTTTTTAAAAATTCATTTTTATTTGAAGTGTGCCGTATTTATTGTACATATCTTGTAGATGTGAGCAGTTTGATTCTGTAAATTAACTACATACCATTTCCCTCTGTATTCAGTCTTCCTCAATCAATCGTTTTTTTTTTTTTTTTTTAAAATAAAAAAGCCACAATTATGCAATTATGTAACATTGTTCTGGATTCCCGCCAACCAGGACAGGAGTCAGCCACTTGTGGTCTAGACTGTTATCACTTCTGTTATCTGATTTATATTTCTTCGATCAGACATGGCCATATCATTACCCCAAGCGCCGACGACAAGCAGCTTGTGCATGCGGGCTATTAGTTCTTTTTATTTTATAATCGGTGATGTAATTAGTGTAATTAATAGTTAGATAGTAGACCTTTGAGAAAGTGCTTCTTTTCTTCTGTAAACCAAGAAAAAAACCATACTGACTGTTTTTTATGCATCAGCGACATGCAGGATGTGGAAATGGTGATGAAAAAAAGACAGAATAGTGTAGTACAAATCTGACATATACAACTCTTCTGATAGCATGTCAGGCAAAAATAAAGACCTGGCAGTCAAAGACTTTAGCAGGAGAGGATAAGTATTATGGCTACTTCATATATTCATTTATTTTCATTAATGCATTTATGCTCGTCATACCCCATCATCGGGGTTAAATTATGTTAGCCTGTAGGTTTCCAGGCAACAAAACCGGACACTAAACAGCATGTTGGAGCTTCCACTTGCCACTAACTCATGCATTTGTCCATCTCTGTAGAAAAATGTTATTGCTCTGATCAACATGTTATTGCCTTCCTATCTTTGGTTTCCATAATAGTTCGACTTAATATCATCATGATGTCATTTAAACTAAATAGCACCCACGGGTTTCAGAATTGTTAACAGCTTTTTAGTGAATGTATTGCCAGAACTAGAAGCTGCTGCCTTGTTGTCAGCCATTTTGCCAACTTCTTGACAAGACTCGACTCGAGTTCTTCCACTCCAACCTTGGCAAACCATATCTTCATAGACCTTTCTTTGTGCACAGGGGCACTGTCATGCTGGAACAGGTTTGGGCCTCTTAGTGCCAGTGAAGGAATATTGTAATGCTACAGCATACAAAGACATTCTATACAATTGTGTGCTTCCAAGTTTGTGGCAACAATATGGTTGAACAGTTTGGAAGAACTACATATGGGTGTCATGGACAGGTATCCACAAATCCTTGGCCATATAGTCTAGTTTAGTCTGATACTATGATTGTGTGTATACGTAGTTGACAGTTTAGATTACACAATGCTGAAAGAGTGGTTTGATTCGGTCAAATGGAAAAGTATTTAATCACTAATTGCTCACTATTTCAGATTTGAGAACTGATCAGCACTGTGTTATAATTATTAATAATTATTATATTTATTTGGAGCTCTAAATTGCACTTAGGTGTAAATGATTGTGTGAATGTGTGTGCATGGTGCCGTGAGATGATCTGGGAGTATTTCCTCCTCATACCCAGTGTTCCTGTAATAGGCTCCGGTGTCCACTGCAACCCTATCCATGATAAAACACTTCCTGCAGATAAATGAACGAATTTTTTTTATGAATATTTTGCTTGTAACAACTGCTCTAAAAACAGCTTTTTGAGTGCACTGTTGATATGATCTGATAGGAATGGAAAGAGTGGTAGGAATGATCGTTATTAAAGTGCAACGTACAAACCTAGATGTCGGTAATGGTTCAGTGGAAGTGCGCAATGTAGAAGTCTGCAAGTCTAGAAACTGTTCGACAAAACCTTCGCTCATTCTTCAAAATTGAACATTAGCTCAACTGAGACGGCTTTGACTACAACACTGTGCTGCTTACTACCAAACGGCAGACGCTGAACGCGTGGTGCGGAAACAAAGACTTGTCTGTCTTTCTTGTGAAATGTCTTCATATTTATAATGTTATGTCTTCAATGAAATAAAAGTGAATGGCAAAAAAAAAAGCAGATTGGTTAGGAATTTGGTAATAGATACTTTGCAATACTTTCATGCAGACCACGTCTTGAAAAGGAAGGCATCAACTTATTTATAAGATACAATTTAATATGTACGTATGTAAGCGGATAAAATCAGTATTACATTTTTAAGAGCAATATCTGCCACTGTTTATTGATTGTGCTGAGATTTCAATGTGTGCACTATGGGAGTGGAAACAAACAAGAAATGACGATGCCCTAGGGCGTTTTAGCGTTTTAATAATAATTCCTTTCAGAGAAATAAATGTGCAGCATGAACACTTTCATTCATATTTTGCTTGACACTCATGTTAATGCCCCCTGATCCGAATCTGGTGAGTTTGAACAGGAAAATCACCTGACTACACTGGATTATGACCCTCAGGCATTCTGACCCATCAGAAGAGAATGATCTTTACCTTTTTCATCATTTCAGAATACAGCGGCCATCTATATGGTTGCTTTTATTGTCTTGCCAGAGGGTCCAGAAGCATTTAAGGATGATAAGTATTTCATAAACAGAATTTCCTTTTCTTGTAGCATTTCAGACGATGGCCTCACAATAGGCAAAGCCATTCTCGGGCCATGATAAAAAGCATATGGGGAGAATGAAAGCCTTATTATGCTAGACTGAATAGGTCTCTGTAAAGCCTGCAGTCCGCCTGAGTGCCCCGCGCCCCTCTTTTTTCCCTTCTAGATATTCTGCCATCAGTCCACTGGAAATCCAGGACAGAGTGGAGCTAAGAACAGAAGACAAAGACCCACCGAGTGCATGGGGAATTCATGGATTAAAATTATCCACTGGTCTCTCTCATGCAGATAAGCATTAATCTCAGGCTAAAAGGATTTTAACAGAAGAATCTCTCTTAATCCTGTCATTTTGTCACACACTAAATGTATCTTAATCTTGCTTGGAAACTATATTTCAAGTTGAAAACAGGTTTAATGAATTCACTTGAAACTACTCTCCTCACCCAGCCTTTTTGTTTCCACTCCCTGTTTGTTCATTACTCAACCCAGTGTCACGGAAAAAAAGGGGAAATAAAGAAACGTTATTTCCAACAACTTCTATATGTAAGTCAAATCATATGTCATGAAGACTTTATGCATAAAGTGGTGTGTGAGCAATATGATTAAAAAAAGATCACATTATTTTTTGAAACAGTGGCGTGGTAGGGGTGGGCATGGGTAAATTATGTTGGTGCAGAACGTGGCATATAGAGCATTCAAGTGAATATTGATTCGTATGCAACATGTGGTTGTGACATGATGTTGATATTCATCATATATACTGTAGAAGGTGTTGGAAATAAGTTGCATGAACCCTTTTTTTTCTGTGAGACTAGGTTAAATTAATGCACAGCAATTTCGTGTGGTGTTCCTTGTTATCAGAATGTATATTATAAGTCAGATTTATTAGTAATAATAGTTAATAGTCATGTCCCTAAACACGGAGTGTGTGATAGGGGTGTAATGCATTGACACTATCCGTATCTGTATCTGTATTCAGAAGCTCGAAACATGCTCGACAACTTTGCAGACATTGTCAAGTCATATTTTTTATCTGTTTTGACTTTGAAGTTAGTTTTAACTTGAATCGTAATCAGTGTGTGCGTATACACCTAATGTTTGATGAGACGTCTGACATCCTGGTAACAGCGTGATGAACGGTTATTTTATAAAGCAGTATTGTGACAAATGGGGTACGAAAATGTACAGTTAAAAAAAGAAGAAAAGCTTAAGATTTTTATGAAGACTGGACTTCTTGAAATCCATCACTCGAGCTGAATACAGGTTAACCAGATGGATGTTTCACTTCAAACTACTGTACTCCTTCTTCCTTTTCATGTTGTGTTTTCACTCCCTGTTTCTTCATGACTGCATAAGTATTATGTGTAATATTTTGATTTATTGAGTGTCTAGGTTATTTTTATTTTTATTTTTAAAAAAAACATAAGCCTTATACGATGGGATTCAATTTAAATTTGGACTGGATTACTGATCACCTCATAGTTAGCGCATAGTTGTTGGTGTTGCTGCCAGCTGCATGGCGCTGCAGGAGTGGCAGTGGAGTGAACAGGACAAAGACTAAAACACCTTTTACTCAGCCCTGCTGGGTTCCTCACTCTGCCAGCACTGATAAAGCAAAGCTCCAGTGTGGCACAGCCAAGCACTGAAGAGCACCAATCAAGGACGGACACACACACACACACACACACACTCATTCTGATAAAGAGAGAGTGACATAGACATAGTATTCATGCATCAGCACCTGCTGTGTTGACAAGCATCAGCAGTGGCTCTCTTTGTCAAGCTCCTCACACCTCTCTCTCTCTCTCTCTCACACACACACACACACACACACACACACACACAAGCACTAACACGTGTGTGCATACCTTTCTAAAACCCAGTGTGCCACGACCAGGTTGGAACGTCTTTGACTTTATTTATATACAAGTCGTTTCCTTTCATAGCTGCATACACTTCCAAAGTGAAATAAATAAATATAGATATGAATTCAAAACAGCAGCGGCGTACCAGCGATGTCGGGAAACTGTCATGTTCCACTGCCGAGCTCGGCAAACACACACCGACCTATGAATTTATGACTCTGAAGTGGGTTTCTTGCTCGAGGCAAGAGAGACATTGCAATGCCTAAAAATGATTCTTCTTATTAATACGTGAAAACAATAGGTGTAATATGTGAAAATGTGATTTGTAATCACTGATTTATGTCACTGATAATTTTTTAATAAGCTTACTGGATAAATAGCTATATTTATTTATTAATATATATGTTGCTGGGTTCAACCACAGAATGCGAAATGTTAAATCAATATGTACATCAATAAAGGAATGTACTATTTGTCTTTACACGTGTGTAACTGAATATGAATATGTTATTCAGATTGAATAGCTAATGTGTTCCAAACAGATGCAGTTATAAACTGACAGAGAAAGCTTACCAGGTTGGCTCTAGGACACAGGACACAACATTTACATTAGGCTAGCAGTTTGTTCAAATTTTGGGAAATAGGACCAAATACACTTGTTAGAAAATATCACAGCCACATACAAACAAAAACAATAACTGATTTTCCAGTGGCATAGTTGGCCACACCCACTTCAGGATTAAATCCAAATACAGATATGAATATTTGGAGCACTAAACAAATTAAGAAACAGAGAACAGATAGAGTGTGTGTGTGTGTGTGTGTGTGTGTGTGTGTGTGTGTGTGTGTGTGTGTGTGTGTGTGTGTGTGTGTATTATCCGTAACTTCAAAGGCCATTTAGAGAATTTGTGAATATTACACTGAATCACAGTGTGCATCTGTGTGAAGTGTTTTGATTAATATGTAATGAGACGCCTTTATTGCTGCCCCTTACTCGCTTTCTCTCTCCACTTCATCGTTTGCTTAACTAACGAGGAGAGGCAAAATTCAGATGAGTCATCTTCTTCCCGGAATAAATTAATAACAGCAATGGACAGCAAATTAGTGAGTGTTTATTTATAACTATCAATATTTAATTAAGGTTATTTTAATCTTCCCCTCATCTGCAGTTCATAACTCGTGGTGGCTGTTTAAATATTAAAATTAATTTGCGCACAGATAAAGAGGATTGGTTTAAGTGTATTGTGGAAGAACACACAGCACTTCACTTTTTTTTTTTTTTTTCTTTTGAATTGTAAACCGAACAGGTTCCTTTTGCCTCTGCTCAAATCCATTTGGTTCTCTTTTCCTCTCCCCATCCTCTTCTCCTCTGTGTTTAACTTGTACCAAGTCATTAATCTAGCTTTAGTTTCTGACCTTAATTAGGGCTTGCCTGCACAAACTACCTGGATCGCTCTTCTTTTCTGTTACATTCTATCTTTCTTTTCCTTCACTCCCTTCATCCCTTGTTTTCTGAGCCAGGGGAAACCAGTAGCAATTAGAGCTCTGGTCTTCA
Organism: Pangasius djambal; assembly: GCA_022985145.1. Classification (NCBI taxonomy): domain Eukaryota; kingdom Metazoa; phylum Chordata; class Actinopteri; order Siluriformes; family Pangasiidae; genus Pangasius; species Pangasius djambal. The sequence goes on along the minus strand of CM040984.1, from coordinate 23,940,919 downwards.
CACTGGACACAGCGTTAGAAGGCTCTTCAGACCTCTGCTCAGTGTGAGAAATGAAAAAGCTCCAAAATGGCAAAAGCACACAGCCACACTCTGTGGTAATATGGTATTGATAGTGTGTGTAGATGTGTTTTATGGGGGAAAAAATGTTCTGATTGTTCTGAATGAGATCTGGAGCTGGTTTCATTCATATATAAAACAAAGTTTGCTCATGCCAGATGGACTGGTTTGCGTATTTTACAAACTGCTGATCTCCTGGGATTTTCACCTAAAACAGTCTCTAGAGTTTACACAGAACAAAACATCCAGTGTGTGGCAGTTCTGCAGATGGAAATGCCTCGTTCATGAGAGAGATCAGACGTAAATGGCCTGATTGTTTTGAGCTGACATGATGAGCTGAAAAGCATTTCAGAACACCCAACACACTGCACCTTGAGGCAGATGGGCTACAACAGCAGAAGACCACATTGGCAGGAACAGGAATTGGAGGCTACTCAGTGAAACTGGACAGTTGGCGATTGGGAAAACGTTGTCTGGTCTTTTTCAAATTTTCAGCTGCCCGGTTTTGGTGAGTTTGTGCCAACAGTAGCATCAGATTCCTGTTCTTGGCTGCAGGGAGTGGAACCCAATGTGGTTGTCTGCTGTTGTAGCTCATCTGCCTCAAGGTTTGACATGTTGCACGTTCTGAGATGCTTTTTCTACTATATGTGCAGTATATATAAGACAGGAAAAGTATATCACCCAAGTCTACTTTAAACTACACTGACTACAAAGTCCTGCTTATAATATTTAAAGCTAATGTTTAGTTCTGCTGTATCTTGTTGCTCACATGAAGCTGTAAAGCCCATCTTGAGCTCTTAGCCTATTCTTAGATCCTTGGCCTTTTCAAAGTTCTTTATAGTTTTTTATCTTATTTTTTAAATAATACTTTTTATAACAAAAAATAAATAAATAAATAAATAATTATTATTATTATTGTCTCTTTATTTCTTATATCTCATATGCCATTGATATTTTACAGCAGAGATGTACCAACAAATATTTTCACCAACCTTAGGCAATGCGGCTACAATTGTTTTAATCTAATTGTCGCTGGTACATATTTAGCACAATTAAAGTAAGCTTAGCTTGCACTGTATTGATTCTTGTTGAAACTGGGTGTGAAAATATGTATGAGTAGCCTGAGGAATAGTTTTTAAATGCTACAGGCAACTTAATACCAAGAAAGAAGATACACCGGTCACTGCACTACTACAGAGACTGGTTCACAAAAAGTACTGACTCGGATACCCCATACTCCTGAAGTACTGCCTTCTACAAAATCACAAAATACATGTGGATTAACACACTCCCAATGGCTGCTCATAAAGCTGTGCCGGAGCGGAACCTGCATAACTCTCCTGCTGAATTCTATAAGTATAAATCTAATATTGATTGTGGACTGAAAATTCTGAAACAAAAAAAGCACAGCCATGTTCATGATAGATTTACCAGAGCAAGCACTCAATTCAGAATTGGGAGTATCACTCAAAGCAGCATTGTGCTAATATCTGAACCTCGGTCCTCCATCTGCAATGAAATCAACTCAATAATATGTCTCTTTATTCTGTGGCTTGTTTCTGATGTGATGAGTTCAAACTAATCAACAAGGTTTTGAATGTTTCCAATTTTACCTGGAATATTAGCCTGGCTAGCAATGCTTGACTGTTGAGTGCATTCTTCTTTTCTCTCGTAACATTTTGGGAAACATTTTCCTTCCTCAGGTCACCTAGAAAACAGATTTCCAAACCAGTCAAAGCACAACTGAGCCAGATCTTACATCTACAGATCTTAATTACCTGGCATTGGTTTCTTGTAAAGAGAACTAAAAAAAAAAAAAAAAAACTGGAAACTACAGCTCTAGAAAAATCCCCTTACACTGGCAGTTTATTGTTCAGTTACTTATCATAAAGCCTTATTTATGACGGGGGCAGTCATGGCCTAATGGTTAGAGAGTCTGACTTGTAACCCGAAGGTTGTAGGTTTGAGTTTCATGGCCAGCAGGGATTGTAGGTGGGGGGACTGAATGACCAGCGCTCTCTTTCACCCTCAATACCATGACTGAGGTGAGACCCTTGAGCAAGGCACCGAACCCCCAATTGCTCCCCGGGCGCCGCAGCAAAAAAGATTGCCCACTGCTCCGGGTGTGTGTTCATGGTGTGTGTGTGCACTTGGAAGGGTTAAATGCAGAGCACAAATTCTGAGTATGGGTCACCATACTTGGCCACAAGTCACTTCACTTTCACTTATTTCAGTTACTACTATGAGTTATTCAATAACTACAGTGAAACAATTAAGAAATTTAATTGTACAATAGTTATAAGAGTGAGTAATGTTAAACAGAAGTAAGTAGAATAATATTATGATGAAATCTCTGATACAGTATTGTGCAGTAGTATTGTGTATTGTCATGTCTAGAGCAGTTTTAGTCTGAAAGAATCTACTGAGAACCTGATCACACAGCAAATTCATAGGCATCATAATGTTTCAGAAGGATTTTGTTGAATTTCATACAAATAAATTAATTCATTTTCTTTCACTTTACCTGGTGGGGATTGCGGTGGCAACAGTCTGAGGAGATAAGCCCAGACTGTTGTCTGAAAGATGTATCTCTGCAGTGGTTCCTGGGTCTGCCCTGGGGTCTCTGTCCATTAGGACAAGCCTGACACACCTCTAGCAGGAGCTGACCAGGGGGCATCCTTGTAAGGTACTCTATGGACTTTCCTGGATTGTCAATCTCCTCACCATACCACGGACAGTAAGCCCAGGGACACTATGGAGGAAACTCATTTCTATTGCCTTCACTCATACATTCTTCTTTCAGTCACTACCTATAGCTAGTCACCCTAGGTTAGGAGAAGGCTGTAAACTGAGCTCATACTTCATCACCACAGACTGGTACAGTGATTGTAACACTACTGCTGATGGCCCGCTCTGTTTGTCAATTTCACTCATGAATAAGATCCCAAGATACTTAAACTCCTACATCACTCTTGCAAGGTCTCTCCCCTCACCTGAAGGGAGTATTCAACTCTGTTCCATGGAGGTGCTAATTTTCATCCCAGCTGGCTGACTTCAGATGCCAAGAGAACATCATCTGCAAATAATAGGGATGTTACCTCTTGCTGCCCATAAAAGACACCTCTCCAAGCTTGTCTGCATCTTGATATCCTGTGCATGAAAATTCAAACAGAAGTGCACACAAGACACAGCCTTGATAGAGTTCAACTTAATGCCAAGAAAGAAGATACACCGGTCACTGCACTAATACAGAGACTGGTTCACAAAAAGTACTGACTCGGATACCCCATACTCCTGAAGTACTGCCTTCTACAAAATCACAAAATACATGTAGATTAACACACTCCCAATGGCTGCTCATAAAGCTGTGCCTGAGCGGAACTTGCATAACTCTCCTGCTGAATTCTCCTGCTGAAGTCTCCTCTCCAGAATTGTGGCTTAGACTTTTCCTCGGAGGCCAAGGAGTATGATCCAGCTATAATTGGAACACAACCTCAGGTCCCTTTTTTTGAATAGTGAACACCACCCCATCCAAGGGCACTGCCACAGACCTCCATACAACACTGAGAGGCATCTTAACTGCAGAATCTCAACCTTCTACTATGCCATCCACATATCTGGCCGAATCTTATTCACCTGTGCAGTTTTGCTGCTACAAAGGACTATAACTGCCACAGTGATCTTAGCCACAGAGATTGACTCAAATCCACCAAAGACTTCTGGTACGACATCCTAAATGGAGGGGATGTCCACTGGGTTAAGGAGTTCCTCAAAGTGTTCCTTCTATTTCTCAGCATGTGCATCTCATCTCCCCCTCTTGAGGTGCTGAATGGTTTGCCATAAAATCTTTGAGGTCACACAAAAGTCTTTTCCTATGGTTTCTCCAAACTCTCCCATGCCTGAGCTTTCTCTTGTGAAGGTGCTTTTGCAGCAGCCCTTCTGGCTCTCCTATACCTTTTAATTGGATCAGGAAGAGCTTTCTCTGAGCATTGACCAGAAGGCCTCCTTCTTCAATCCAGTGGTTCAGTTGAACTTAACCCATTAAGCTGCTGAGCTACACCTTTGCACCAGTACTCTGCACACAGAGAAAATATCTTTTCTGGACACAGAGTCTCCTGTATAATAACAATAGCCCCATTGTGCTTGGTTTTCCCTGGCTCCAATGTCACAAGCAAAGAATCTCATGGACTGATTGAGAAGTCACACCCTACCTCCACCACCCACTGTCATGAAAACGGCCTGTCTTGTCCCACAGTTACCACAGACTCCTTGTCTGTAGAGAGCCCAGAAACCACTCAAGAATTTATGATTCCTGAATGTTATACTGTTTTCAAGTTGTGCTTTGTCACTGCTGGAAGCCGGAATATTGACTGCTGAATCACTCTGCTCCTGCACAGTGCCCTCCACAGAAGAGCTATGTTTCCTCCAAACTTCTCAATGCTCTGATACCTAATGAAGCCTAATACTTCTATTGCCACTGTTCAGCCAAATGTCACCAAGACCCAATTTCTCATATTGGTGAGAAACCATGCTTTTTGAAAAAATATCCAAAACCAGGTAACCCTGAGTCTGGCTAGTAGAATAAGTATTTAATTTTAAGGTTGTTATGTAAGGTTGTGTAAAGTCTTGTTTGGGTTTCTGGGTCAAGGTCTTCTTTTTTCATCGCACTGTCAAATCCCAAATGTACCCCTAATTATAGAATGACAAACAGGTTTGTTAACTCATGGTCCATGTTCGGTATCTCAGTGCACATTGCATCAGGCATTGTGTCATGGAGAGCATTTATAGGAAACTAAGAGTATCTGTTAGATGGGAGGACACACATCAACAATTAAGTTAAGCAGTTCAACAACACCAAAACTGCTGACAGACACTGCTCACATGAGAATTTCAATTTAATCATTTAAAAGACCAAAAAAAAAATGCAGCTTGTCAAGTGCAAAGTGCTTTCTCCTCTGCCCTGAAGACCTTCCTATGGTGGAAAGTTACTTACTGACTGTTTCCAAGTTCAGACACTGGAGACTCCTTCCATGAATGTTAAATAAATGTCCTTTCCTTACAGAAAGCTTCACCATATCAATGATAAGTGTGTCGTTGTTTAATAACAGCATGTTTTTAACCCATTAATATTTAACCTTAGATTATGTGGTGTCCACCATACAAGTCCCTTTGTATTAGAACAAGTACATTAATCTAAACATGTAGTTTGCCTTCCAGCCACCACTACTGTCAGAGCCATGCTGAAAATCAACACCTTCTTACCAATCAGGATTGACAATTCAACAGCATCGTGGTGTAAGCAGCAAAATGAAACATAACATAAGCAATTAAGAGAGAAGTCAGTCTCTAAAATTCTCAGAGCTCACTTGGGGCCATGAACTGAGGGCACTGACGAATACAAGAGAAATAATTACATCAGTAGTGGGAGAAAATGTTTAAATCTTACACAACAGAGCTTTAAGATGTAGTATTAATAACACAGCAGAAAAATGGAGTGGACTCACAGCATCAGTCACCGTGGTGGACACAGACCTTATAACTGCTGTGTTAATTATATCTGGAGAATTGATTGAGTTTTGCAGATCGTATTCTTGAAGTACAACATAGCATTTGACAAGTTCCAACAGAGTTTTAAACACTTCTTTGTGCTGTAGACACATAACCTGTTGGTGCCAACACAAATAAAGCAAACTAGTTAACACTCAGTATGCAGTCTGTCTGTTAGAGCAAGAAGGAAATTAGATACTGAGGCACATCAGCCTCACACTGTTCAGCACTGAGACATATTCCTTTTTATTATTTGGCTCAGACCATTTATACATGGGATGATGAATGAATAGCGTGTGAAAACCACCACATGAATCAGCTTTTAATGCTGAGTTCTCTGAATGAAACATCAATAGGTATCATACTAAAGCTTCCTTCTGGATTTTTTAATAATTACTGTGAGATTGCAGAGAGCTCTTTATACAAAATAGTTTTGCTGTCAGCCATTTCCAATGATATCATTGTAATGGATCTTAATTTTCCTATTAGGAACCTTGACTCTGTCTCTCATGGAGAAACATTAAGAGAAAAAAAAAACTTTTTTGGACACAACTGGTCTGATCTGCATAATAACGAAGCAGTTACTTAGGTTAAAGCCTACCAAAGTCACATATCAAATTTTAAATTGCAGCTTTGGTGCCAAGGCTGAATATTGAAGTAAATGCAATGACTTGTTTTCTCTAATTTCCGCCACACAAAGGACTAATAGTAATTTTAATGGGTTTGAAGGGAATGCGTGTGTGTGCATGTGCCTGTGTGAATGTCTGTTATGTAAAAATCACACATCGTTTTTCCAGCACAGCTGAAGAATTTCATTAATCGTCTTTACACCTAAGGTCTTAAGCTGGGTTCCGATTAGCATAATCCTCATCCAAACAACTGATAATGAATCTGGGTCTGCAGTGGGTAGGAAGACGTAGAATATGCACTGCCGTGATCCAAGGGAGATCTGCACAAATTATTGGATTTAGATTAAACAGAGCCAGTTTTAATGGGTTTGTAGCATTACCCCTCCATTAATCAAAAAATGTCCTCTAGCCTGGTACTAAAGAGAGCAATCCAGAGATTGTGCTCTATTGTGTGGCTGTACAAAAAGGGGATTGGGAACGTGTGTGTATGTGCTATCACTAGTGTTAATCGTTTGCTCTAAATAAGCTCAGTGTCAGCAGGTGACTGTTCACCTGACTTGATTAAAGTTTATATATGATTGGTTACAGTAGGGTTTGAAATAAATAGACAGTCAGATTTAACAGAAAGCATATTCTTTACTAAAAACATGGATCTTTACCAAAAGCCTCTGCATTATTTTGTGAAATAAAATGACCTAGCAACGCTTTAATAAAAGGGGTCGCGTATTAGACATGAATTCATACCTTGCCACAGCCTCAGATGCTCTGATATCTTTTGTGCATGTTTCTGGCCATAAGCTTCAATGAACTCCATTTATCAGAATCCTCCACCAAACTACACACTACAAGACATCACCTTTCACATGACCTGCATTTATCTCACACACACACATACACCTGTTCCCAATTATCATTGTTTACTACTAATACACACCGCAATCCTCCACTCGTTATGAAGTATCACTCCTAGCTAATCACTAATGAGGTTTCCAAGATTTTCTATTGAATTCACTCCATTTTGGTTTTGACCTTCACTCACTCACACATTTTCAGTAACCACTTTATCCTGATCAGGGTCGTGCTGGATCCAGATCCTATCTCTGGAACCCTGGATGGGACACACACCAGTCCATCGCAGGCCACACACTCATTCACAACTAGGGACAATTTATCTTAGCTAATCCACGTACTGGCACGTTTCTGGGAGGCGGGAGAAAACTAGAGATTGTTGTAGAGATTCTGTTGATACAGAAAATTAATCAACAACTACTTACCAGTCAGATTTGGGATTTCAGCAGTGCTCTGGTACAACACTAAATTAAGCAAGAAGCTTCTAATGATAGCAAATAACTTCTGTATTTCCTACTTGTATGCACATGTATTAGCTACTGAATGATATTAATAGAATAAAATACGTATTTTTTAATTATTCCGATTCATGCTGAAGTTATCATAAAAATAGACTATATGGCCAAAAGTATGTGGACACCTGACCATGACACCCATATGTGCTTGTTGAACATCCTATTACACCCTACAAAATTCTACAACAGCCTCCATTATTCTGTGAAGCCTTTCAACTAGATAAAGGAATGTAGCTTGAAGATTTGTGTCCATTCAGCCACAAGCGATATCAGCCACTGATGTTGCGCGAGGAGGCCTGGTGTGCAGTCAATGTTCCAATTCATCCCAAAGGTGTTCAATGGGGCTGAGGTCAGGGCTCTGTGCAGGCCACTTGAGTTCTTCTAAACCAATCTTGGCAATCCATGTCTTTGTGCACACTGGTACTGTCATGCTGGAACAGGTTTGGACCTCTAAGTTCCAGTGAATGGAAACTGTATTGCTACAGCATACAAAGACATTCTAGACAACAGTTTGGGGAAGAACCACATATGGGTGTCATGGTGAGGTGTCCATATACTTTTGGCTATATACTATATTTTGGTCCAGGTTGTCCCTCTTTAATGAGTTCACCTAAACACTATAAACCCAAAGCTACATCTGTAACCCTATTTTCAAATTGAATTATGATCTCCAGTTTGCTCGCTTTCTCTTTCTCTTTCTCTTCAGTTTCTTCTTCTTCTTCTTCTTTTGGCTTTTCCCTTCAGGGGTCGCCACAGCGAATCATCACTCTCCACCTATCCCTATCTTCTGCATCTTCAACACTTGCACCCACTAGCTTCATATCCTCATTTATTACCTCCATATACCTCCTCTTTCCTCTTCGCCTCCTGCCTGGCAGCTCCATGTCCAACATTCTCCTACCAGTATACACACTCTCCCTCCTCTGAACACGTCCAAACCATCTTAATCTGGCCTCCCTAACTTTGTCCCCCAAACGTCCAACATGAGCTGTCCCTCTGATGTGCTCGTTCCTAATCCTGTCCAACCTCGTCACTCCCAAAGAGAACCTCAACATCTTCAGCTCTGCTACCTCTAGCTCTGACTCCTGTCTCTTCCTCAGTGCCACTGTCTCTAAACCATACAGCATGGCTGCTCTCACCACTGTCTCGTACACCTTCCCCTTGATTCTCGCTGATATTTTTCTATCACACAGAACTCCCGACACCTTTCTCCACCCATTCTAACCTGCCTGCACTCGCTTCTTTACCTCTTTCCCACACTCTCCATTACTCTGGACTGTTGACCCCAAGTACTTAAACTCCTGTACCTTCTTCACCTCTTCACCCTTCACCCTTCACTCTTCGCCCAAACTTCTCTTTTCACTCTCTTGCGGAGTGAAATGTGATAAGTGTTTCGTAGAGAGGCTGAGACAGACATTCCTGCTCCAAACGTCTTATATCCTATAAATCACATTAAGAGTATACATAGATAACATATAAGCACTATTATGATTTTATATCTAAAGATGTGAGAGAGAAATCATGCAAGTACAAACAACTGTGGTAATGAAAACAGTATTAGAGCTGAGAAAATATGCTTGAAGGCATTTTTATATCACAAAATCAATACTAAAACAGATTTACGATTATTTTAAGGCACATGAAAGACTGCCTGAGACACCACCTGACAATCTTTAATATGGAGTCCATGAATAAAAGCAACTATGGAAATGACATTAAATCATGAGGGGCATAAAATAAATCACTGTCTGAGATATATATATAAAAAAAAACTATGCCTGCTCCAGTACCTCAGAGTAAATTCTGCTTTTCAATGCCCATGGTTAATTTTTATGCCTAGTGACTGTTAGACTTAACTTAAATTAGACTTAACAAAAATAGAACAGTCAGTGAAGCACAGTTTAGTTTAAACATTTTAGTAAAAATAGCTAAACAACATTTGGATTAAGTTTTGAAATGTGAATCTGGCAGGCTGAGGTTATCAAGGAGGCGATGGAGACACTTGATAGTCCAAGTGGAAAATAGAAAAAGTTCTGTAAAATTTCTGTAATAAAACATTATAATGACAGCAACATGTAATACTATGTGTGTTGGTGGAATTTGTTAATGTGGCCCTATAATTGCAATTCTTTCTGAATTATTCTTAAGCTAATTTGTATAGTAGCAATGCTACATGAGATTGGGTTGGACACACAGATAGAGGCTTGCATAGTTTTGAAAGTAGGTTTACAGTTCTATTAGCTATACAATTACATAAACACACTATTCCTTTACATTTACAGTGCAGGAAAGCACATTTGTAGGTTCAGTCTGTGCTAGTTTAAATAGTTTTGGACCAAATTCTTTTTTATCAACTTTGGATCAATGTAAGGCTCTGAGCCACAGTTGAACTCAATTCAATTAAATTATATCTGTATTGCGCTTTTAACAATCGATATTGTCACAAAGCAGCTGCATGTACATTTAGATGGCTAAATGAGCAAGCCAGAGGTAACAGTGGCTAGAAAAAAACTCTCTGAGACGACATGAGGAAGAAATCTTTGAAAGGAAACAGACTCAACAAATAGTGGGCTTATAAATCATTACAGTATCCAGGAGTAGAAGAGAAAAGACAAACAGCGCTAAGAGTATTGAATGGATGCTCGTCTTGTGAATGAGTCCTGGGATGAGCACAGGACAGCCTTTATGATTACAGCAGCAGTTCTTAGGTACAAATCTACTGTGTCGCGGTGAGATTATTCCCTGAAGCGAAGGTGAGAATGAATCTATATATTATGAGTTTGAATATCAGTTGATAAAGTTCAGCAGGTTATTCTGTAGTTGGTGTTGTAGAATCATAATGCATGTGCCCTTTTTAATTTGGAGCAAGGTTTCTGCATGGGAAAGACAGTAATAATTAAACCCGAGGCACATGGCAGCAGCTAAAGCTTTCAAAACATATCAGAGATCCATCAAACACAGGACAGCTCTGTGTACTGCTGTGAGAAAAGTGATAGTGAAGAAGACAGAGAGAAAGAGAGAGAAACAAAGGGAGAAAAAGAGGCAGACATATCCCTCAGCGGTTTCAGACCTCAACTAGAATAACCCTCACCTCCAGCTCAATGGAGCGCACACACACCACTCACACTCCAAAATACACAATTACAATAGACGCACAATAAGCTCCTCCTTCTATTATTCTTGCCACGCCCCCTGTAGATTCACCCCAGAGTCTGTCTAATTCACAGACTCTGTATTTTTCAACCTTGTCGCATCATTCCCTCCGACAGGAGAAGCTCCAGGGCAAGGAACAGAACCTGTCTACTTCTCTCTGTTTTCTTTTCTGTCTTTCAGCAGTTGTTTCTTCTGCGCCTTTGATTTATTTGAAACGAAATCTGCTTTGCTCTCTGCTTTGCTCTTACCTTACAATGGGTCAGATGGCAGCAGTTTGTGAGGCACCACTTGCTATGTGTAATTTAGAGATTTCACTGCAATACAGCATGGTACGGGAACAAATCAATGATTCTGCATTTTGCTACAATTTCCACTGCCAATAACAGAGCTGGCTGTTTTCCACTATTGCCTGAGTATTAAGAGTAACAAACCTGGACAATTGTTTGGAGTTATACAAGGGTGAGAATCGAATTTAATCAATTTTTTAAGCGCAATCTGGACATTCTTTAAGCACTGGAACACTTGCATTGAACAAAATGGAAATTATATAGAAAATTATACATTTCGAGACACCTCTATGCAATAAACAATGCAAAATGAAAAAGTAAGGTTTTCATTTGACTTAACACTGTAAATAGTGCAGGGCAGACCACTGGAGAGACCAACAGAGTAATCACATGACCTTCAGACAACTACTATTTTGGGGGGAAAACACTTGGTAATGCAGTTTTCTAGTTTAGGCAACATCACCATTTGTCAATTGTTTGGGTTGCTGTTAATATTTTCTCATCACTGGTATTCAACTTGATTTTACCATTTTTTTAAACCCATGATCTATGTTAAATCCTCTATCTTCAAGCTAGGCCAAATCCTAAATAGCTTATACAGTGCACTCACTTCATAAGGTATAACTTAGTGGCATTGTAAAGGGTACATTTGCCCAATACAACACAATTCAGCCACAAAATAGGAGTGACACCTAGCTTCTTCATCTTGATCAGGGAGACTGTGGATGTGGAGCACTGGGCGCAAGGTAGAATACAACCTGAATAGGAAACCACCAGTCTATCACAGACTCAGTATTTTCTATTTTTCTAAAATTAAACTATTGGCGTACTTGGCTTCATTTGGGTTGCTTGCTGCCATTAGAACAAACACACAGTGTCTTGTGTTCAGTAGGAGCACTGTGACTTAGACAAGATATATTAACACACACACTGTAACATAAACCAATCTATATACCTGTTTTTTTTCACGTCAGAAAACCAATTTACAAATATTGAGTTTTTTACAAATCGATTAGGTGGTTACATTAACGGCAATTAGTCAACTGTTCAATAGTCACTGTCCCACAGTAACACTGTTTCTTAATTCCAGTCCTAGTAGTCTTACTGCTCTGCAGAGTTTCATGCTTTCCCTGTTTCCAAAAACACCTGATCTAACTTTCAAAGGGCTTGATAATTACACTATATGGCAAAAGGTATGTGGACACCTGACTAATCACACCCATATGTGCTTTTTGAACATCCCATCCCAGATTTATTCCCGCTTTGCTGTTATAATAACCTCCACTCTTCTGGGAAGGCTTTCCACTAGAGTTTGGAGCGTGGATGTGGGGATTTGTGTCCGTTCAGCAGCAAGAGCATTAGTGAGGTCAGGCACTGATGTCTGGTGCGCAGTTAGCGTTCCAGTGGTGTTCAGTGGGGTTGAGGTCGGGGCTTTGTGCAGGACACTCGAGGTCTTCCACTCCAACCTTGACAAACCATGTCTTCATGGGGCTCGCTTTGTGAACAGGGGTATTGTCATGCTGGAACAGGTTTGGACCTCTTAGTTCTAGTGAAGGGAAATTGTACTGCTACAGAATACAACGACATCCTACACAATTGTGTGCTTGAAACTTTATGGCAACAGTTTGGGGAATAACCACATATAAGTGTGATTGTCTGGTGTCCACAAATGTTTGGCCATTTTGTGTAGCTCATGAACTGCAACCCTGCTCCAGAGACTTTCAAGAGTACTTGTCCTTCTAGAACTCACTGTCTGGTGGAAAAGTGCTTTTAGTTACACAAAAAAGCCTAAAATTCTTAGGTACTAAGAGAGGAATGATCTTGCTTGCTAGAATACTAAAGCAACATGGTAGTGTCATCACAATAACTATAATTATTTGCTACTTTAAATATGATATATGAGATAAAAGGGTGAATCGCTTCAAATTCCCAATTTTGTTGAAGGAATAAATTCTTAGTGGAACTGGCTTAACCACACTCTCACTCTCCAGTTTCTATCATCACTACACACTACACATTAGGATATATCTTTAGGACAGAAAACTGTCCAAAAAAAAAGAGAGGCTGGTGAGGGAACGACTGTTTATAGCTGCTATAACATAACTTACTTGTTCCACATATGTTCCATGACATGAAATATATCCATAAATGGATAAAAAGAATGACTTGTCTTTTTTTTTTAAATTAATAGAAAATGCAATCATCGGCAAATTGCTGTGCTGCAGAAATGAGCTGTCACTTTGGACGAATTCTCCTTACCACAGCAGGTGGCTGTTAAAGCTTACAGCAGCCATGTTTGTTACACAGTAACTGCCATGCAACTTCTGGGATTCGTCCTGATTCTGCCACCACTAATGTTCAAATCAACAAATCATTAAATAACAAACACCGCCCAATATGAACAAAAACAGTGATGGTTCCAAGTAGTGAATCATCTGGAATGTGCTTTAAAGCTAAATAACTTGGAGGAGAATAATAAATGCTGTATAGTATTGAGCAATAATCTTTGCAATTGTTTTCTTACATGGTAAATTACTGGCTAATACAGAGGGAGTGAAGGGGCAGATGTAGTGTCCCAGCTGTGGGAATAGCAACTGGCAGGAGTTCATCTGTGTATGTGTGTGTTTTTGGAAACAAGTTGTAAACTGGAGCCCAAAGCTACAGTGACAGAGCTGAAAAATAGATGTGGCTGTCACATTGAATTAGATTCCTCATGAGCAGGATTCAGAGAGACGTAGTGAGAGAGAGGACACACACAGAGGGAGACAGAGAGGGAGACAGAAAGAGAGAGAGAGAGAGAGATTAAGAGCATGATACACACTGACACAGGCTGTTAGCAATTAGCATCTTTAGCAAAACAGAAGCTTGTTTTCTACGTATGTGATGTCCATGCTATGTTTTATTTCTTTGCTCTTATTATTATACACAAGAATTATATATAAACCAGTGTTAACATTGATGTGCAGTTAGCTAGTCTTTACCTGATAACCTGATAACCTGATAACTCATCTCCTTATAGCTAACTATGCACAAGCGACTGTTAAAAGCATTTTTTCCCCTTTTTTTCTGAGACCTAAAACAAAAACAACAATAAAAATTGGTATGGATTTTTAAAATGTACAGATGTCCAGGATTTTATACAAGCAGATATATTATCTAGGTTTATACTGTAGCGCTGTTCAAATCCAAAATATAATTGGAGTTCATTAAAGGCAAACCATTTTATATTATTACTTTACATTATTATAATGTATATGAATGCACTAGTTCTAATACATCATTGTTTCTAGAGTTTCTAACTAATGTTTCTAACAGCTCATTCACAGGATTTGTACTGTCTTATAATCTCTCGGGTAGTGTTTTTGAGGATGATGGTGGAGAGCATTGTCTAACACATTGCTCTACAATCTCTCTCAATTGAGTTGAGATCTGGTGACTCCAAGTAGGAAAAAATCAAATCGAATGGCTCCCAAACTATTAATTGTCACTCAGAAAGTAGGATTCTCTTAAAAGCTTGATTTCCCATAATGCAAAGTCGTAAGAAGATTAAGATCGCTAATCATGAGAGGATTGTTCAAAAGATACGTTTATATATGTCTAAAAGATAATGTTTTCTGCAAGATCAAAATGAGCACAAAATAGTGCTAACAATAGTACATTACCATAGCAAATATCTTACATCTTCTAAAATTAATTACTAACCAAATAACTCTTCTTATACATTTTTAAAAGTTATTTGAGACATTTCTATAACCATACAGAAAGCCAAACAAAGGCTAGCTAACTATGTGTCCATTTTTTCAGATTGTTGATATCCAGGGAAGGCTCTGAGGTGGAAAACTGGGAAGTTGTCATGAATTGTCCGCTAGTGGTCTCATTCAACAATGTTCTTTGTTGTTGATACAGCTAATTACGTGTAGCACTTTCGCATTCACCCAGTACTCTTTGTACAAATACTCCTTGTGAAGTCTTGCCAAGTATATAGTCTTTCCAAAATACAAGCCAGTAAAATCTGAGGTCGGCGCGAACGTGACTGATTCGTGATTTGGATAATCCCTGGACTGTGTTTGCGTTTTTGATTTCTGAACATTGCTTATTTTCTGAATAATGGATTCATTATTCATGTTCTGCTTGGAAGTCTTAATGGATCCTCCACAATGTGATCGAGTTTGCGATGTTGCCACTCACTTGTCATAACTTGTCGAAATCTCAAGTACATATTCAACAGAATAAATGAAACGCTGTCATTAAAAAGGTGATGCTGAGGGGAAAAAAATTCCTAAGCAGAGAAAACTGTGAACAAAAATGCCTTGATTTGCTTTTGAGGTCATATTTGAAGTTTCAGAATGAGACTCTTGGCAGAGAACTGATCTTGCTGTACAAATTAGGGTACATTACTGGAATTTGGGTTGACACCTGAACCCAAAGAAATTATTTGTACATGTTCTACTTGGCAAATGACATTTCTGATCCTGCAGAGAGAGAGAGAGAGAGAGAGAGAGAGAGAGAGAGACTGACCAGTAAAAAAACACACCACACTGACTGAATTGCTAAGCTTTCTCCTCCACTCTGTAATTTTTCTGAAGCAAATTTCAATAAGGGGTCGAACGGGTGGAAAGGGTATCTGGGGAGCAGCAGCCTGGCTGTCTGTCTGACAGGAGACATTTATCTACAAGACACACACTGAGTTTAACACCTCACACTCACAGAGAGCAATTACACACACACATACACACACAAAGTGATTATGGTTGTATCCATAATTTCTTCTCTGCTACTGACTGAAGTAAGTTTATAAGTTTTTAAGTACTTTTTCAGTTTCATATATATATTTTTAATTTCAGCTTTCAAAGAGAAATGATATGCCTAACATCCATCATGGAGTGTTCTCTTGTTGATTACCAGTGCTTAAAAAGTCATTTAAAAAAGTTCAAAAAAATTCCAGATTCTGAGATTATAATATAAAATGTGTACTTTGATTAGAACCACCAGTACGTTGATTTATCTGCTCTACCAAATGAACACTGTATTTTTAATCCTTTAAGCGGCAAATGGAACAAATAATTGTCTCAAATAATTATTAATCATTTACATTAAACACATTATTCATGAATGGTAGACTAGAATCACATTAGAAATAACAATATTAAAAAATATAACTTACCTACAATTTCAGATTATTTAATTAAGATTACTTAAATCTCTAAAGGTTACTTAATAAAGATTAAATTAAAAAGAAAACAACACAATTTTACACCCATAAAGCACAGCCAATCTATATCCGATTCACTTTCTTACTAGAACTGTGTACTAGTCGGCGCTGCACTGTCTCTTACTGTGCCTATTGTCCTGTTTTGGTAGTCATTGTACTGTCTTGTGCTGTTTGCACATGCACTTTATGTAAAAATGTGTAGTCTCTTGTAGTTCTGTGTTGTTTTATGTAGCACCGTGGTCGTGGAGGAACATTGTTTCGTTTCACTGTGTACTAACTAGCTGTATGTGGTTGAAATGGATCTGGTACAGTATCATCGAACTGCTGGTTGTAATAAAAAAAGAGTTAGGCATATCGACCAATCAATGAAGTTCCAAACATTTGATTACATCCTGATTATAAGGAAAGACCTTCATCTCCAGAGAGCAATCAATTCTAAACATTACTGATTCCTCTTCCACCAGTAATCAATCAGACTCAAGCAGTTTTTTCTATCAGTCAAACGCAGAGGATGTCCATAAAATCCCGATTGTCGTGTCAGTAGTGTTTAAACAGAGAGATCACCTGCTACAGAGAGCATATAATCATTAAAGGATAGATAGATATGATTTCTCATTGGAGATTCGCTGTAAATTAACTGCTTAAGGAAAAGAAAAGAGGCCGAGGACTGAGAAGTTAAATGACTTTAACACTATGGAAATTTGTGAAAATGTGATATAGCTCATAATTTGATTTGGAAATCACAGCTATTGGAATCAGGTAGGTGTGTGCAATTCCTGTGAAAGGAGTGTGTATGTGCACAAAGGATGTGTTCAGGTGCAAATCAGATGTGAATGTGATACATTAGGATGCAAAATGAGTGGAAGGTTACCTCAAACTAACCCGGAAACGAGCTGCTTTCTCTCCCTCTCGTTCTCTCTCTGTCACACACACACACACACACACACACACACACACACACACACACACACACACACACACACACACACACACACACACACACACACACTTGCCTCTTCCAAACGGTCCAACACACACAGCTGTGCTCTGCTGAACACCCCAATTCATTCTACAGCAACTGGCTTCATTTGTCACTTTTGACACTGCTCGTCTCTCCTCCACTTTCTCAAAGCTTCCAGCTGCCATTTGCTACAAATGCTCCTTTCATCCTCTTCATAATAACGGCAAGGCTGGCTTCCGACTTCACACACACACACACACACACACACACACACACACACAAACCACCAAACCAAACCATCTACGCCACTTGCCTTCCCTTCCACAAAGAGAGAGAGAGAGAGAGAGAGAGAGAGAGAGAATGAGGAGTGTGAAAGAGTTGTTGTCCCCTTAATCATTTCAGTTTTAAATGCAACAGTGCTGCTTCTTTTATTTGACAGAACAAGTAAGGAAACTATCACGAACTTCCATCTTTTCACAGTGGATGTGTCATTCGGTGTATTTTAGGACAATACAAAAAAATACATTGTACACCGCAAAAGTGAAAAGATCTCGATTATGTATGAATTTACATATTTCTTATTATGAAATTGTTATTAATCAAATATAAGATTATTTTATCTTATCCATGTTCTACTGGCAGATAATTTTGCTTCTAGAAATAAATGCTCGAAATTAGAAAAGGTATCAGCCAATAAAAATAAGATGTAAAAATGTCTAGAAATAGGTTAAATAATCATATATTTGATTTGTTGTGATCTTACAATCGGAAATACTAGATAAATTTGTCTATATTCAAGATATTTTCAGTTGCTGTCAATTTTTGCAGTTAAATTTAGACGTTTTTTTTTTTTCAAACCATTTTTCAACATTGAATCTAAGAAACCCATTCAAAAAAATGTGTTAACCCATCTCAGAGAACATTTTATTTATTTTTTTACACAAAATGTTGACCTAGCATCCACACTAATGGCATGATGAAATGAATGACATTGTAATGGGTGACATTTTTAAAAAAAAAAATTCAATCGTTTCCTTTCCATCTATAATTTGCGTAACTGTGCTGTACTTGCAAATTGACCTTGCCAGTCAATATTAGTGAAAATTCAGAAAAACAGAACAAGAGAATTTACTTTTCTTCTTCCCGTGATCTTCAAGAAATTTGGATGATGCGACTTCCTGTTGAACATGTGATTTGCGACATGTAGGACGTTCCAAATATTTCACTGGGGTGAATGTGTACAGGTGACAGGGTTGAGTGAAAGAACCAAAACGTACATTTTTCACAACCTATAATGGACGACTAACGGCAAATGTTTCAAACGCGAGATGTTAAATGGATGATACTATTTTTGAAGTATTTTAATGAATTTTAATAAAGTATTAAAAAAAACCTTTTATTTGATTTGTTGTTATAGTCAGCTGGGACAAGTACAAATGCTGTAGAGGTTATATTATGTTTAGTATTATTTGGGTTTAAAGTTATTCATCTGAAACATGCATATAGGCCCTTATAAAGGACACAATACCTGTGTTTATTTTACATACATATTTAATGTAACATCAATGGAACACAAATGACAAGCCAAATGTGGAATCAGCCATGTACACATCCCTTTATTTTACTCTATTTCTCAAAAGAAGTGACTGATATGAAAACCTTTACAGTATGTGTTTATTCAGCAAAATGACTCATTGTGGTAGTTGACTTGGAACAAATTTTAATAACTTTATCATAGAAATGTAATTGAGTTCCTGTGTAATTTCTGTGTAAAACATGTATGTGCGTTAGAACTTCGCCAGCTTAGAAAATATTAAATGGGACCGCATATCGGTTTTAGTGTTTTTACTTTGGATGGTAAGTGCTAAATTAAAGTGACGGATTAGAGAATAAGATAATTAAGCAGCTCACATAAAAGAAGACCTTTTTTTCCACATTTATATGTTATAAAATGTGAACTTTCACAACTATTCAACTTTTTTTTTTTTTTTTTTAATTAAGACACCTACATCTGAGGTGTTTTCTGAAAATTGGCTGGGTGGGAAGGGCTTACTCTTCATCAGAGCGACATTAGGCGCTCATGAAGACCTTTGAACTCATGTATGCAAAAGAGGGCAGATAGCCAATCTAGGGTAGATTATCTGAGTCAGGCAGATATATTGTGACCAATTTCTGAACGTGTAAGTCTGAGATTCTCAAAGTCGTGTCCGTGAGCCAGAGCCAGAGGTCTGTAAGTTTTTTTTTGTTTCAGCAGTGGAAATTACAAATCTAAACTATTATATTTATTACTGTGTTATTATCCAGTTTGACACTTCCCCTGAATAGGATTGATCCAATCCTGCATGTAATGTCAATTTGACTTAAATGTGCTCTGTTGGTGGAAAGGAATAGAAAACTCTCCAATAAATAGACAAAATACAGTCCATTTATTGTACAGTAGGGAAGTAACCTGATACAAATATGAAGGAGGAGGAGCATTATTTTTTTTAACCAGAAAAGATTACATGGTATCTGGCTGAGACTAGAGGTTTTCATTTAATGTTTTAAACTAGATAAAGGAAATTATACCTGCTATATGAAACATATCTGAATAAAATCCTTACCTTCCTGATTTACGAAAAACGTCTTCTCAAATTTTAGCCTGAGAACTCCAAATATAGCAACCACAGAATCCAGTTGTAAATATTTTATTGCACACATCAGTTTTCTTTTTTTTCCGCCAGCACGAGCAACTTATCACATTTTTTTCTATATATAAAACAAGGCAACAACAAAGATTTAAAAACGACTTTACACACTGTCTTAAAACACCACCAAAAAAAAAAAAAACAAAGAAAAAAAAAAACCAGCGATGTAGTGCACTTTTATCGCTTTCCACGCTTGGACTTCAAACAACATACAAATGATGAGAAAGAAAAAAATTATGCATAAAAAAAATGAAGGTAAAAGCTCCAGTAGATTATTACGCCCAGGTTTTTTATTTATTTATTATTTTTAAATATCATTAAAAGATTTGGTAGAAGTAGTAGTTTGTCTTTAACCCCCTGAGTGCCACATTGGCAGAAGCACTACAGTTTGCAGTCCATGAAGGAATGTTTTCAAACGAAGTAATTATCATCTGATGATTAATAAAAGCAGATTAAAAGGCAGCACTTCCCTTTCAGAGGTCTGTGTGTAGCACACAGATCATATGAAACTATCGACTGTCGAATGGAACAGCCACTAAAGGCACTTTATGGTCCAATCATTTTTTTTGAAACACCGCCTCTGTGTTTCAGTTCAAAGCACAAGACAGCGACAGCATAAGCAATTTAGAGAAAGAACTTTTTTTTTTTTCTTAGGATTTTAGAATGAACTTTAAACTCAACATCCCCTGATCGCTGACTATTTATGGCAGATAATCAATGGGCCTCGTTTATCAATCTTTTAGTAAAGTTGTGTATAAATGTTTGCATAGACCAAACTGAACAAATACATTCCTGTCAGATTTACGAAAGATTCAACGACAGCTATAAATGATCAAATGCTTTCATGCCACAGCTGATTTGCATTTATTGACACTCACAAAATTCCATAAAAGGCAAAGCTCACAGTAAGCTAAAGATGAAAAAAACTATGACTAAACAGTGAAAGAGCACCTCCGAAATGTGGTGTGCTCTAAATCTTCCAGTAACGCAGCTCAGCTACTGCAGCGAGTCGGCTATCATAGACACACACTAACTCTTCCTCCTGTTACAGGGCACAATTACTTTTGTCCTAATTGAATAGCTATTCAATTGAAATAAGTGATTTAAACTTGACAGCATACATTAATATCCCATATATTAAATCCCTGTAACTCGTCGCCAATTATCTGACCTGAAGCCGATCAACTGAGGTTCACATTAGTAGAGAAGCTCTGAACCGCAAGGTGTGGAAATTGTTTTATTAACTGCTATAATCATTATTCTGACTTCGTAACACTAAATTTTTGCCTTAGGATCACGATATTTTGACCAAGTCATTATTTTTGACTTAGTATCTCATTTTTTCACACAGTATTTCGTTGATTTGACTTAACAAGACCAAATATAGTGTTGAAGCTAATGACAGCAATTAAAAAAAAATAATTCACATCTTGAGGTTCAGGGCTTCCATACATTAGTGAGTCTCCTTATCCGTAAACTTACACAAACTCAGGAGTAAAACACAGGATACCAACTTCAATTTCAGCCAACGCATGAATACGGCATTTCTTGTTTATCTCGTTTCGACTAAGTGAATATTTTGAATTAGTATCTCATTATTCTGATTTAGTATCTCATAATTTTGATTTAGTATCTCATTTTGATTCTCTCATTATTTTGACTTAGTATCTCATTTTGATTTAGTATCTTGTTATTTTGACTTACTAAGTCATTATTTTTAATTAGTATCATCATTTTGACTTAGTATCTCATTATTTTCACTCAGTATCTCATAATCCAAAAATAGCGAGATACTAAGTCAAAATAATGACAGCAATTTAAAAAAAAAAATAAAATTTCACACCTTGAGGTTCAGGGCTTCCGTGCATTAGTAAGTCTCCTTATGTGTAAATTTACACAACCTTAGGATCGAAACGCAGGAATACCGCATTTGTGTAAATGTTCCTGCGAATAAATTCTTTACGAATAGATTTCTTGCATCCAGTCTGATAAATGAGGCCCAGTGTGTGAAAATCTATGAAAACCAGAACAATAGAGGAAACACTTTTTCCAGGTATTTCAAGGAGCAATATGGCAGTGCTTGAAATTCCTTATGTGCCTTCTTATTAATTAATTCCAGCCAGTAAAGAAATATTTTCTTTTTTTTTTTTCCTTCATCTGAATAGTAACACAGAGCTGCTATAAAAATACAGTGAAATAGAAGCTTATTTTTAAGTACATTACAAAAAAAAGGAATATACTTTTATAGCTTAGGACGTACAAAAAGACCCAAAATGTTGAATCAATAATATAAAATGATTCTTTTGAAGCTTTGTGTGTATTGTACATTAAAAAATGTGAAAACGTCTCCCTCACAAAAAAAGAAAAACAAAGTACGTCAATCATGACACCAAAATCCAAGAATCTAACGAGAAGCTAATGAGTGACTTTTGATTATGAAAAGCATTAGAACAAAACGGACTCATTTGGTGCTAAAAATTGTTTTTGTGTAGTTGCATCACTCAGTGGGTTAAAGTGGGTCTAAAAACCAGATTAATCAAAGTTAATGTTTGCATGTGCGTCAGTCGCGACAGCTGGTGAATTAGTCAGAGAAAAGTTTAAAGAGTTTAAAGGAAAAAGAGAAACTTATGTCAGGATTAGGAGAACCAAACCGAAAAAATTAGTACGCATTATTAATTGTGCTTGAGGTTTCAAATGAACAGAAAAAGCTGTCAGGCCAAAAAAAAAAAAAAAAAAAAAATCGATTTCAACAAAGGAAGAAAATATTCCACAAATGTGTTGGGCTTCGATGAGACTATCATTCAGTCTCCAAGGCAACGAGACGATCAGCTCTTGCAAGTACAGACTTGTTTATATTTATTTATATATTTATTTATCGGCAGCAGTCGAGGAGCTGAAATAGACTCTGCACTGACGGAAGGCACTTCCATGGCACCAACGGCCTGTGAGTACACACTGCACTCAAAAAGCAGTGCTGAAACATTAAACGCACCGGGGATAAATCGAGGGGATTGTTTAAGCAGCGCCCTGGTGAGGAAATTTCAAATGGTGTGAAATGTGACACAGCTGTAAAAATTCGCCACGCTGAAAATATTCAGTATATCAGCTGTAAAATTGGTGCCAGTTTAAAGATGGCCACGTTTGATTACGACAAAGCCGGCAAATTTCACTGATGAAAAGATACCTGATTGCTTTAATCAGAATCAAACAAACCGGTCAGAAGGTGTTGATTCATTTCCTAGAACAGCGCGGCAATGGCGTAGTATCGAGCCACAGGATTATATTAACACGCCTGTGTTGAGACATTATTGCTTAACTCACAAGGACTTGTTTGGTGGAAGTTGACAATTTAACCCCTTCAAGAAACTGATTTTAAAAGCTAAACGTGTTAATAGAGGAAAATACATCACCGTTGCTATGGTAAAGCTTTCTGACGAGTAAAGCAGATGTTTATTTAATATTTATGCTAGGAGACTCAGACAGCGCTATGCAACCTTCAGACGTAAAAAGCCTAAAGTTTTCTGCCATGCTGCATTTTTTTTTTAAAACCTATTAACCTCGAGAGAATAAAATATAGACCGATAAGGGAACGATTCTTTACAGCTTCTATAGCGTAAGCGATAACATGAACTAACTTGTTTTGAGACATTCACAACGTTAATGTAGAAATTGGATGTCATTCTTTAACAAAAAAATAAATTGTAATAGCTGGCAAATTGCTGTGGTATAAAAGGAATAAAACATGTTATTGGAAAATAATCACCTCCAGGATTCTTGACAGGCTGTTTAACTCAGGATTCTGATTGGTCAGAAAGTGTTAACGGTCTATAACAGCAGCTCTGATAGTTGCAAGGCAAGGCACAGGTTTACTTTAATACATTATATAATACAGTAACGCCTGTAATCAATGATATGGTGACGTTTTCTTTTTCTTTCGGAAGGAGTCTCCAGTGTCAGTGCTTCGATAAAGCACTGTCAGAACTAAAGCTGAAACGTTTACGTTTCCAACCTGGCAAAATCTTGTGCTTTAATTAGTTTTTTGGTATCATGGCAATTTTTGTTTTATTCATTTCTAGAAGGAGGGGAAAAAAAAGTGACTGGTGAAGGAAGGAAGGACAGTTTATAGCTGTTATAATGTAAGTGATAACAGGAACGACGTTACTTTGCAGATCATTAAACAGTTCCACCACATTAAATGCAACTATAAATGGATAAGTATGACGTTCTTTAAAGATGTTCTTTAGTAAATAATGACTGTAATTGTCGGCAAATTGTTGCGGTTGGGGGGGGGGGGGGGGGGG
>CM040984.1:23894879-23914249 GCA_022985145.1 Pangasius djambal | reverse complement strand
GGTTCTGTAGATGAACTACGGACTGATGTTTCCAAAAAAAAAAAAAAAAAAAAAAGTGTGGGACACATTGTGGATGAGCGTTTTTTTGTTTCTTTTTTTTTAAACAATCAAAAAATAACTTGTACGCAAAAAAAGATTCATCCCATTAAGCAGGAATGGGGGAAGAAAAAAAAAAATGACGCCCAATTTTAGTTAAAGGGTTAAGAATTAGAAATGAAAAAATGTTAATCACGAAGGGAAAATAAAGTAATATATAAAAAAACGCAGGTATGTACAGAACTCTTTTCCTCGCTTCCTTCCTGTCTAATTCATCCAAGATTTAGTAGTGTTTCTTGATTTTATTCAACTTAAAGGAGACTGAAGCACAGTGGCTGAGGGATTATTGACTTTTCATGCTTTTTGACTGGATGTCAAACGTACACAGGCACATCACACACCTTTTCATACTCTAGACTAAAAGAACGAACCATCTGCGCTTAGATACATAATTGGATAGAGAGAAATTTATCAAATTGTAACCCTTTGGCTAAATACGCACACATAATACTTCTTTTTTTTTTTTTTTTTTCTTTTGTCTCACAGCTCATTCATAAAAAAAAAAAAAAAGAAGAAGAAAAAAACTATATATAAACTTCAGGCACTGTATTTTCGAGGCTGGGGGTGTTTGGGGTGGCGTAGGTGAGTGTAACAAACTCTTCCTGCCCAAATCTCCGCAGCCATAAACATCCTAGATTTAAGATTACTGAGAATACTCTGGAATACTCTTCTTAACCCCGTTCTGCCACACGTCTGAGATGGCACCCATATTGCAGGTATGATTAAGCTCCTTCCTACTATCAAAATAATACAAAGCACATAAAGAATAAAACAAAAGAAAAGAAAAGAAAAAGCATTTCCCCCCCCCGTAAAAGCAGTCCATCATTTTGCCATGCACTCAGCGTCAGCTAGATAGGCGCACCCAGAATGTGTCAGCATTGTGAAAACGTAATAGATGAAAGAAAGAACAAAAAAAAAAAAAACAAAACGCATTGCTACACACGACAATGACACACAACAGGTTTGTGTGAGTGGGTTTCTTTCCTTCTTCCTTTTCGCTTCCTCTAAAATTTAGATATGTGCAGGTTTCCGTGAATTTGAATCTGCATCCTGATCGTTCCGAATTGCCATTATTGAAATTACAACGTAGTGGGGATGTGCAGGTAAGGGAGAAAATAATACATGTTTTTTTTTATTTTATTGCTTATTAACTCAGTGCAGATTTTTGCTACCAAGAACATCACCCAACTATCAGGGATTGAGAAAGAAAAAAAGAAAGAAACAAGCAGGGGGGAGAAAAAGAAAAGAAAAGGAAAAAAAAAAAAAAAGGGTCGTTACAGTCAATAAACAAACGCCTAACATTAAAATCATCACACAACTTATCGGTTTGTAGGCATTTGATCTTGTTGCGGTTTGTGTTGGTTTGTGTGTTAGGGTCACAGGTGCCTCTCTCGTTTTCTCAGCGTCCAACAGGCTAGCAAAAGGCAATTACCAGTTAATCTGATCAGCAGGCAGGCTTGGGGCGGCTCATCATTGGGTGAAGAGTTCAGAGGTCAGAGGTCATTTGTTAGTTGCCGGTGGCGGCTAGGTGGTTAGGAACAAAACAAAAAACAAAAAAAAAAAGGAAAAAAAAAAGATAGAAAGGATATTAGTGTCAGCAAGAAGAGACTGAAATGACATCATTTTAACACTAAAATGAATGCAACATCCTTCAAATCCACCTTAACCCATAGCCAAGAGACAAACACAAGCTAAATCTGGTTATAATCATGACAAGTGCATCATGATCGGAAAAACTACAGCCCCATCTCCCTAATCGGAACCACAATGTTATAATTATTATGTTATTAACGTTAAAGCGCTACGTTGCCCCATGTACCCGCAAACAAAAGCCAAGAAATGTCAAACAGACAAACAAAAAGCTAGTAATGTTTTAGTGTCTTTCGGGTTGGAATGCATGTTACAGACAGCGATTAGTGGTAAGGGGGCTAAGAGAGGTCGGACTACGTTGCACAATAAATAAATACGACTAATTTTTAAAAAAATTTTTATAAAAAACTTATTCCCTCTTTATTTTTCTGTAATTATGTACAGGAGTCATAAATACAATTCCTATAAAATATAAAATAACAGTACCGTATATACTAAATCAAATATCGCACAACACACTTCACTGCATTTTCTGACTGTAAGTGTATTATAAATCAATATATATAAAACTTGTTTATTTAACAATTTAATAAGCAAACCTGCCAACACTGAAGAGGAATAACATTTAGACACGCTGTATAATAATCGCTCGTAGAAACCGTGAAATGTTTCCACGTTGTGGTTCATGCTGCGTAACACGCACAAAGGAGAACGCTATCTGCCCTCTTCCGCATACACGAGCTCACAGACGCCCACTGCTGGCTAGTGTCGTTGTGATTGATAGCACGGCCAGTTCTGCTCTCTTGATTAATGTGGCATCATCGAGATGCGAACTCCCGATGATACTGCGAACGTTTGTCCTTTGCGCCACTTTGAAACCTACAGCCGACTTTTTTTGCGTTAGAATTGACACTTTGTTGATTTTTTTTTAACCTACAGCCGACTTTTTTTGTGTTAGAGTTGACGCTCTGTTTTTTTTTCCCCCCGCCATTTCAGCCGAAATTTCAGCGCATCCCTAAAAAGTATAGCTACCTGACGTTAATCATTTTCTTGTCTAATGTTAGCCAAGTCGAACATGCATTGGTAGAATTCATTTCACGCTAACGAACGCATCAAAACATTCTTCATTTACTGCGACAGAAAGCGACAGAGCTGCATCAGTGCATCTTTAAAACGGGAAATTCAAGTCGTAATGAGCGATAACTACTGTGAGATGGAGGAAGTGGGCGGGGCTTCCAGTAGTGCGTTCAAAATACCTACGCAACTGTCAGTCACTCCAGACTCATGTGTCAGTCGGTTGTTCTGTCCATCGGGGAAAAAAAGAAGATTGCTCTTTTGGTGTATTTTTTAAGTGATAACTTGTAGCAGCGTAATCCGATGTTAAAATGCGGAACTCCTACGAAAAACGGGCGATGGCTGGCAGGTTTGCAGATGAGGTAAACAGGAGTAAGAAATGTGTCTCCTAACTTTGCATACATAAAAAAAAAAGTACTGAAATCCTACAGTAATGAAGCAAACTCAAGCTTTATAAATATTGCTAGTTGTGGAGTGAACGTCACAGTAAAGGAATGTGAGACAACGCTCTGGTTTTCTGTGCTGATATATAATCTCTACATCAGTAACATGTAAAAACATCTCGGCAGTCCCGTGAACCTCCGACTATAAAACATTAGAGCATCTCCGTACATACTGCAGGGGGGCGGAGCACATTTCGGATTGTCTATTTGCACTTTGAAACACACAGTTTAAAATAAAAATAAATAAATAAAGAGACATGTAGGAAGTGTCTTCTCTAACTAACCTCTGTCTGCGGTCACTATCCTTTGGTAAGGATGGACCCGTGAGTCATGTCTCCGCACTTTAGTAGCCATTGCACCTAGATCGTAACAGGTCCATAAGGTTAGACATATTCTGAAGCCCAACAGCCAGACCAAACATCTAGCTTCACCTCAGAAATTTTTTAAAATCTGGATTAGAATAAATTCTAAAACTTGAGCTGAGGTTGAGCTAGAGGTGCTCAGTCTGGCTTTACAGACTTTTCATTTGTATTTATACATATATACACATGATGTCTATGAATAAAAACAAGACTATATACGTCAACTGTACATATAATGCAAACTATATAAGGCGACATGATAATAACAAGTAGTGAATGCACTGGAAACACACTTTTTTTTTTCCCTTTAGGCTTAATAAATGCATCGTTTAGCACCCAGAATTTCACAGTAGCAGATTTGATACTTTTTGAGACAGGTGGGCAAGGAAAAAAAAAAAAAAAAAAAAAACCCTGGCAGAAACACATCCATTAGAAATCGAGTTGTAAACATTACTAACGAGGTCGACTTCCTCTGAGGTCAGCAAGAATTAAGGAACAGATTTCTAGTCTGGGTTTTTTTTGGCTGGAGAGAGAACAGTGTGAAAGGGAGAAAGGAAGAGAGATAAAGAGAGTGATGAGAGAGGGACACAAAGCGAGAGAAGGAGAAAGCAAGAGTGAGAAACAGAGATACAGAGAGAAAGACAGAAGAGCAAGACAGACAAAGAGATGGCAACAATGAGAAAAAGGGAGAGGGTGAGAAAAAGACAAAGCAAGGATGAGACAGGGAGAGGGAGGGAGAGAGAGAGAGAGAGAGAGAGAGAGAAGATGCAGAAAAAAAGACAGACAGAGAGAGGCAGTGGCAAGAGAAAGTGAAATGGAAAGGGGAAAGAAAGAGACAGAGGGAGCCAAGAAAGTTACATAGAAAAAGAGAGAGAGAATGAGCGAGAGAGACAGAATGAGAGGTAGGAATATGGAGGGAGGGAAAGAGAGAGACAGGGTGAGAGGGAGAGAGAGAAACAAACTGAGAGGGAGACAGATGCAGGGAGAGAGGGAGAAGAAGGTAGAAAATTAAAGCATGAGAAACAGAGAGGAATAAACGTGTGATGTTCTGTGGCAGTATCAGGGTTCTACTGGTCCACCTGATAGACTGAGAACCTGAGAGAGGCTCTAATCCAAAGTGAGCAGTTAAAATCAGCGAGTCCGGTTTCAGCAGAAGAGCAGAGTGTAGAATAACACGGTTGCTCTTCTTGCGCACTGTGTTGACGAATTTGTAGACTTTGTAGTGTATGAATTAATCTCAGTCTAAATTCCCTTTGTTTACAGAAAGGAAATGTGAGCAGCTTACTCTGGAACGAGGACTAGTGCAGGGACTCGAGAATAAGACAACAAGAAGGAGGGGAAAAGGGGGAAAGGATTTGATGACCACTCGCTGCAGGACTGCACAGACTCTGGTGTCACAGCCTGCAGGACGAGCAAACACACAGAGAAGAGCATTTCCAACGGCAGCAGGGATCCACCTGCAGACTGCCTGACATGCCTCAGGAGACAGAGAGAGAGAGAGAGAGAGAGAGAGAGAGAGAGAGAGAGAGAGAGAGAGAGAGATGTGTGCAAGCAAGCATGTCCCCATCACTCTGAATGTTGACAGGGTGTGTGCGCATGGGTTTTTTTTTTTTTTTTTGTGTGTGTGTGTGTATACACAAGGGAATCCTACCTTGCACAGACTTTGTTTTGCCCTACAGAACCCAGGACAGAAAAAAATAAACAAAAAAGAAAGCCCAGATAAAGGGATGGAAAAACTGTCATCTTTAAATGAGAATGTGTCCTCGCCACCTGTCTCACACACATCTGTCCTTACATCCCTTTCCAACACCAGGCCTCAGCTGCTCAGCACGTATTTACCTTGGACTAAGTCCTGGGCAGGGCTTGGCATCATCATGTCCAAGCTGCCCCCGTAAAACGTTGCGGCGGTGCCGTCCTGATGCCCGCCAAAGCCTGAAGCACCGAGCCCCCACGCCCGCTTACCTAGGACGCCTCCGTGCTCGATGGGGTACTCCAGGAGAGAGGTGGGTGCCAGGGCGTACGGGTAGTCGTAGGGCGTGGCGTAGATGATGCCTGCGTCAGGCGCCGGGGGCACCAGCGTCGGGGTGGCGTTGGGCAGCATGGCGGGCATCTGCGCGGGACGGATGAGGTTCATGATGGGCGTGCCGGCAGGGGTCGGGGGACGCAGAGCGGCAGGCGGAAGTACCTGACCGGCGGGGGCGGCGATCAGCCGAGGGCCCTGAGCCGCTGCGGCCGCCGCTGCAAGAGAGAACGCAAGGTTCGCTGGTGTAAGAGAGCGGACAGACAGAAGAGAGAAAAGGAAAGAAGCAAAGAGAGGAAGATGAAGGAACGAGAGATGAGAGCGCAGGAGGGAAGGATGGACAGTGAAATTATATATTAAGGACAAATGTGTGGAAGTGAAATAGAGAGAAGGAAGAAAGAGAGAGAGAGGCAGAAGCACACGCCAGATTTGGATTTCAGATTTTAGTGGATGTGAAGAAAGCAGAAACAAACATGCCGAAGCAGAAATACAGGGGAAAAACACAGGAAGGGGAGGGGGCAGAAAAAAAAAAAGAAAAATTAGTTCATGCAATGATCAACAGTGAACCGTAAAAAAAAAAAAAAAAAAACCCACAAAACTAAAACAAGCCCCACAACCAACATAACATGAGGGCAAACAAATAATTAATTAATTAAATAAATAAGCAAATAAACCAAAAAAGAGCAGTGTCAATCAGTAGATGCACAGAACACATCACGGCAAACCAATCACCACTTTAACTCCACAATTCATCCACGGCAGAGTCACGTGATCAGGTGCAAAACATAACAGCTCTCGCACCATGCGGAGGTCTGAACAAATTGGGCGGCCATGTTGGTTAAGGTCAATGCCTGTCACTGAGTCGTTTGATATGAAGCCGTTGTTCAAATAAGTGAAACTTGAAGCAGTGATGAAGTGATGAAGCACTAGACCTGGGAAAGGCCGTAGTCCAGATGCGCACACAGCAAATAATTTCAGTGGATCAATCTGTGCACTTGTGGGGAAGAAAATAAAAAAAAAAGATCGGTAGGAGAGCCTATAAACGTACGTAAAATACTGCCTGTAGTTCAGCACCTCCAGTTTTCTAAACGCGAATCGTCACATGTCCTGTAGCAGATCCTCTATTGCACGTGTACATTTTTACGCAAGTTATTTCGCTGAAGGCAGCTCATCAGACAGAGCAACTAGCTACAGGGCTAGATTTGTAGTTGTAGATTTAAAAAAAAAAATAATAATTCACTGATTAGCAAACAACAATTGGCAGGAGAAGTACGTGTTTATTCTCCATGCGTCAAATTTACAACGTATATATCTCATGTGATCAGAGCCTGTGCCACTAGTTCAAAGTCCTAACGTGGAGCACTACTACGAAAAAACAAAACAAAAACAAAAAAACAGCGAGTACAAATTGTCCTATTTATAATCATTGGTTCAGCATTAAAAGTGAATGATGAAAGCAGTTACGTCATGCGAGTTGCTTTTCGTGACATTTGTAGGCAAAGAATTTTGATGTATCTGGACCCCTGCACCAGATGTTTTGGAGAGATCAGATTCAGAGCAAGAAACTGGCCTGCAGCTAACAGGAAGGATCAATAACCGTGAACTACGAGCAGCGTCCGAGTGCAGGATATCGCGATCGTTATCACCTGAATTATATGATTAAACAGCGATTAGCTAATTCTGAAGGGCTGAATGCCGAGTTATAGACTCCACTCAAGTACAAATCACTGAAAATTATTTTAGAAATGATGATGGAACAACTGAAAAGGAAGAACAGAGTTATCCGCACACACCTCAAACCCTGACCTAGTGTTCTATAGAATAGGATTAGGCTTGGGATGACTGACGATAGTATCGGCGATTGCCGATAGACTCCAACTATTGAGATGGCTATCAAGCTGGAATGATAAATGCCTGTCGGTAAACGTGGCGCCTGCAGCTTTAAGATCGACAAAAAACCAACTGTACCATCACGTAAGGTGCGTTTCCTTTTAGTCTATTTTGTCACCCTATACGAACCTGGCCTTCCATGCATGGAGTATCTTCGCTCGCAAAACATGAGCAGGGGCTTAAAATAAGAAAATGGAACAATATGTTCTTTATCAGGGCCACTTGGCAATACAGGAATTCCATAAGTATCTCCGCTACAGCCAATAACACGCCAGGTTCATTTACAGTCCCTATGCTAACGCTAGCGACTAGCAGCTATTTTTTTTTTTCCTGTACTTTTTTACTGTAAGACGTAACTTGTACATGACGTGTGTTACACATGCCTGCCCATGACCCCTAGGCTCAATATTCTCATAATTCTTCGAGTAAACATCCATTAAATTTTAATTTTAGCTGATTTAATCAGTCTTCTCTTTTTATAGTGATGAGCATCATCACATCTAACAGACAAATAATATACAAGTGTTATTAGTAAAGGCTCGTGGGATTGATCCAAGTTCATTTTGCTTAAAAAAAAAAAAAAAAAAAAACAATAAAGAGGAATTGGCTTGAGAAATTACAGTTGATTTATATTACTCAACGATTCACCCTAATTACTAAAATATTTGATATATTTGCACCTTATGCTACTTTCTGATTTCTGACACTTTATTTTGACGTTTCGTTACTGCCAGACCTTGCAGGTCATCAGTTACAGTGTGAAGGACGCAGTGTCGCATGGATCTTATTAACAAACGGAATACGGCGTCAATACATCCTGCCCACGTGTCCTTCGGCGGAATTTTTACTGCAGAGCTCATAACTTTTCCCCACCACCTCTAACAAAACGCCGTTCAATCGGGATCTTTGCGTTGCGTTAGACGTTTAAACATGGCAGACCCGAGATGAGGCCCTCCACATGGACCAGATCTTTATGTTAAAAAAAAAAAAAAAAACAACAAACCAAAAAAACAAAAGCTTGTGAAAACATTCTGCAATGAAAAAGTGGCTTACTGTCCCAGTCATAAATATTAATGCTTTGTACAGTTTCCATTTTTTCTAACAAGAGCAGGACTGGGCATTAATATGCATGATGAAGGAGGAGCCACGTGTGCAAATCTGCGCATATTTATGAGCATGGTGTGATTACAAGGCATCCGTGGTGCACATAGACAGTTTCAAATCCACACACACACACACACACACACACACACAGACTTAATCATACAGCTTGTGAGCGTGATTGTGCTGGACACTGATTACATTTGGAACAGCTTGTAATAGAGGAGAGAAAGAGGTAGAGAGATGGAGAGACTGTGAGCATGAACGTGACTGAGAGATACCAAACTTCGCCTTTTTTTTTTTTTTTGGCACTGAATGTCACTTCAACGATTAGCAAAAAGAGGACGAGTGTGAGTGTGTGTGTGTGTGTGTGTGTGTGTGTGTGTGTGTGTGTGTGTGCGTGCGCAGCGTGAGAGTATGCTTACGGGCTTTAACATTGGTGTCTCTGTAGGTTCCGTTAAGGATGGCCAACTCCATCAGCTGCATCTTCTTCAGGTTGTCTTCTCCTTCCGCCTGCGAAAGAGGAAGAAGAAGAAAAAAAAAAAAAAGAATCAGAAGAACCAAAATGGAAAAAAAGAGAAACAAACAAATAAAAAATACATACATACATACATATTAGTTATATTATTCATTTGATAGTCTTGTGTGTGCTGGGTGAAAATCAAACGCAGAATACCATCGCGGTGAACGTCGGCCCTGTCAATTTCAGCTCGTATAAATAAACACGCAGGCAGCGCCGTGCTCATTACCGCTAAATTAGAGCAGGGAAATTATTCACAAGGAAGCAATTAGACCTGCTATCCTCCCATCTCGAAACTAACGCACGACAAAAAGCTTCATGACTCACAAGCCTGGATAGTAACACACACACACACACACACACACACACACACACACAGATTTTGTTAGGAAAACAAAGGGACATTCTCAGTGGCTCTAGTGTAAATTGCCCACACTCATAAGGTGCCAGTATTCTGTACATTTCTCGCCCCAGTATGACCAATGGACCAAAAGTCTCAATCACTAGTGATGGTCTTACTGCATTTCACGTCCTGATTTGTTCGATTCCGAAAAATAAATGCCCTTAGCTATAGCCTGTCTCGCTAACTTAGACACTTGGATGCTAAACTCACTTGTGTTTGTACAAGGCGATTCATTTCCGGTGTGTCAAATCGACTCCAAAACTTTTCAATGCCTCAAATCAGGGAATCGCCTCTTTTTTTCTTTTTAAGACCGTCTCCCAACACCAAGGCACAGATGGCGATGTAATGACTTCACACATGTTGTTGAAAATATGCATTGCATGTGTTAAGAAAATTACAAGTAAATGTACTACTCTACTGGGCCAAAAAAAAAAAAAAAAAAAAAGCTTTAAATGCTTACAAGTTGTATGGAATTGACTCCAAAGCTTTGGATCTGGCTCTAAGTTTTCAATGTTCTCTGATGTGAATCAGAGAACTGACTCTTTTTGGGATCGACTCCCAACACTGAAACACGGATGGTGACTTACTGGCTTGCCACAACTTATATATATATATATATATATATAAAATAGAGGAAATAGGGAAATAGACTCTTTTTGAGATCGACTCCCAACACCAAAAGGCAACTTAATGACTTGAAACACAACATTTTAAAATGTCTTTACTGTGGACATTAAGAAAATCAAATGATGAAGAGTTTATCATCACTCCTGGGTCAGAAAATTAGTTTCAATTATTTGAACGCTGTGTGGCATCGACTCCCACGCGCTCCATCTCTTACTTTTCAACGCCTGGAATCAGGGATTCAACTCTTTTTGGGATCGGCTCCCAGCACGGAAAGAAGAATGGCAACATGAGGACTTATTAAAAAAATACATATTAAGAAAATTTAAGGATGTGGTGGTTATCCATGCTACTTTAAAAAAAACAACAACAACAAAAAAAACAATTTAATCACTTCAAGCTAGAGCTGTAGCCAAATACGAACAAATTTTTTTTTAGATGGAACTGATTGACTCGTTCAAAATGAATACAAATACAGAAACGAATAGTAGGTGCAGTATTTGTTTTTGCGTTTATTTCTTTTTAAAGAAATCTCGCCAATTATGTTTTGAAGTAAAAATAAATTGTTCGTCTTGTAGACTAATCATTCGAGGCCGTTTGTTGTGACAGCCATATTGTAGCGTCGGAAATACTCTCATGTACAGGAGCACTTTAAAAGCCTCTGGGAAATAACAATTATTCAAAAAGCTGAACGTGCATGGCAGGGCGGTAAGACCACCCGAAGACGGGAGCTCAAAACAAACAGCATAGTTTATTAAACTGGTGCATACCATTAGCAAGATTCACTGCAGGAATCTACAGGCTGTGTGTGTGTGTGTGTGGCTGTGAGACTTTAAAAAGAATTGATCAGATTTATCAGAATTATAAACAGCAGTTGTAACGTGTCCCGGCATCTCGAACGGGTGAAAGTTTTTCTGCATTACAAGTCCCATGCTCTATACATAGCTAGCCACGTGAAAGTTTTTTTCTATGCGCAATTCTATGCATTTTATACTAAGTACTGGTAACTGCCTGCCTACAGATAAAGGTAAATTTGTGCTTTTAATTTATAATAAAACTCTGATAACGGAATATCACTGCAGCTGGTGCAGGAAACCTGCAGAGTTAAAGTGTCGGGTCAGAAGACAGTAAATCCTGCATGAATTAGGAATAAGCTCAAGGCTTTAGCTGTCTTGAAAGAATGTGAAATATCTTTTTAAGCCGAAAAGAAAGAAAGAAAGAAAGAAAGACAGATAGACGCAGTCACCTATTATAGCGTAATAAACGGTAAATTCATTCGGGAGAAAACTCACGATCCGGAAGCCTGATATTTCTAACAGCAGGAAGGCCGCAGCTGGTGTGCAGGAAGCTTAGAATAAGACAGTTACTTTTTCCATTCTGCGAGTATTTTCTTATAAACAACTCACCGTGTGCTCGTTTGACAACGACAAGTTCTACTGGTGATTGCTTTCTCTTGATTTGGTTTTATATTTCTGTAAATAAAAATCCAGCCATGCCAAAAAAAAAAAAAAAAAAAAAAAAAATCCCCCTTTCAGGGACACAGTGTGCTGCTTTCTGCTGTAATCTGAACTAAGTCTGAAGCGTCAGCGCTATCATGTGAAAAGTTAATTAGACACCCGAGTGGAACATTGTAATCACAGAACTGTGGAATAAAAATAAAACACAGTGTTTGAGTGAATAAGAGAAAGATTGCGTTCCGTTTCCTTACGGTTTTTACTCGAAGACCATTCACGGCCTGACAAACATGCCAGCCTGAGATAATGCACATCAAGCAGCCAGACGTGATGGTGTGGGGCTCCACAGAAAGTTCCGGAAAGCCCCCATAAGGCCTTACAAAAGTTAATATACGCAGGAAGTTGGCTCAGAGCGCATGACTGATGAACACTGAGTCATGCATTCCAGACAATCTGAATAATCATCATCATGTGTGTGATTGTGTGAGTAAGTCTAGTGTGTGTGTGTGTCTGTGTGTGTGCGTGTTTCCCTCTCTCTGTTCCTCACTCTCTCAATCTCTGTGTGTGTGTGTGTGTGTGTGTGTGTGTGTGTGTGTCTTTCTGTGTCCACCTCTCAGTGGCTGCCTGTCAGTGTTTGTGTATCTGTGTCTGTATGTTAGGGCATGTATGTGTGTGTGTGTCTGTCCATCTCTCAGTATGGGCATGTCTCTCTGTCCTTCTGTCAGTGTGTGCATGTCTGACTGATTGTGCGTGTAAAAGCAACGACATAAAGGCAAATCGGGACAAAGCTGCCACTCAGACTCCAGTTGTGAAACCCGTGTTCCCGAGAAAAAGCTGCTGAAGACTCGTTGTGAAACTGAACGCCAGGCTGGCATCTCTTCCTCTCAACATGTTCGTGACCAGACCTGACTAATCAAACCCAGAGTACACACAGCAACCACGCTCCAGTTCTCTGTACAGGCTTCGTGGAAGGAGAGAAGCTCTCAAAAAAAGCTTTAAGAAAGATTTCAAAAGAGATAATGAGAGGTGAAGGAAAGCTGAAGATGACTGATCAGAAAGCCTCTAGAGATGAATCATATAGACGCAACCGAATACACACACGCATACACACAACCCCAGTCTCACGTACGAAAACCTACGCTTGCACACAAATACAGAACCTCGGCTGGGATTGTCAGCTTGTCATGGGATAGAGTTAATAAGAAAGATAAACAGTATGAGAACCGTTTATACAGGCTTTACAGAAGAACTCACAAGTCGATGATACTTCTTGGGCTGACAGCTTTCATCTTTGTGATGTTTTGGTTGTACTGTGACACTGTTAGTCACGGTGTATGATCAGATGTTGACAATTTTAAAACGCATGTCCGTCTATATCTATTACCATCTACCAGTTCAAGTTCCGTACTCAAGTAGTTATCATCCCTTTGGTATCCAGCTGTGACTTATCAAAAAAAAAAAAAAAAAAAAAAAAAAAAAAGTTGGATTTCGCAACCTCCTCCCACTGGACTCAAGCTAAATCTTATTACAGCAACCTCCGTTTCTCAGTGCAGAGTACGTGGACTGCACTGAAAATCCTTTGGCTGTGTAATCCGCTACGTTTGTAAACATGCTACATTAGTCCCTCTGCTGCCACTCCTAGCATGTTTATTATAAACAACGGCTATCAAATCAAACACACAGAAGACTACAACATTGTCAACCACGTAATAAATGAAACAACCATCTATTTTTTGGCTAAGCAGTGCTGCACACTGCCATCCAAAAAGTAGCTGGCACCACATTTATGCTCACGAGACCGGCTTCACCATCTGTGCGTAAAATTTACACTAAGCCTAGTCTTAGCGCCATTAAGCTACGACTCGCACTAAAACATATCAATAAATATTACTGTGTAATATTACAAACTAGGTCTTGGTTCAAAGCTAAAACATGACTGCAAAGCAACTGGGGAACTCGTTCATAACCTCACGGATGCTGCCATGTACCACACCACTGCCTACACTCCAGAGAGCAGGTTAATTAGTACTGCAAGACTGACGTTTAGTGCAATTTTCAGTCATGTGGTACCTCAAGACTTTTCGAGTAATGATATCTGTGAAAGCCTAGCGCTGGGTTTGTTGCCTAAAACCAAATTAAAAAAAAAAAACAAAACAAAAAAAACCCCCACTGACCTGCAGAAGATACCTTTTTGCAGACTTTTGTGTCAGTCACTGGGGTGGGGGAGTTAAGGGAATAAAAGACAGAAGTGTGTGCATGAGACAGAGGCTTTTTGAGGCTGCATAAGAGAGTAAAAAAAGGAGACAAAGATGAAGAGAGACAGAGAGAGACGGTGTGACAAAGAGGAAGAGACAGAGAGAGTGGGCGAGGAACAACCAAGTGGAGACGTTTATAGGGAGCAGTGTGTCACTGGGCAGCAGGAATCCGGGAAAGCCTAGGGGAATTCTACCACGGATACAACCACCATGGGCCGAAAGTATGGGGTGAAAAAGACTTGACACACGCACACTGCAGTCCATAAACCTGCCCTATCTAGAGGAATCAGATGAAATCTGTGGGATCTACCTGTGCAGGTGCTGAAACAGAGCAGACAGTGAGGAGAGGGCGCTCTTTCACACACAACCCTATACTAAAGGATGCACTACTAATTTTAATAGTTGGCCAGTAATTAAAAAACAACAACAGACTATTTACTTCATAGTTAAAGTAGCAAATTTCAGGACTTCATTGTTTAGGCTGTTTTATTTGTGCAGCAAATTATGCCTCAAACCTCATGGGGGATGCGATGTCTACAGAAGTGCCTGGGAGGTTTTTCCGCTTAAGACTTAAGACAGACGTTTTAAGTCCAGCCTGTGTCTGGAAACGAGACTGGGTCAGCTTTTGTGGCTCTAAACTAGCTGAGTGGGATTGAATAGCGATGTGTAACCCGCAGCTCCGAATGTGCTCTATCAAAACAGCACTGGCAACAAT
The DNA here is from genome assembly GCA_022985145.1 of Pangasius djambal. Taxonomy (NCBI): domain Eukaryota; kingdom Metazoa; phylum Chordata; class Actinopteri; order Siluriformes; family Pangasiidae; genus Pangasius; species Pangasius djambal. The sequence goes on along the minus strand of CM040984.1, from coordinate 23,899,702 downwards.
TGAATTCACTGTCAGTGCGAGAATTTTATTTAGCTGTAAAAGATAACAAAAATAAGTGCAGGAGAAAAAGTCTCACAGCCTTGCTCACACCTTTCCACTTCATGCAAAAGAAAACGGAATAAAAACAAAAGACTTTGCCTAGCATAGTCTTGAGCAGTTGACTGTAGAAAGTACAATGTACAAAGTACATTTAGTCTGCTTTCTTTACTCTGCTTTGCGCACTGTTTTTTCCCCATTGCCATAGTGGCAACTAGAGAATGCACTCCTTACCCTAAACCTTTCAAGGTTCTTCAAAGTCATTTGTATACAGGTGACTGATATTTCCTGAATTTATCACACACCAAAGCCTGCACTGCTGTAACATCATTCAAGACCAGAAACCCCTCATTCATGTATACATCTGATGTCAAGGTAATGCTTGACACCAAAAGGTACTCATTATGTCCTGGACCGTGCCCTGGTGGATTGATCCGAGACACGAGGCCAGATATTAAGTTGAAACCTTCCTGGCACCACATCATCCTGATCGTCCTGCCCTATCCTCCTCCTTTTTACTGTAAGACAAACCGAGAGGGTGTCTGGGATGCAGCTGCTGTGTCTGAAAAATCGCACAACGTTTGCTCATTTCTGACTGCGTATGTGAAGCAACAAGAGAAAAATGTCCTCCCTTTGCGGCACCACCCACGCTTTACACAATACAGCTTCTACAAAAACACGATAGAACAACACTACACAGACAAGCAGACAGAGTCTGCACAGGGGTCATGAGTTTTAAACAATTTTGTCCCCAATAACCAAAATCTACAGGAGAAGGCAAAACATTATGCCATCCCGCTAACTAACTCTGGTGATATGGTTTAAAGTTAAATGTCATTTAAATGTCAATTCCTAACTATTAATCCAAAAAATATCCAGTAATCCTAGACAGTATGACGTTCTGTCAAGCTAAGAGCTTCTCGCACACGTTTCTACGTTTCTACTCCTGCCATCAGTTATCAGATAGAAACCAGCTTTCTATTGTGGTGGCTCACAGATTAAAGCTCCGCCCACACAAATTTATTTGAAAACATTTCTGACAATGAAGACATTAGGTAGGAAAAGGGAGTTTTCAGATGGCTCCATTTTATTTGTCCTCTCTGGTATGACTAACAAACTGACAATATGGCGAATATAGTAGACGAAATTTCAACCAACTGCCATTACAAAGCGAAGTTCCCAATTCAAACAGTTCGTCTCTGTTCTTGACTTGTCAGTCCTTTCAATCACTTTTGTCACACTAATTCTTGGTGCTGTAGCTACAAAGCAAGTGTGCAGAGGAGGAAGGGGAAGGCCTGGCACTGTACTGCTGGATGAATGAGCTTTATTAACCACCTTCACGAGGCCACAGTGTGCAACCTGGGATCTTAACAGCTCAGTCATCAATATCCCCGTACCTCACTTACACACAGCCAGGGGCCTGTAACAAGAGGACAAAACGAAGAACACTCCCATATCTCCCTCTCACCCTCTCTAATTCTCTCTTTTATCACATCACTCAGCTCAACCTAATCCTACCTCACCCTGGAATATGGGTATGAGGTCGCTCTCTCTCTTGCACACACAGGACAGATATGAACTGTTTTAAAAAAAATAAATAAATAAAAATAAAAAATAAATTAAGGAGCACGAGGTGGATGATTTAAATAAAGACAGGGATAAAAAGCACAGGATTTGTCAGTGTGTAATATGTAGGGCATCAGTACTAGGGGATGGTATCTAAACAGCAGCACAGATGTTGGCATGAATTTGACATACGGGATTCAGCGTAGCAGAACGCAAAAGCAAGCGGACATAAGGGGAGGATTGGGGTGTTTAAAAGGAAATATTTAAGTGATCCACAATTTGGACTGGTGCGACACACTATAAACCCTCATGAGACATCTGTCTGCTAGACTGTCTCACTCTCGGCGTAGTTTCCCCAGCAAGACAATCTATTGTTCTGTCACTGTGATCCCTTAATACCTCCCAATCGAGCCTGGAATATCTTGAAGGGGATTTGGTGAGGATGATTTGTGGCTTTAAACACTGCCGGATTTGCATCAGATTCAGAGATTTGGGAGTTTAAGCTGATCTGTGCCACCCGAGCCACCATATGCCATGACCTCAGCTATACTAAAAGCCTCCAGAACACAGTGTTCTACTCCTCTTGGTTGGGTTTGAGGTTTTACAGGCAAAAGGGAAGCCTGCAGCAATCAGAAAGAATGAATCACTTTCACTGAGAAATCTACTTGCAATACACTTAGATATTTTAAAGCTACATCATTCTCTTTTCCCGCCAAGGAGAAACAAGAAACACTTTACTTACGCAAACTCTCTCAGATGAAAAGACAGCATCTGGAGAAGGTCTAAAATGAAGCAATAGTTCCGTCCTCTTCTATACAGGTTACCATGGGAGAACAAAGGCTATGGCTGATGCATTAACAAACAAGTGATCACAGCATGCAAGTAGAGCCATTAAACAGTAATAACTGTAGACTCCAACACTGGAATCCAGGCTCTTCCACATGCCTTTTTACAGTGACTTGGATACAGTGCTCATTAATGTTAAATTAGACAATATAATTGACAATGTCAGCTGTGGAGGTCAAAGGTACAAACCTGTTGTGGGTTGCCTCCTTTTATTATCCACGAAACTACACTCTACAACTGTGATCCTTGACAACTTAGGTCATTGAGAGGGAGTATGATGGCAAGCTGTAGTCGCAAACTCACTGAACAGTGATCTCGGTCTCAGTGCCAGGATTCGAATGTCCAAAGGCCATCAGCTCATAAGGTACAATCGTCCTCAGATGTGTCCGAGACAAGACATGCAGAACATATACTTCTTGATTGTGGCTCTGAGAACAATGGCCAAGCAGCAAGTGGAAAATTAGTAAAACACCACAGTTTACCAGTCAGAATTCCTTTTCAAACACCACCAGAACTAAACCCTAAATTAACGACCACTTTCTTGTGGACGTTTTCGATGCGTTGCAATGAGGGAGTGCAGGAATTATGGCCGGGTATCTGAGCTAAAGCAACTGCAGTTCAAGCTGCTGCCAGCTCACATTTAAATGAAAGCCCAGGGGCCTGATAGTGCCAAATGCTACACAATCCCACTTCAAGCAACCTCTATCGACAGGTTTTATTGGCACTTTCGAGAACATGAGCAGAATTCTGGCAGACTGCAGCGTGGAACTGCGGATAATTACCCCTTAACCCCCACAATGGGGCAGGCGGGGCAGTGCAGTGCAAGAAGGCCTGTGGGGATAGAGTGACTTGGCAGAACCAGACAACTACACAAACACCAACTGCTCACTGTGCAACTGCTCTCTTCCAACTAAAAGGATTAGGTTGGATGTTCAAAGGAAGGCGCATGGACTAACATCCGCAGGGGGCTGTTTGGAGGGCCAAGACAGATTACAGGCAGGACTAACCTCTAGGGTAAGGGCATGATTTAATGGGTTTATTTTATTTATCCTACTAGCTTTTTAAGAGAAGAGGGGGACAAGGTTCAGTAATTTCTCAAGGTAGTGGCAGAGACATTGTGCTTTCTCCAGCATATTTGAAAAGAGGAAAACCAAGAAAACCCTTTGAAGTGGTTTTCAGCACGACTAAGCTAAACTTTGACTCTCCTCCAGAACTCCACACCTGCTTTTCTACCATGCAGCGCTCTTATTGCGATCTGAATCTTGGAATATTTTCTTTGCACTGCACATTTTCTACCCTCCATCCCTCATGAGGGGGTATGTGTGTGAGCTGACTCCTAATGCTGCAGCGGGAGCAGGACGAGAAGAAATCACAGCTGCGTTGAATCTCTTCATGTGGAAAAGGTCCTGACTTTGTACACATTCCGGTAAATATCATTCCTCCAAATGCCTTCTGGTGGCAGTTAAGAAGAGTTACACCTCTGCATGTGCCGCACATGAATGCACGTTTCTGCATCACAAGTACCCATGGGATTACACAAATTCTGGTCAAAAAAAAAAAGTATTAGCCCTTTTCCCTCGATTTGTAAACCCTGTCCCCTGAGCAAGACAAATGAGAATAAAAATACTGCTCAAAGGCCAGGCTCTCGTGAATATTTTCAACGTTTTAAGATGTTCTCGTCTTGGGGAATATGAGCAAAAACCGATGGATCAGACACATGCACTCAAGTCTGGGGGAAGACGCAGATCTGCAAAGAGCTCTACTTGCAAGAAAGTGCCTTCCCTGAGTCACTGTCACCCGCTTTATGTGGACTATGGGGTAAATCTGAAAATAAGAAAAGTGATAGCATGGCAGACTTTTTTCTTTCAGCCAAATAGCTTTCAGGAGAAAAAAAAAAAAACAAACAAAAAGTTGAATCCATTGACATTAAAATTTCGAAATATAAAAAAATTAAAAGGTTATACAGTTATGGTAAAAGTACAAACCGTGAGCAATGTGTACATTCAAGTGAATGACAACAGGCCCTGGGGTCACAAATGTAAGCGATACAACAGCCTGAGCGAGCACTTTAAATCCCGCAGATGCATCAAGTGATGAGTGTATTCACCTTCCCCAGCCAAGATGAGCACCAACACACCAAAACAAAAGAAAAACAAACATGATGAGATGTCTGACTCCATAAATTGCACATCGGCATCATTTTTAAAATGCTCAAGACACCGTAGCAAATGCAAAACAGGCGCAAAAAAAAAAAAAAAGTGTACTCATTGTTCATCACTTCAGAAAAAGCAATTATCTTTAAAGAGAATGAAACTTCAGGAAAGAAAATGGAGCAAAATGTGCAACAAATACATACCTGAATACAAGAGAGATAC
>CM040984.1:23885621-23886781 GCA_022985145.1 Pangasius djambal | reverse complement strand
TAAAAAAAAAAAAAAAAAAAAAAAAAAAAAAAAAAAAAAAAAAAAAAAAAAAAAAAAAAAAGCCAATTGCAGGAAATTGCTGTGGTATAAGAGGAACAAAACACTGCTGTGCTGTTATTGGAGAATAATGAGCTACTATAATGGCAATAAAAAGTGTTACATAGGTACAAAGATTGGTTATAATGCATGCTAGGATGCACAAAATAAATGAATAAACCTTCTAAAGAAATTAATATGGAATAAATGTAAGCCCGTGTAAGTGCAGGACAAGAGTATTAGGGGGAAATAGGGCGGGGCTTCCATGAAGTGTCTGTTATTGGACAACACCTGCGCAGATCTTTCCAGATTCATATGTCGACTGGCTAGAACCATTGCACTGGGTAGAACAAGCCCGGCCCATTCCGTGTATTTTTTTAGCGAGCTCCTAAGCAAACTTCATAATGGATGGCACGTCTGGTAATATAAAATAATTGACGATAAACGTCATTCATATATCACTGGCAATGTAACGTCATGAAGGGACGATAAAATCAGTAGACTGTGCAATCCTAGTGTGCACTAAATTTTAATTCTGAAATAATAATAAACGTTTGTTATGATACATATAAATGATAATGTTGTGCATATTTCAAGGGATGCCCTTCACCTAAATTTTAATGCCTACTTCTTAATGAATATATCACGTAAAAATCCAGGAGAATATTTTTTGTACTTTTATTTATTATTATTTTATTTTTTTTACATGCTGTTCTTCATCTTGGCAAATGCGACATGAGGCTCTTGAGCTCACAGCTAAATGAAAGTGTTAGAGAGCGCGAATACTGTAGGGTTGGAACTAATCTCGGTAAGACGATCAATTTCCACGCGTTCTGTAGTGCTGGATGGGTTTCATTTCATCCACACTTGAGGATACAGACCACTACTGCACAGACTTTATACGAGTTTAGGGGGAAAAAAAAAGAAGAAGAAGAAGGTGGTACTGACCGCCGGCACCAGGAGCTTCTTGACCTCCTCCACGGCTCTCCTCATCTTGATCTCGGCTCGCGCCTGTGTGTCCTCCACGGTGATGAGAACGTGCAGGTCCTCGTTCAGGTGCTCCCAGTTCGGCTTCCCTCGGTTCTGCTCCTCCTGAAACGAAGGCGAAGAGGTGAGTGGAGAAG
>CM040984.1:23865621-23880621 GCA_022985145.1 Pangasius djambal | reverse complement strand
GACAGGCAGAGTGAGACAGAGACTGTCAGAGCAACAACATGAGAGGGAGAGAGGGACAGACGGAGACCAAGAAAGAAAGTCAGACAGGAAAACAGACAGACAGAGAGAGACAGAAAACAGGAGAGACAGACACGGAGAGATAGAGAAATGGAGAGAGACAGACACAGACAGACAGAGACTACGAGAGCAACAATGTGAGAGGGAGAGAGAAACAGAGACTGAGAGACACAGAGAGAGAGAGAGAGAAAGAGAGAGAAGTGAGAGAGAGAAGAGAGACGGTGTTTTATTTGATCTCAGCTGTGTTTTCTCAGAGACCTCCATTTGAGCTGCATTTGATCAGACACAAAAGCGGCGCACAGGGACCGGTTATTATCCTGAGCTGGTCTGTCATGCCCAATTCTATTACATCTGCTCATGCGTGGCTCACACACACACACACACACACACACACACACACACGTTGTAGGAGAAGAAAAGACAGTTTGTCCTGACAGGGACACCAGGTCTCTCACACGTCATCTAAGAAAATATAAACGTATAAATGTGGGGATGAATATTACTCACTAGAGGTCATTAGTGTGATCACAAACATCAGCACTGACATTACTGCAGAGAAAAATATTTCATCATCATCCAAATCTGACTATTAAATCGCTATAATAATAATAATAATAATAATAATAATAATAATGTTCTCTCAATACTCATCTGCTAACAAGCTAGTTTTGTTTTTGCGACAATTTTTAACTTTGGCTAGCTAATTTCATAAATTGTAATACATCTAGACGACACAGCCACTAACTCACAAATCTGCCTGTATCCATCCATATGCAATGCAATGCAATAAATTTTCAATATTTAATTAACTTAATGAGCATTCTGCGGTTCACTAAAATATAGAATATATATATATATATATATATTTTTTTTTTACTTTCCCTTGTACACAGTGAATACCAGGATAATGTGACACACACCAAGCCTCAAAGCTGTTTTTTAAGCAGCTTGAAAGTCGTCGGTGGAAAATGTAAATGCCCGAATAATGTCCTCATGCACCATTAGTTTCTTTTTTCTTCTTTCTTTCTTTTTGTTTTTTTAAATTAATGCCATATTTCATTGAAATGGAAAAAAAGTGCATTCCTAACACAGTTTATCTCAATTATGATTCTCTCTATGCGCTATATACGCTACTGTAAATACCCGTTGTCTCATTACCGAAGCACAGATTTGGATAATGGAGTGTCACTTTTGGTGCGTTCACATACGCAATGTGTTTGCATGGAACCCTGTTGTGTTTTCCCCTCGCTCAGTACTCACACTCGGGCGTGGAACAAAGCAACTCAAAGTGGTCTCAGTCCGCTTCCAAATCAGCTCTGGCATGGTTCAACTGCAGTGAGAAAGCAATCTGACTGAATCAAGCATGCTGTGTATTCCGATTTGCCGACAAGGTGCTTTCCCTTTCCATATTTCGATATTGGTCCAAGTAATAAAAAGAGAAAATATGGTGGAAGCGATACCCAAAACATAAGTCACCAGAGCTGAAATATCTTCTTCGTTGTGATTCGATTCTGAATTTGGACGTATCTCCATCTGAACCAGGAAGCCGGTGCGACATTGCAACAGCCAATAGCGTTCAAGATACAACGCATGGCCGAATCTACACAAAAAAGTAGCTCAGTAAGCTAGCTAAAGGTGGACAGTAGTGAAGAGTGTAACGAGAGCTTATTAACCCATGTAGAAGCCCTGAAAGTGTATAAAGACAGACTAACGTTCTCGCTCAGCAGTGAAAAGCTCCAAGCTGGTAAAAAAGCCAACTTGATTCCCACCCTCTTCAACCTAGCTACGGTTAAACCATGAACAGTAATGAAGTCCTGAGGAACCAAAAGAGAGCTGTGAGAGCAGATCTCTGGATGGGAGGAATGGCATTCTGTCTCTTACCATGTCAATCACAGCGACACTAAAAAATCGCGGGCGTCTGTGAGCTCATGTATGCGTAAGAGGGCAGACAGCACTTTCCTCAGAGTGTGTTACGCTGCCTGAGCATGTCTTCACATGTCTCACACGAAAGCTGGTTGGTGGGTGGAAACTGGCTAAAAATAAACTGGGAAGAAGAATGGGGGGAATAAACCTACATGGGGATGATGTACAGCCAAACAGGCACCAGCAAAGCATGTTTACTGCGATCAAGCTAATGAGCTACTACTGGATATATACAGTTCTAGAGATCATTTAATAAGACGATCAAAATTTTTCTAGGAAAAGAAAAATTATATATTTGGGGAGATTATATCCACTCAGGAAAGATTTAAAGATCTTTTTCCCCATCACCTGATTTCAACCCAATGAAGGAGAGATGGTTATGAGGCCATTTTCAAGTTCATTTAATTACATGAAACAAACCAATCCAAATAGCAAGGGGTCGGGGGGATGTGGACGAGGACGACGAGGAAGTGTCTCACCTTCTTTTTGTCCCTCATGGAGCTCTTTCCTCTGACCATGATCTTGCAGCCGGTTTCTGCCTCCAGCTGCTTCGCTGTGAGACCTCGTGGCCCCAGAATCCTGCCTACGAAATTATACTGCAGAGAGAGAGAGAGAGAGAGAGAGACAGAGAGAGAGAGACAGAGAGAAATAAAATATTAGTATTGAATAGGAAAAAAAAAGTTAATATTTTTAGAAAACAGGATATTGCATTGTGCACAAGGCCGCACTCTAAATATTAGAGGAAACGCAATCTCTTTGCTTTCATATCAAATCCGCCAAAGCTAGCGTTCCGCAGTACCCCTGCACTGTGGTTCTGCTGACTACAGAGCAAAACAGAGTGCAAACACGCAGCCGGTGTACACAACATGACATACGATTCCAGCGCTCAGTGAGACGGCTTGACAGCGCGAAGACAAGGTCAGTCAAAACACCGGGTTTTATTATACTTAAGTGGCAATATAATTAAAGAAGCACATGAGGTGGATGTAGAAATATAATGTCAAAGACATTCGTATAAGTGTTGAAATCATACTTCAGAGAATGACAAACTCATTGTAGGTAATGTCAAGTGGGTTGGACCGAAAATGAAAAATTATCTGAAAGATGCATTCTGAATGCACAGACAGACTGACCATGTATCACCTATAAAGCTGCAATTCATCGCTGAGAAAATTAGCTTGGAAAAGGCGATGGTTGAAGATCTGAGAAACACCAGTCTTCAACCTTCCAGCTGTTTTGTTAAACCTGTGCCTACTGCAAACTCGGATTCCTGTTTATGGCTGACAGGAATGGCCCCAGATGTGGTCTTGTAGCCTGTCTGCCTCAAAAGTTCAACATATCGTGCATTCTGAGATGCTTTTCTGCTCACCACGGTTGTAAAGAGTGATTGAGTTACTGTAGCCTCCCTGTCAGCTCGGACCTGGCTGGCTATACTCTGCATCAACAAGACGTTTGAGCCTGCGGAGGTGCCGCGCACTGGATGTTGTTTGTTTTTCGCATCATGCTGAGTAAACTTGAGACTGTTGAGGGTGAAAATCCCAGGTGTTTCGGAAATACTCAAACCTGCCCATCTGACGCCAACAACCCCCAAACACATTTCCCCCCCTGTTCTGGTGTTTGATGGTTAGATCACGTCTCCTTGACCTCAAAACCTCAAGAGCAAACTTTCGAAACTCGAACTCAACTACAGAAAGCTAAGAGAGGTTTGTTAGAGAGATCATTTGCATACCAGTACTGCAAACTCCAATACTGTGCTAATCATTATCAAATGATATTCCACAACATATCATGGTTAAAACACAAAGATGAGAGTTCCCTGAGGAGTGACTCTGCATGAATATTACACTAATCCCCAAAGATTAAAACTAACCCTACAGCAACACACGCCTACAGAAAAACATCAAATAATACATCTGTCTCCTGCTTTGTTTTTATTCCTGTGAGCATGTGAGTGTCAGTTCATTATGATTTTACAGCTCATATTAACATTTCCCTGAACGCTAAGGCTTGGGCTTTGGCAAGACGAGTGTACGATTATTCTTCAAACGGAATACAGAGGAGCAGGATGGAGCACTAGTCCTGAAGATGATGGGTGGTTAGATGAACACACACCCCCATGTTTTTTTTCTGCGTGTTCAGAGAGCGAGTGCGACAGGCAGACAGTCGTACTTCATTGTCGAGCTGCTCTTCTACTCTGCACCTCTCAGCACAGCACAGTCGCTGCTGTCAGTGGAATTAAAGGTACAATAAGCACCAGTTTTATGCTTCAGCAGCTCAGACACGGGTCCGGATGCAGAGCAACGCAGCACTGAAGGGACAGAGTGTGTGTGTGTGTGTGTGTGTGTGTGTGTGTGTGTGTGTGTGTGTGTGTGTGTGGCCAAAGAGTCGTGTAATGCACTGTGTGTCCTAGAGGAGCTGTCTGTTCAGATAACATTTACAGAGACACACACAGCCACCGGGCGACGGGGATGATGACATCAGCAGTGTGAGGTGTAAGGGTGCGTAAGGGTGCATGAGGGTGAAGGAGGCAAAGACTCTGCAGTAGGTGGAGTGACTTTAAGACAAAAGAGTTTCCCTCTCGCACTCATCTGCTCTCTTTCTCTCTGCTCCGTTGTTCGTTTCGTCATACTGGAGAGATCCAATGGCCTTTACTTAACCACACACACACACACACAGAAAGATACACATACAGACACAGCACAACATAGACACAAAGACAAACAGAGAGAGAGAGAGAGAGAGAGAGAGAGAGAGAGAGAGAGAGAGAGACGGGGATACAGAGACAGACACAAGCTGACCAGATTCAGTTTCATCAAAATGGAAATAATGGTTTAAATATTTCCACATTTTCATCCCAATGACAAACCCCCGTCCTGCTCTATCGTCTTCCATGCAAATGATCTGTGTGTGTGTGTGTGTGTGTGTGTGTGTGTGTGTATATATATATATGTGTGTATGTGTATATATATATATATATATATATATATATATATATATATATATATATATATATATGTGTGTGTGTGTGTGTGTGTGTGTGTGTGTGTGTGTGTGTGTGTGTGTGTGTGTGTGTGTGTGTGTATATATATATATATATATATATATATATATATATATATATATATATATATATATATATATATATATATATATATATATATATATATATATATATGTGTGTGTGTGTGTGTGTGTGTGTGTGTGGTGTGACGCTGATTGGACATGACAGAGAGCAGGGCTCTGATGCACTGGGGGAAATTGCTCACTTTGAATCCTGGAACCAGGCAGTAATTACAGCCAGAAGGGGACGCCAACACTTTTACACAAAAATCCATTAGAAAGAAGGAAAGAAGACGGACAAGGAGGACAAGAATGTGAGCTACATGATAATTTTCTGTGTAAAACCATCATTTGCTTCATGAACGCAACTAACAGCAGCTAATGTTATATAAACATTACAGCAGTCATCTTAAGCGTGTGAACAAACTAGGACGAAGATTTTCAATTTGAAATAACGAGCTCTACCATCCTCCCAAAGTTCTCCGCCATGTAAGGGTTAAGACCAGGGTGTACAGGCAGCCATGACTGTGAGGGGCAGCATCAGAATGAGTAGTCCAGAAAGCAGCTAATGCTTTTTATAAGACTAAAACTCATAAAATGGAATTTCAGACCTCGGACAAGAAAAACAAAACAGAAAAAAAATAAAATAAAAAAAATAATGCACCCTCAACTTGGAAAGTTGGGATGGTCTCCTCAACCTAGAGTTCAGCAAGTGATGGCAAATCAACATGGCTGATCGCAGCATCAACAGTAAACAAAGCAGCACCTCTTTACATGAGGCGTACATGGTTCTCTCCCCTACTTTGTAACTCAAAAATGATGCAATTCCGAGTTCTGTCCCCCACTTCCGAGTTAAGTCAAACATATGTTTGTGAGAAAGTGAACATAGTGTGCATCTGGGAAATTTACTCTCCTGTCAACAGACAGCTACATCAAACACACAAACATGGGTCAGCCCAGGTCACACACAAATATACTTAAAAAACCAGTAGGGCTATACTTTCAGGCACTTAACTCCAAGCTGTCCCCTTCCAGAAGCATCAGAACCAGTTTAGAAACCACTCAGTACAGAGCCACATTTGTCCTGCGATACAGGAAAGACTTTGGAGCTGGTTTAGCATGTGGACAACATTTACTCATTTATTTCTCTGAAAGCATGAGTCAATATGTCCATTTAACCCAAAGCAGTGCGCCTGAGTAAACAAGACTGATTTCGAAAGCAGTAATGTGCGCGCATGTGTGTGTGTGTATTCCCCTCTGAGGGCTCGCTGTGAGGAAGGGCAGCCTCTGAGTGACACCGCAGGGATGCACAACACCACGAGGCTAAAGAGCAGAGCAGAGAGAGCTGCACGCTCAGAGCTCATGGCTAAACATCGGACAAAGATCAATGACCAGCTACACTCCTTATGCACCTCCTAATGCATCTTCTCCCAGCCCATGCCCTCTGCTTCCCAAACACTTAAAATCCCTACTTCCAGTGCAAAATTGTTCTCAGGAATATGACAGAGACAGACACGCACACTCTAAACTCATTAGGGAGTCAGAGAACAGAGCAAGTGGGATGGAGGTCCAACATTCATCCTCATTCGCAGATGAGCAAAGGTCAAAGGTTAACACCCTACCACTACTAAACCACATGGACAAATATGTTCCACTGCCTGGGTACTTGTCCTGCTTAACTTGAGACACACCACTGAGCTCAACACTTGCAGAACCAGCTCCTCAAATGGACAGGCTATTTTAAAGTTGTAGTTTAGCTAAGCAGAAACCGTCTGCTGCACTACAGTGCAGCCTTTGTATGTGGGATGATTTTTACACACTGTATTAAATAGTGTGATATGACCAAAAGTCAGGACCTGATCCAGCCCCTCCAATAAGCCTAACCCTAATCCTTAATCCTAACCCACTTGTCCTGCCCAAATTCAACTCAGTCCAGGTAGGAGAATTGGAATCAAGTTTGACTCTACCCCCTGGCCTTTTGATTCGACTCCACACAAGCAAGAGGCTCTGGATCAAGTCCAACTCTACCCCCTGGACTTTTGGTACAACACCACTCAGGTAGGAGGATGTGGATCAGGTCAGACTCCACTCTGTGGACTTTTGATTCTACTCCACCCAGGTAAGAGGACTAAGAGATCACGACTGACTTCACACCCTGGACATTTAGCTTGACTCCATAATGGTAGGGGGATTTGGATACAACTCTATTCCCTGAAATTTTGGTTCAACTCTGCACGGACAGAGGGATCTGGATCAGGTCAGGCTCTACCCCCTGGACCTTTGGTTGTGCAGTGAGTACTTGGAAATGGTGGTCAAAGATTATCTGGCTTTTGGTGAAGGGTGCAATCATATATTTGACCATATACTTGTTCCACATAACTAGCTCGCCATATTTTATTACTTCACATTAGCTACAGCCTTTCAGTCTAGTCAGTTAGATTCCCGGGCAACCAAAACATGGGACTGGGCAGCACACTGGAGTTATTACTTGTCCAGTGGGCTAGCTAATAAATTTATGATTTGTCCACCCCTAGAATATACGTACATATTTTTTCCATAGACTAGACTTCCCAAATTTGAGAATCTTATGAAAATGACAATCTTCAGCAGAAAGATTTATTGCACACACCAAAAGCAAATCAACTATTAAGTTTAATTAGAAATGGGAATACTACATAACTCGAACTATCTTAAAAAACCGTAATGTGGGTAGGTCAGTAGGTAATCAGTGATGTTCGTTTTCTATTCTAACAACAGTGTGCACTAAAAAGAAACCCACAGCAGTTTGTTAGCAACCACCAGCGTCAATCCTCTTGATCCATTCTCTATTGGTTTTACAAAACATCAAGGCAGATTATTAAGTGGACTCGAGAGTTGGAGGGATGTTCGCTACGCTCCTAAAAATAAAAGATGAAGCACACACATACAAACACTTGAGACAGAGAGCGGCTTAGAGTCACAACTAAATGGGTTTTTGTTTATGACTTGTTATCAGCTTAGTGTAGCCAGGGAGAGACAGGGTGTTTGAGAGAAACGGTGTGTGTGTGTGTGTGTGTGTGTGTGTGTGTGTGCGCGCGCGCGCTACACTGATGTAGAAGAGACAGGAAAGAGGACAGATGTGAGAAAATCTCATTTTAAGCAGTTTTCATCTAAAACTGAGATGACTCTCACTGCTAGTGCAGAAGAGGCAGTCAATTTTTCTCCCTTTAAAAAAATTCCCCTCTAGTCGAAACACTCCTCTCCATCATGGCCCTTTCAAACCCACGTCCCTGCACACTTCATCACTCTCACCTCTCCTGCCTGTGTTGCGTTACTGCAAGATCTTTCTTACCTACTGCATGCTGGAAGTTTCACATTAACACACCACACACTAACAAAAAAAAAAAAAAAAAAAAAAAAAACTTTAGCTTGCTGTTCAACTAAATCTACGAACCTGTGAGAGAGAATGAGCAGGAGAATGAAAGAACACGTGAAAGAGTGTGCAAAAGGAGTGAAGGAAAGGTGAAGAGGTGACACGCTATTGAGTGGTCAAGCTAATTACTAATTAACCTGAGCTAAGTAATATAGTGGCCTGACTCAGAGAGATGTAGACATAAGAAGCAGAAAAATGGTAAATTAAAGAAGGAAAAGATGGGAAATAAAGGTGCTATTTTGGTGTTCTTCATCCTTTTCCTTCTTCTCATTTTTAGAAAAGCGGCCTTCAATGGCAGATTGTCAGCATGAACAGCAGTCCCGTCTTTTGAATCTCTTCATACCACAGCGCTGTTAAATTCTCAATTCCGACTGATCGGAAGCTGTTGGTTTGTTTCCTATAACAGCAGCTCTTACAGTAGCTCCAACTGCAAGGATTAATACATTTCTGTAGTAACAACTTACACAACGACTTGTACAAGTGTGTGTAATTGCTGATTTGTCTTTCTTTGAGATGTTTATTTAACGCTTTTGGAAGGAGTCTCCAGTGTCGGCACTTTGCGACAGTCAGAAGTGAAGCTGTAACCACGTTTTCCACCAGAGCAAAGTCTTCAGGTCAGAGGAGTTTATGCTTTGTGGTTTATAGCAAACGTTTATAGCTGTTATAATAAAGTGATAACAGGAAGCAACTTGTCTGATGGATGTTCTGCAACATTAAATGCAACTATAAATGGACAAAATGCCATTCTTTGTCACTGCATTCTTGCTTTGCATCAGGACACCACCACGCCAATGATTAATTTCCTGATAATTCCTATTAATTTCCTATTAATTAATTAATTGCACACCTTCCTTCCCCCCCAAAAAAGTTGCTGCTGACAGCTTTTTGATGCATTCAATTTAAAACCATAAACTCTGAACAGACGGAAAGCCTAAAGCCAATAAAAATAAAAAATAAAAAAAAAGGGACATGAGAAGTGTCTGGAAATTGCAGCAACTCAAAAAATAGTAGAACTGTGTGTTCCAGGAAAAAAAGGACTACATTACCCAATTATGTGTGTTTATAAGCCAAGCACCTGCATATGATTATTCTATAAAGTCACAAAGCCTGGTGGGATTTTTTATTTATTTTTTTTGCTGGTATCTGGATAAAGCCACACATCAAATACTATCGGAATCAAATACTGCAAATGCGGCAGGGCGACGGGTCACAAGTCACATTATATATGCTACGCGAAGGATTTCCTGTGTGCATCAGATGGATCCGGTTCCAGATGGAAAGTTCATTATCATAAATCATTAGCACTAAAGTTGTGAACAGCACCAAGCACCAATTACACGGCAGAGATAAAAGCCCATCCAGCTGGAGTCTTCGGAGAAAGAGAGAACAGATTAAAGCTACAAGCTCCAGATTATCAGATCTACTGGACAGTCTGGTACGGTATGCGTTATCCAGATCCAGAACTATCCGTACCGGCGTCTGTTTTCCATCATACTTCCTAGAACGTTCAGAACTTTATCAAACGCTCTAGGATATCAAACTCCATAACACTCCTAATGTGTATGGAGGCCGTTCTATTTTACATATATAGTGTGAGCTATATATGATTTCCTTTAATAAATAAAAATTCCCTATGTAAAAAAACTCATTGCGTGTGCGTGCGTGTGGGGTGTGTGTGGTGTGTGTGCCCAAACTGACAGATTATGACAAGCATCCTGTGGGAGACCAAATAATTACTTTCTCCGAATGGGGACAGTCAGGTAGGTAGGGGTGTGGGTGTGTGAGAAAGAGACAAGGAAAATGATTTTACGCTATCCCCTCATCAAGCCCCCTCTATTCCCTCGACTCGACATATCTATTTATCCCTCTTCCCATCCTCAGCCCTGTCTCTACTGCTCATCTCTTTCCAGGCCAATCTGTCCTTTTGTCCTGCAGTCATCACAATGACTCTGCTAAATGAAAAGAAAAAAAAGAAAACACTGCCAGGAAGTCTGGCACTGTTCACACTCTTGGTGTTTACTCGGGGATCACCCGGTATTATCCTGCGTCTTTTGTGAACACGTGATTACATTTTGCCCATTAGCTGGGTTGCTGCATAAGGCAGGTTCGAAACTAGCCAATACATACAGAAAGCACATGGTAACCTGCTAACACTGGTGATGATGTCTTTTATTTTAAGGTCTACAAAGCACAACATTTAGGCTTGTACGGTCCTGGTTGATTTGAAGAAATAATTTAATCATCCAGAACTGATAAACTGAAAACGACAAATGCTTTTTGGCATATTTCTGAGTGCTAGCATAGTTAAATTGTGAAACTCTTACGCAAAACATGTAAAGGCTCTCAGGTCGCTTAACGCAGAAACTGAAATGTTTCCATACAGCTGATATTTTTACTGCTGATCTGCTGCTCCAACTGTTCAGACGTTACTGTGCTGACTGGCGCACCATTTTTAATAAATTCTTAGTAAATATAAATATAGGTAACTGATGTAAATTAGGTTCTTATTTAAATGTTTCAAGCAGGATAACCGAGTCGAGATGAGAGCACTGGATAAAACATTACTACATGTGAGATGGTGGAAGGGGGCGGGGCTTCCAGAGGGTCAGTTAATGTTAATCTGAAAGTTCAAAACAACTGTCGATCATTCCTGGTTCATTTTATTGGGGCATTCTTGACTGAAAAAGAGAGATACCTATTACCGACATCAGGCAAATATCATCCAAAAAATGTGGATCAGATTTCGGAAAGAATATAACAGACATCGGACAATGCACAGGTTGGAATCGGACTTGGAAAAGAAATAGATTTTTGGAACTGGAAATGTGTTAAAAAGACTTGATTTATTATATTTAGACTTTAGATTTACGACGTGGTTTTTTTTGTGTGTGAAAGAATTTACCTGTAAAGTGAAAAGCGCATTCGTTTTTAAAGAAAACAAATATCGGATGGGCACCGCAGGGTTTCAGTACCGGGAAAGAAACGGCAGTATCGCGCCATCTCCAGTGAAAACTCGCACCAGCGTACAGTGCTGTTAAAATGCGTGAAGGTTGCCAGGTCTGCAGTATTACCAGTCAGTCCTAACCCAGTTCCAGTCAGAGCTCATCAACAAAACATGCAGCGGCTTAACCTGCAGGATGAAGTGCTCCCTTCCCAGAAGCGATAAAAGATTAAAAACGTCATCGGAGAAAATCTGTGGGAAGAAATGCTCCATGCAGAACCATGACAAGTCTCCTAATGACACTTCCGAAAGCAGAAATAGCACCGGAGAGATGGAAATGCGACACATCTGCACAAACAATCCAGCCATTCAAAATGAAAGTCTCAACGACTATTTAAAAAAAAAAAAGCTGGGGACTGTGTGCGGTGTGTGTGTGTGTGGCTTTAGCTGGATTTGATGAATCAGTGGGCATTCAGAAGAAGCAAGAACTCATTTGAGATGCTCAATTGGAGTCATTTCGCTTCAAAAGCCCCAGTAATAACCTGCAAATTAGAGAGAGAGAGAGAGAGAGAGAGAGAGAGAGAGAGAGAGAGAGAGAGAGCGTATGCGTGCGTGTGTGTGTGTGTGTGTGTGTGTAAGACAGAGACAGAGAGAAACAGAGATTTGGGACGTGCAAGGGTGCTCCATCACGATCTTGCATGTTCATAACCCATAATTTATTCCCATAATTCTCTTTCAAACGCAAGCGCTATGACCAACGCACATCCCGCTGCGTGTATCTGCACTGCAAAAATGGAACGCTATGCATTTTCATCATCCGTCCTTCAAGGGAAAAAAAAAAAAAAAAACAACATTTACGGTCAGGAAATTAAATATGAGTTGAAGTTGAACATGAACACATGCAATGCGTTAGGAGAAAGGAGATCGCACTGCAGTAACAGCGTCACTGCCACAAACTGCACCCTTACGAGCAAGGTCGGCTCAAGTTCACCTCACACGGAGCGTGACATGATTTAAAACACAGCCGGCCTCGGGTCCCATAACGGCACACAGCGAGACGCGGCATCAGAGTGCAAAAAACCTCCGGCGCGATCAAAGGAAACACGCTCCGCTTCTGAATGCACGTCAGCATCAGGGACGTGTGAAGACCGGCAGATGGGTGTGGAATTCCACACAGGGTCTGGTGCACTATAGTACGTGGCAGGGGTGAGCGAGATATGACAAAATTATCTCACAATTCTCAAACACATCTCTACGACACACGACTTAACAAACTGCCAGCAAAACAGTACTGCTGCTTTTGGGGGGGAAAAAAAAATAAAATAAAATAAAATAAATAAATCCAAAAAAAAAAAATGCTCGAACAATAGTTTATCTAATATGCATTTTATTTTATTAAATTAAAAATTATTTGATTTAATTATACTTTTCTTTTATATTTAAGAAAATCTAAAAAAAAAAATAAAATAAAAAAAAAAAATCACTGAAAAAGAAAAAAAAAATAGTAATATTTTAAACATTAGTACAACATTTTAGATGAAATCCGCTGCTTCAAGATGTTTCACTTTGTATATATTTAAAAATAAATAAATCAATCAATCAATTCTGCTACACAATATCTCAGAACAGAGTCCTGTTCGTATCGCCCAGACTTCCTGCTCTGCTTGGTTTTGGTGCCATTCTGTAAACTAATCTTTCCAACCTCATTACACTGGAAGTGTTTAAATTACAGCTATTAAGTACGGAATAAACCATTTGGGAGTGTGCTGCTATAGAAAAATAATCAACGACACGGTGCTGTGATGCAACCTGGCGCAAAGTGGAGTTACGGTTACCACCCTGAAGTTGTTTACTTTCCAATCACAGCATGTAGCACGATACTATGATTACAAAGTTTATTTATTAGAGCAAACATAGTACTTTTTATCTGTTTATAGCTACGTGTAGTGTTGTGGAGCGTCTGCGAAACAAGTTCTTACAAGCTAGAAACGACTGTTCCCTCGTCAATCTCTGTTTTCTTTCTTGAATTTTAGAAGAGGGGGGGAGAAAAAAAAAAAAAAAAAAAAAAAACAGTTACCGAGACAAAGCGTGAAGTCCTCCGCACTGACGACTTTCTCGCGTCAGAAAATTTGAAGCTTTACCTCTTAACTGTTCCAAAGCACTGAAACTGGAAACTCCTTCCAAAAAACAAAAAAAAAAAAAAAAAAACCCTCCTCCTCACAGAAAACATTACCAAGTTGCCAAGTATTCGTTGTTACTATAGAAACGATAGCGTACCAGAGCAGGCGCATTAATATAAACCTGTGAATTAAACCTCTTCTGACCAATCAGAATCGAGAATTCAACAACAGCGCTATGGTATAAAGCGGATATAATAAACGTCTTGCTCAAACGAGGATTTATTTGTGATTAACATGATGTAGCTATGCACACTGACTCTTTAGTGACCCCTGGTGGTGAGTCGGCAGGTTAAATTCAAAATTTAGCGCGATTAAGCAAATGTTGATGTTACCACTATGTAAGCTGACCCCCAGGTGGCTGTACACAAGTACAATATGGAGTCAAAATTAAGTGACAGAAAGGCAGAAAGAGAGAGAGAGAGAGAGAGAGAGAGAGAGAGAGAGAGAGAGAGAGAGAGAGTGAGAGACGGCATGCACTTCATTGTGTGAGAGGTCACAGGAAATGACATTGTGTTTAATCTCGACACCTCACCCCCCATTTCCTTTCTGCCGCGACAGCATTAAATTGAAGATGAGACTTATCAGATTAAGCATCTCGCTACTCAAAAAAAAATAAAAAATAAAAAAATCCCTCGCTCGAATGTGTGCAGAGATGCCGGTGAGGGATTCGGAGCCGGGGCACGACGGCAAGACGAGTTATTTTAGAGAAATTGACGTGACGCAGTGCAGCGAGGGAGCGAGGAAATCTAATTAGCCATTACGGACGGGGAGGGGAAGCGAGGATCAGAGTTGCACACAGACGGCAAGGAAGAACTGAGAGACAAAAGGAGCGGTGGACTGAAGGGAAGAGGATACACGTCTCTCGTCTCCTTCCTTCGCGGCGGCGGATGGAAAGAAAACATTTAGTCTGGAAGAGGGAGCGAGATTCCCGCTTTTTCCTGTCCTGCTGGGACTCCTGATGGGATTTCCAGCCCACAGAAGAAACCGCAGCGAGCCGAAGAGACGGCCTTCATCTCGGGGAAAAGAAAGAAAGAAAAAAAAAAAAAGAACAACAACAAAACAAAACAAAAAAAAAAAACGAAGACCACAATGTCGCGAATTATTTTAAATATTCACCAGCTGGGGGTTAGACATGTATGCTCGTACAAATCAGAGACCGACACTGAAACAGAGATCAGCTGTAAAGCTCAAGAAGAAGAGGAAGAGAAAGTAAAGAAGACTGAAGAAGTAAAAAGCACGAAAGAAAAAAGTAAAAGACAACGAAAGAAGACGTGCTGAAAAAGAAGAAGTAGAAAAACAAACAAGGAACAGACGATGATCTAAAAAAAAAAAAAAAAAAAAAAAAAAAAAAAAAAAAAAAAAAAAAAAAAAAAAAAAAAAAAAAAAAAAAAAAAAAAAAAAAAAAAAAAAAAAAAAAAAAAAAAAAA
>CM040984.1:23853192-23860692 GCA_022985145.1 Pangasius djambal | reverse complement strand
ATAAACTAAAAACAAAAAGAAAGAAAAAAAAACAAGTCATAATAAAACACAAGCAAAAACAAAACTTCATGGATCCCTCCAGGGCAGATTTATTTTACAAACAAACTACTAAAAATGAGGCACATTGTTTAAATGTGTCGAGTAATTTTGTCTATTTATCCGTTTGCACCTCCTCACTCTGGTGTTTTGGTAGCATGTTGTAGGAAAAGCATGTGATGAAAATGACACTAACATCACATGACACTAGCTCTAGTCACAGAGTTAGTGTTTCCTGTTAAAAATATTCCCACTACAGAAATTTCAGTTAGCACGTTATCTGCTAAAATGTAAAAAGGTCTTCAGTGCCTTATATTACCACACAGTTCAAAAAGCTCCACTTTTTTTTTTTGTTCAAAATAAATTCCCTCAACAAAGGAGAAAGTTTGTGCAGAAAGGTGTCTGTCCCCACAAAAATCCGAAATCATGAAGCGCACATTACACACACAGGGAAACCACGAAACCTTCCCACTAACCACAGATACACACACACACCTGAAAGCAAACAGTGTGTGTTACACAAAGTTTGCTGGAAAGGACAAAGGAAACACATTTGAAAACAAATCACAAACCGAACCAACACGAGAAGCTAAAAATACACAGCGGTATTCTAAACAGGGCTTTGATTTGCTACGCCACATCTGGACAACATCTGTGTGGCAAACCAGCAGAATGTGAAAAAGAAAAAAAAAAAAAAACACTCCATGCAGAAAAATATAAAGGAGTTTGAATACTCGACTCTGGGAAAGACGACTCTGGGACGGTTCACCTTTTTGTTCCCACTGATGGACGTGAATCTCTCACATCCATGAGACGGAGGTAAAGCAATTTTTAGTAAAGTTAAAACAATTTTCAAAATGGCTATGGCTGCAAAACAATGTTCATAAGGATTCAATTCAATTCATCTGACTTAGATGATAGAGACTGCTGAAAAACACACTGTTTATCATCATGATCCAAGATTGCCATTTAAATTAAAGAAGAAAAAAAAAAATTAAATGAAGACAAACTAAATCCTAAGTAAAACAAAATCAAACAAACTATTAAAGACAAAAACAAAAAAAATAAACTAAAACAAAATGGAACAAAGAAACAAACTAAAAATAAACTAACAAAAATAAAACAAACTAAAACAAAAAGAAACAAAAAAAAAAAACTAAAATCAACAAACTATAAATAAATTAAAACCAAATCCATGAAACAAAATTAAACAAAATTAAAAAAAATAGCAAAATTAACTCAAACTAAACAAAAACCAGACAGACATCTTCAGAACAGATTTATTTTACAAAAAAAACTACAAAAATCTGGCACGTTATTTAAAGGTGTACCATAATTTTGGTGAATTTTTGGAGTCGGAGCCTCCCATTAAACCCATGTGTATGAAAACTGTCATTAGATTCCAGTCGGCGTTATTTACAGACTTTGATAATGATGGGTTGTGGTTCCCAAACGCTGTAACAAAATGAGAAAATCATGGCGCAGTTTGGCTGAGGTTCACGGACCCTGCTTTGAGAACCGCGGGTCTAAACCGCCGTCACTCCAGACTCAACAACACATTCGGGCTTATCTGCGTTATGAACAACAAAAATAGACCTGCTGCAGCAGCGCTGTCTGAGAAAAACGCCATGAAACAGTTGAAATGTTGCAGACGGGGCGAGAGGTGCAAAGAAAACTGAGCCTAGCTGTTTCCTGATGACTTTCATTCTACACAAGGTCCTTTACTCTCACCTCTATAGACTGCACCGTGTGTGTGTGTGTTGAGGTAATAAGGACTTTTTTTGTCTATTAGCATGATTTTTTTTTTGTCATCGTCACTACCATATTTGTGAGTTACCCGTAATCCTATGCCATCCTCCTATTTTAGATGAATGACTAAGATTTTTAATCTAACTTTTAGTGCCAGAACTTCCATTAATCGCAACAGCACTAAATCAGCCACCAGTGAGTGTGTCGCGTTGTGCGTCATGTTATTCTAGGACCACCGATCTCAACTCACGACCAAAGAATTCCTTCACAATGTGCGATCTTTTTTGGGTCATACAGTCTAAACCTGGCTTAAGCCTACAAGAACATTTTAAAAGGCAGAGAGAGAAAAAAAAATTACCACAAAAACCTTTGTGTTTGATGATGCACATGATAAGAGAACAGCTAGCGAGATGTCCGATGTGATCGCTGCTTAATAATAGAATACTGACATCGTGAAAGTTATGATGCAATTCGATTTCTGAGATATCATGGATATCTGTTTATTGAATGGAAGAAGCTGATGGTAAAATCTTGTACTTAATCTTTAAAACTGTAAAATTAAAATCAGTGTTAAATATTTGGTTTTTTTAAATAAATAACTTCGTAGTTAATACACGTCATTTCGTATTATGAATAAACAGATTTTTTATTATTTATAACAGTTTTTAATGCAACACTACTGAGTTTCCCTACATATCGTGATACATATCGTGTATTGCAGAAATGCCTTCAAGAATCGTGATATGATGTTTTTGTCATATTGCTCACCCTTATTTAATAATAAACAGCATCTGCGTTTTTTTTTTTGTTTTTTTTTTTTAACTGAACAACAGTCCTGCCATCATGTTGTCATTTGGCTTCCAAGATGGAGGCTTGAGAATTCACTGTTCGAAGTTGGCGCAAAGTGAAAGTAATTGCTGGTAGACGCAAATGCGTGTCTTTCACGTTACGTCCTTTCCCCTTCTGAGTTTGTGTCGAGCAGGAAGAAAAAAAAAAAAGCAGAAAAGCGTAGACAAATTGTAAACGCTACAGCTAAACTGTAATTGTTTTCGCCTCTGGTAAGAGCCCATTATATAACCCTGATACACATAAATATCAAAAACAGGTAAGACCGGTGTCACACGCTCCTTCACCTCAGATACACTCAAACCAACGCCGTAACTCCGGTTCCAAAAACTCATAACGGCGATCAAGAGTTACATAACACACAAATGACTCTTGGAAAAAAATCTGCTATTCATATAAGTCGGTATATCTTCCATCAGCGTGCCACATCAGCACACTGGACCTTTGTGCGACACGAGCAGTCAGTAACAGGAGTTAATATTATAAACCCCTTCATGAACAGAGCAAAGAGGTGCAGCGTTTAACACTCTCGATAGTCACGCTGGGAAAGAGAAAGGGCTGTAGTGACATCACTCGATTGCTTTTAATGTAGGGAGTTAACGAGCCTTTAAATGTTCAGCGGCGAGATGACAGTTTGTGGCACGTACGCAACGTCTGTAACCGCTACACATCACGTAATGTTTCTATTCTGACATGTTCTTCAGTTCTTGCGCTGACAGCTCAAGATAGTTTCGCACTGAATATTCTCACTCAAACCCACCAGGTAGGTCTCGGAGACCTTGATTAGGGTCAGAATTAGACGCGAGATAGCACGGATGATCACCAGGAAACGCTGTACGAAGATTGCGAGTTCCAATCTGTTGCCAGGAGAGAGGAGCAAAACTTGCCTGTGCTCTCTGGCATTATTCTCTCCTCCTGTCAATCACAGAGATACCAGCCAATCACGTGTGTCTGTGAGGCCATGTATGAGGAAGAGGGCGGACAGAGCTTTCCTCGGAGTGGGTTACACTGCCCTGTGATGCAGCATGAGCAGCAGTTTGAAGGAAAAAAACAGAATAAAACAAAAATGCGTCTTGGATGAAGAGCGCGTTAGCGTTCACCTTCCTCGGCTGGATGCTTAAAGCTAGCGGGGAGAAAATGAGGCGGGGGCAAAACTTCAACTGGAAGTGGTGCGAGTGAGAAAAGGAGGGGGAAAAAAATCTGACCAAAACAAAAAGGGGTTAAGGTTGCGTGTCGTTGAGGACGTTGGACTTCGTTGGCTAATAGACCAAACTGAGAGTTGTTTAAATCCACATTCTTTATAAAATTACTTTACTGCAAATGGTACGAAAAAAAAACAGGGTCCGGTGTTGTTCGTGTCAGTAACATTAGTTGATTAGTAGAACAGTGTAACAATTTTACATTAACTGTTTTTCGTCTTTTCAAACAAACTATCAACCCCCCCCCCCCCCCCCCTTAATCCATGTGACAAGTCAAACAGGCTGATAACAGGCTATAAGAACTCAGCTAGAAATATAATAGCTATGACGGCTTGTGATTTCCATAACTTTACCTCAACTTTTTATTTATTTTTTATTATGAACACCCCCCCCCCCCCCCCTTTTTTTTTTAGAAGCACTGCTCTACACGTCCATGGCTGTTGTTGTTGTTGGAAAATGTTAGTGTTGCAGTGCTAAAACTGTCCTGCCAACGACAGCAATTTCTGATGTGGGTTCAGTGTGCTTTAAATACACAGCTCGCACACACACACACACACACGTTTCAAACCTGTTGCATATATCTCCGCTCTCATAACAGCGACGACATTTCATGCAAAGCATCTATTAAACGTTTAACAGATGTGATTCTGGCCGAATTGGCATTCAAGGTTTTTCTCTAAACTTTACAAAGAAAATGGGAGGAGCTAAAAACTGTGTTTTGTTTTTTTTTTTTGCATCATACAATATGAGCCTATCAGGTTCAATTATGCAAATGAAGACCATCTTCCATCTTCCAGTCCGTCATGCATTTACAGCTTTGGGGCATTTCCTTATTTGCATATTCATGAAATCTATATTTTGATGGAACCAATATACAAATTCTTGGTTAATCAGGATGTATTAAGAAAAGTGTATCAGGTGATCAAACTATTTTTTTTTTCCATCATAGTCCTTGTTTGATATTCAAAGTGGTGCTTGTTGTGTACCGTCAGCATTCTCTGTCTGACCACACAAATAAAATAAGTAACACCACACACACACACACATATATGTGTGTGAGAGAGAGAGAGAGAAACAGCACTGATGGACTGTCCGATTACTTGTTGTTGTGCGTGACTGTAGATCAAATTCTCACCCACACACTCGCTCACAGACAGAAAACTACTTCACAGCACCTCAGTTTTCGAGTGATCCTGACAGCATGCACCTCTGAGACGCTGAAGGAGGAGAGGAAAAGCACTTGCGCCCGATTCTGCCGACATGCGAGCAGAAATGCACAACACTCCTACTGTATCGTTTCTCTTAAAAACAAAACACACGCTCGGGTTCTTGTCAGAGCGGAGGATCCCTGGCAGGAGGCTGGCACTGCAAAAACACACGCGCGCGCACACACTAGTGTTGCTGATGGAGCCTACAGTGGGTGTGTATTGTGTTGTTTGGCATGAGCTTTACGTCGTGTGTAACTGGTAGTCAGCACATTCCTCAGCTAAGATCTTCAGTTATAAAGCCGACACCTGTGACGGCACTACTGACGCGAGCTCGATGTTCAGAGCAGCTGACCTGGCAGGAAAAGACGATCGATCAGGCTGGGTTGATGTGCAAATTATAGAACAATGCTCTATCATTTTCAGTGTTGTTAGTAACACAGTGTATGACTGGGCTGTTTAATTTTTCAAAATGCAGATTAAAGTGCATGTTATGTATGTTATGTCTGTTATGTTAAGTGCATGTTATGAATTCACAAAGAAATTATACACAATCTTCCGTCTGGATTCACATTTACAATGGCACAACCCCCGGCACAACCCCCGGCACGTTTGATTTTCCTCACAACGATAGCATCTCTTACACTATCAGTGTTCATGTTGTCATAATGAGAAAGTCGTTCTTTAAAAATATCTGTCTAAGGAAAGACATCTGAAGACCTTTTTTATTATACCTTTGCTTTTATTGTATATATAAACAAATGACACAAACGAGACTTTAATAGTGATATTTTTAGATTTAGGCTATCATACTGTGAAAATTTTAAACCGTAATATCTTGTAATAACCGGCCTATCTTGTAAAAGTATGTGCTCTCGGTGTCACAGATTTAATTACAATGTGTGGGGCAAAAACAAAAACAAAAATAAAATCACTCAAGTCAAATCACGGATGTGCTCATACTCGTGCATACCCGAAACGGATGGCTACGGCTTCACTAGAAGTAAAGACTAAACGTAGCTGCTACTCCCGCGCTCGACTCCTCACTTGTACCTTTAGCCGATTAGCTAGCAGGTATGATTAGCTGGCAAGCCAACACTCTTCTACGCCTGCAGGCGATTAGCGGGGATTAACAGGATAGTGCTAGACAGCTAAGCAGTATTGATCCAGGAGCTGATTAAACACAGCCCAAAACAGCAAACACACACACTCAGGGATGAGACTTTCAAATAAATAAATAAATAAAATAAATAAATAAATAAATAAACTGAGTGTGCACCCAGTGTCCAAGTCAAGAGACAGAGTTGAGAAAGAGAAAGAGAGAGAGAGAGAAACAGAAGCAGTGAGCTGGTGGTTGTGAGGCTGTACTCATGTGATGGTTTTCCACCTTGAAGCAGATGAAGCGTGATGATTCCAGATGAACGGCACCGTGCTCTCTATCCTCACGGTTTTGAATGCAACACTTTCTCTTTCAATAAGGGGGAAGAAGAAGAAGAAGAAGAAGAAGAAGAAAAAAGAGAAAAAAAAAAAAAAAACACGAGATGCAGCGCTTCCTCACACTTATCGAGTTGCCACAGCCGCGGCCCATTTTGTCGTCCTTCGGTCTCTCACTTCTCCAAAAGTTCAGCAGTGAAGCATGCAAATTCTCTGAGAGTTCTGTTCTGTACAAAAAGCCGCAGCGCTCAGCAGCAGGAGTCGAGCTTTACTGCAGAAATACTTCAGAAAAAGGAAAAAAAAAAAAACCCTGACACTGTAATACCAGGACAAGGCTAAACGGTTTGTGGGAAATCACTCTCCCGTTGGCTTTACAGCACACTCCCACCTCTGAAATCAGAGAGAGAGAGGGAGAGAAATAAAAAGGAGAGAGAGAGAGAGAGAGAGAGAGAGAGACTTGGAGACAGATGGCACAAGACAGAGAAGGAAAGAAAGAAAAAGACAGAGAAACAGAAAAAAATAGAGAAACAGAGAGAAAGAGACAAATAAAATCAAAGAGAAAGAGAGAGGGACAGATAGGGGGAGAGAGACTGAGAGAATGATTAAAGGAGAAAGACAGAGAGTAAGAGAAAGAAGAAGTGAGACAGAAAGAAACAGAGAGAGGAAGGGAGAGAGAAAAAAAAAGAGAGAAAAAGAGAAACAAATAAAATGAAAAATAATGACCGAGACAGGGAGAGAGAGACAAAGACAAAGAGTAAGAGAAAGAGAGAGAGACAGAAACAGAGAGAGGAAGAGAGTGAGAGAAAAACAGGGACAGAAACAGAGAGAGAGAGAGAGAGAGACGGACTGAGGCAGGGACAGAGAGAGGAGAGAGAAAGAGGGTGAGCGAGAAAAACATGAGGAGGAAAAAAAAAAAAAAAAAAAAAAAAAAAAAAAAAAAAAAAAAAAAAAAAAAAAAAAAAAAAAAAAAAAAAAAAAAAAAAAAAAAAAAAAAAAAAAAAAAAAAAAAAAAAAAAAAAAAAAAAAAAAAA
>CM040984.1:23838685-23853092 GCA_022985145.1 Pangasius djambal | reverse complement strand
ATGAGCTGTTCTATAAATAAGGAGTAAAACACTTCGGGACTTGCTGTTGTAGGAAAGTAATAACTGACTGGGTGGTAGGATGAAGTCAGATGCAGAGCTGGGTTTCTGTTACCACCCTGCAGTTGACTGTTTTCCAAAAACAGCAGGTCCTGAAAAGTTTCATTCCTCTTTATTAATGAACAACACGTCGTATTTATAACCGTTCACAGTGACATTTAATGCTGTGCAACATCCGTGGGACAAGATAGTTTTCTGTCTCTCGAGGTAAATTGGAGGAAAACAAAACAACAAACGCCAAAACAAAAAAACAACAACGTCATGATACCAAGAAACTGCAAAGCGTAAGGTCCTGAACACATTCCTGCGGTGGAAAAGAGCTGACACTGGAGACTCCTTCCAGAAATGTTAAACAAACGCCAGTCCAGAGGAATGCTGAAGGAGAGGACGCATTAGCATGAGCTCGCCACTACATCACAATGATAAACAAGCCAAGAATCGGACACGTCATCATTCAACACACTCGGACTACAGCGAGCTGTGTGTGAGACTCTGCAGTACCACAGCAGGACGCTGAAAACGGTCTGGCTGCCTCATTACACACTGATATGGAACTGCTTCATGGAGGGGGGCAGCTGTGAGGAGAAGGGGGCAGTGAAGGCGGAGTAGGAGGCCCCTGTTAGGACAGAGGGCATGCGTACACCGTGCTGAGGACACACACCGTGACTTCACACACTCCCGTTAAATGCAAGTCCCCAGTACACTGCAGACCGTCGCACCACCAGAAACCAAGCATGGACAAATCAGTAGTCTGGGATGATCAGATTTCATAGCAATGTTTTATGCTTTGCTGCATGACTTAAAAGTCAACAAACAGAAAAAGAAAAATAAATAATAAATGTTCCTATTTATTTGATATGTATGATTAAACAAAACTCACTTCAACTCCGTAACCATAGCACATGCTTCTGGATCCAAACACCAAATCGGCCAAACCACGATCTTACTGATTTGGCGCAAATAGATCACAGACGTCTTTTCAGAATCAGAACTGCATCGAGAAAAAATTAAAGATGCTAGCCAGTATAAAGAAAACGTTCTTTACTTGTAGTGCTAGAAGAGAATACCACGGAGACATTTACGTTAGAGATTTGGAAGGAGTCTCCAGTTTCAGCACTCTGAAACAAACAGTCAGTAAACATTAACACACGGGAAATACTTCAAGACCTTCTACGGTGCAGTTTCTCGGTGTCGTGACATGCTGCGTTTTTTTTTTGTCTTCAAGACAGAAGTAAAAAGAGCCGGGTGAGGGAACGACTGCTTATAGCTATATTACGTAAGTAATTTCAGGAGCTAACATGTCTAACAGACGTTCCACGACATTAAATGTAACTATAAACGGTTACAAACTATGAATCGTTCTTTAATAAATTACTTCCACAGTCCTCCCCTCCACAGGAACACGTATTACGTTTGTTTCCCTTAACGTATCGTTAATATTTAAACGCGAAAACGACGTCTGCGAGGGTTGTGTGAAAACGCAACCAACTTCACGATCTTAAAAGTTTGTGTACTCTCTGCGGTGTTGTGTGCGAATGCTCCAACCATAAGCTTGGTCTCGTATCCTGATCGGCCGCAGAGTTTGTCTCCGCACGACATCCGTTTGCGTCAAAATTACAACGTTAATCTTGGAAGACAGCTGAACATTTTCACATGAAGTATGCTTTGCCGTTCAGTCTAAGTCAGCATTAATACATTTAACTAGGCAGCTAGCTATATGTTAGCTACTGTTTTTAGCCTAGTCAGTTAGTTTTCCAGGACCGTGCAGCACACCGAAGCGTTCACCAGCTAGCTAATGTTTTTGTGCATTTGTCTACTCCTGTGATGGCTCGGATCTGACGAGCGGCGTTTCTAGATTTCGGAAAAATTATCGGAAGCTGTCACCAAAGCGTAGTATACACATTCGGCTTCACGGTGTCAGGCAAGAATAAGCACTTCTGTAATCAGTATTACAATTCGCACGTCCGCAGCATTTGTTCTCCATCCCCGACAGAAACCTCCTCCAGAGCTATGTTTACAGAAAAGCTTTCAGTTTGTAAGACGGAGGTATGCCTCATAGGCTCGTCACTCCACATGCTGACTCGTCCGAGCAGATGCACTCCTAAACCTGCCAAATGAATTCTGGGAATGCTGAGCATGCGGCATGATTATCACAGAAAGATACTCCCGAAAAAACTCCACACGCACACACACACCCACACCCACACCAAGACAAAGACATTGGGCCTAGAACAACAGGAAACAAGCGCAGGATGTTCAGCTGGATGATGGCAGAGAATGAAAGGAAGTCTCAGTGTTTGTGTAGTCAAGTCTTTCAGGTCTTTCCGGTAAGACTCAACAGCGCTGGGGTCACTCATGGGTCCGATAAATAGCTATCGCTTTTATTTAGCTATCACTAGCGCCGAGAGAGAAGAGTAATGCGAGAGTGACACAGCAGGTCGCACTGGTACTAAACACACCCGCCCCCTGCTAACTCCAGGAAAAACAGCAGCCGGAGCAGGAAGGAAGGAAACAGTTATTCAATGTGCAAAACGCAGATAACCAATCAGACTTCCTCCTGATGTAACCACGCCCATTCGACGCCATCCGCAGGCCTCAGCGTTAAACGTGCTTTATTTACAACAAAAAATAAGCAAACAGGCGGTGAGCTGAAGCTGGGAGTGGGAAATCTCAACAGTGCTTGTAATTGTGTTTCGGATGAAAAAAAGGCTGCGTGTAACACAAAACGCCGTTTACCGCCTGAATGTAGGCAATTAAACGCACAATCAACTATTACATAGATACCGAATTTAACATTTACGTTAATTTCATTACGGAAAAGCATTGTGCTTGACAGACGTGCAAAATTCTACAATCAAACAATTCAACTACAATTTTGGGTCAAGACTTTACAAAAACGACAATTTTTGATCAATCTTTTTTTTTCCTTGATAAACTGCGTACGACATGTCTTCTCTCAAACTATAGCAATAATAATAATAATATCAAATCTTAACAGAAAAACATGACAGAAAATGGGAAAATATGATCTTGATGATTTGGTTACAGACTGCTGCTTTGAGCATTTCAAAAGCTGCTGATCTCCAGAGATTTTCCCACACACAACAGTCTCCAGAGTTTACACAGAATGGTGTGGGGGGGGAAAAAAAAAAAAAAAACATCCAGTGAATGGCAGTTCTGCGGGCCTTGTTGATAAGGGAGGGCAGAGAAAAAATGGCCAGACTGGTTCACGTGGAAGGCTTCGGTAGCTCATATAACCACTCTTTACAACCGTGGTGAGCAGAAAAGCATCTCAGAATGCAAAACACATGGAACCTTCAAGTGTCATTACAACATACTGGTTCATTTTCCCCATTAGAAACCTTATATTCCACACTAACTAGAGCGCAAACACATTAAAGCACATTGTGTAATTAAAATTGTCTCCGAAATGTTTTTTTGCTATATTCGCGACAATAAATCAGTTTCAGATAATTACGAAGATGTTACAGAGGAAATTCCCAAAACGTTCATTACTGCTGGATTTGTTAGATTTTATTTTTTTTAAAGCTCTGTAAAGATTTGCTACAAAATATTCTTGATTAAACAACAATGAAACGATTTTCCTACAAAATGTTCTGTAAAGTTCTTGTAAGACATTTTGTACATTTTTTTGTAAATGTTCTGCAAACGTCTTTTGTAGAGGTCAGCAATAATTTTTTTTTATTCTGACATCAAAAGACTAGATTTATGGTTTTATTTTATTAAGTAAGCAAATTCATGCATATTTGGTTAGACAACACCTGATTTGAACAAAAAAATTTTTTTTTTTGAAAAAGCTCCAATATAAAAAAGACTTGTACGAGAAAAACAAACAATCAGCTGGTGAAGATTAACTGCGATATTTACTGCTTTAATATAAATTCCTCTATTCACCTGTAGTGTCTTGTCTTGATTTTTTTTTCCTTAGCGTGAGAAAACGCCAGAAGGAGAACACCCCCATGTGTTTATTATGCTGATAGTGTGTGATGTGTGGCTGATTCCTAACGTCAACCTGCACAATCTCAGACAATCTCACATTACAAGTCTGGACAGGCTCTGGGAAAAAAAGAAAGAAAAAAAAAAAAAAGTTCCACTCTAGTATGAGCTGGAAAACACCAACAACTCTCCTCCCTCGCTAAACAAGAAGGCTCATGTATAAAAAACAAACAAACAAAAAAAAAAACGTACGCATTGATAAGCACTGACTCATAGCAGCACAAATACTTTCATCAGTTGAACTTCAGGAAAGGTAAACATCGCTCTCTCCCTCGCTGCGTGATCGCTAGCTTAGCTCGTGTCTCGGCTCGGATGCTTCCCAAACCCAAACACGCTGATCTCATCTGCAAATAAAGCACTGCTCTTTTATTCCTTGCCGTCGTCTCATCCTTTCTTCTTGCACGTGTAAGGATGTGTGCGTGAAGGGACGACAATAACATTCCACCGGATTTAATTAGCAGGAAATGAGGGCAGGCAATGACGAGGGCCATTTACACCAGTGAGAACGTGAGAGACAGTATAAATGTGTGTGTGTGTGTTTTCTCAGGGTGACTAGAAGCACTACCGAGCCCGTAAGAGACACCTAAATCCAGAGGTGTCCGACAACACACTCCTGTCCATTATAGTAGCAATGCACAACAATGTTCTCTAGACACGCTGAATCGAAGACGTACACCTAGACGTAGCTATAACGTGTACTAACGCTGCATTCACGCTAGCAAACAACAACGCGGCAGGATCGTGCGTGGCATAGAGTCACGATTTCAGCAGCAAGCGACAAACTTTCTCAATTGTATGCAAATTAGGTATGATGCGTCAAAAACGGACAAATCCACAACCGTCTCCATCGAGTCCTCGGACTAATCATAACGCGCGTGGTCCGAACTTTTTTCAATTCCCACCTCACTCAAAAACTTTAGCTCCTACCTGCAATTAGTCTCACAACAATGGAAGACAAACTTACTGTCTTTTCGGGTTATCCTGTTATATACGAGCTCTCGCTATATATCTACACTTCGATACCAGGAAGTAGCAGAGATCGGTGTTCTGTCTAGTGAGTTTTATGTAGCTACTACAGTTAGCTTGCTTCGCTGATCTGCTAATAAAGCTAGTACGAAGCGTAGCACGTAACACGTAACCCAAAACGATCAACTTTCACACTCATTCGTGTGTTATTTGTTGCATTTTTAACTAGTTAGCTATAGTTGTTATATTTTAGCTACTACCTTTTCTCACAGGAATGAAAAACAAATAAACAAGCCAGACATTCCACCCTCAGGTGACAAGAGAATCAGTCGCTACACAAAAATGTGGACCGTCTCTGAAGCCAAGGACTCGTTTAGCAACCCCTGGCCTAACAGCGTCTGTCTAATCACCATTCATACTGGTATACGTACGAGAAGTGCTGGATCACTTTAATGTACTATTTAGTGCTATAGTAAGTGATTTTCAGTGATGGAGATATTGGATTTTTTTTTTTTTAACAAACCAGCTATGGAGAGCTGGTTCCTTTCATGCAGGCGCAGAACACACATATCCGCTAAGGCGACTGTTAGTTGCCGACTTCGGCTGGCGCTAGATCAGCTAGTCATAAATTGTGAGTAAACACCTAGAAGCGATGACATTTTAAGCATTCCGCAGCCTTAGCTAGCACTGTTAAAAAAGTACTCCTTTTATATACACGAGCTTGTGATATCATAACTCATGATGAAACGTGATCTAAAAACTCTGAAGGAGCAGCAGAGACGAGTGTGAGCTGGCTGGGCCGGCTGTGTGATGTGGTCATTAGATGAAAGCGTGTGTGTGGGATTGGTACACGGCTCGAGGGACGTGTCAGCTTGCGGATTTACATTGTGTGAAACCAAACCACAAAACAGACCGTGGCTCACTCCAAAGAAAGAAAACGCATCAGTTAAAACATTACTGATGACTGTAAAAACAAGTCAGCGCATCACTGTGCTGTCTGATGATAAAGCAGAAGCCAAAAGAGGAGGATAGACAGCAACGTGATGCTGTGCGAGAGAGAGAGAGAGAGAGAGAGAGAGAGAGAGAGAGAGAGAGAGAGAGAGAAGTAGGTAATGCAAACAGACAGGACCTGTTACAAGCCTTTAACGTCAGAACTGCTCTTCAAAGAAAGACGAAGGGAAAAAGAGGGGGTGTAGATGTTCAGTGCACAAACCCCGAGAGTAATAGAGAGGTGGAGAGAGGGAGAGAGAGAGAAAAGTACAGATTAGGCGGTCCGAAGCTGTATTGGGATTGACAGGCAGTTTAACTTCCTCTTCAGGAACACTAAAAGCACTCCATTCAGACACACTGTGATTAAGAGAGAAAGTGAGAGGTGATGGGAGGGGAAAGAATCAGAGAGAGAGAGAGAGAGAGAGAGAGAGAGAGAGAGAGAGAGAGAGAGAGAGAGAGAGAATGTCAAAGCGTCTTCTCTACTGCCTGCAAAACCTGGAACGACATACGACTTGCACATCAATATTTATCACTAACGTGATCTTTAATCATGCCTAAGACTTATTTTATAATTAAATTCTTAAATTCTAAGTTTTTACCCACAATGCCATTCAACTACCTGCTCATAATGGCGCCAGTGGGAATCCTTCTGTATCTAAACTGAGCGATGCAGCAGCACTTTAGTGCTTCAGTCTGTCCAGCTGTGTGTACACTCTGCTCAATCAGATCAGCTTCCAAAGCTTCAACTTTCACGCTGATACCCCTGACATCACATCGCCATCTTGCAGATCGCTAGCTAGCCGGGTTTCTTCTGCCGCACTGCATTCTGGAACTTTGAGTCCATGTATGAACTACATTGATGTTGGATTTCTGTTAACGTGACATCGCTGGAAAATGGAGGATGAGAAAACAGCAAAAATATCTATAAAACAGTTAGCCCTTATCGCTCAGACAGCTGATCTTATCTGCTCTGGCAGTCTTGCTTTAATCTCAGTTTATGATGTTGCTACCTGTTTTACAATAGTCTGTGTGTGTGTGTGTGTGTGTGTGTGTGTG
This sequence comes from Pangasius djambal, assembly GCA_022985145.1. Lineage (NCBI taxonomy): Eukaryota > Metazoa > Chordata > Actinopteri > Siluriformes > Pangasiidae > Pangasius > Pangasius djambal. The sequence continues at coordinate 23,846,006 of CM040984.1, read as the reverse complement.
TGTGTGTGTGTGTGTGTGTGTGTGTGTGTGTGTGTGTGTGTGGCGGAAAGGACTGACAGTCCTTCTTAGCACACAGTGAACACAATCACATTCACTCAACTGTGTCACACACAGCGGGACATAACTCCAGCCATTTGTGGTTCAGCGTGCCAGCAGAGTCGCACAATCGAGTGTGTGTGTGTGTGTGTGTGTGTGTGTGTGTGTGTGTGTGTGTGGAGGCTAAAACAAGAGCCTCCATTATGTGAAAACAGGCAGGAACTGACCCTCTCTCTCGCTCTCTCCTGCCTGCAGGGTGACTTCATTCAGTAAACACACCATTTGTCTTTCCATTGTCTCTCTCCATCATGCCATCACCCTCCATACCCGTCTCTGCGTGTGTGTGCCTGTCTCTCTTTCTCTCTCTCTATCGCTCCATCAGGCCTGTGTTCGTCTCTCTCCTCCATCAACCCGCCAATCATCCTTCGCCATGCACATAATCAGGCGATTCGGTCCGGCGCAGATGCAGCGGCACGTTCATCTCTGAGCCATGCTCATTTTCTATACCGCTGCATTTCTACCTGAAATACGACAATTAAAACCCAAGCTCGTGTTCTCACCTCGCTGACTCGGACACGGGTTTGGGAGGCATCGATAGCATTTTTACTCAGACCGGGTACGAGTGTGTGTTTTTGTTACTCGTCGATACTGATACATTTTATTTGGCTCTGTTTATGTTTGCGCGGTTGCAATAGTGGCGCATGGTCATGTATTTGGGTTACTCGTGTATCACGTTCAATTGAAAATTTATAAATTAAGGACTCACGTATTACTCCAAGTACTTGTGCCTGTAATCTGGGCTCTTTGGGGCGGGGCTTGGTTTGCTTTTGCATGCAGGTATTCCTTATACGGCACATCCGCTGTTCTTTTCCTGTGGTACAAATACTTTTTGGACGTATGGCATGTCATCGTGTAGGAATACCTAGAAACAACGAGCTGCTCTCGGTACATGTTCTCGCACCACAAAGGTGAGCTAATTGCAGCGCTCCAACCTTATAAAAGTGTGGTTTTAGATATCAATAACCAGAACTCTTTCCTTTCGTGAAAGCAGAAACAGGAAGTAATGGGACAAGTTGAACCAATCACGTTAATTGGACTGCTGTGCCGTGAGCGAACAGCTTCCATACACGATGCGGAACGCACCACGGCTCGCTTAAATCGGATCCCCGATCTCTGGTTTTTATGAGGACCAGGCATCAGTTCTCCGGTCAGCTATCACGAGAAAAGTTAAAGATTCTTCCAGTGTGTAGTTAGTTTTTGCAAGTGGGTCATTGTGTAGATTTTTGGCTGACAAACACAGGATAAAGCAAGACATGAAAATGTTTCCCAACACACACACACACACACACACATTTAAGGTTGCTATTAGATCAAGAATGCTCTGGAGCTTGCCCCGTTCCTTTGCTCAACATTCCGGTGCCAAGTAGGAACGCAAGTCGTAGTGGAGTGTGTACAAGTGTCAACACACAAACGTACACTCATCTCCCACTGTCAAATTAGTCTGAAGATGTACCACCACTCCATTCCTGCATCCTGCTGATTTCTCTCAGAAACACACACTGAGAGCGAAGAACACAGCGAGCAGGGAGAGGTTTCGCAAGTTTCGCCGTGTTTTGGTTTGGAAGTGACGTTTTCGCTCTGCTCGTCTCCCGGCTTGTGCGTGTTTAACGTTTAGTGTGGCTGCTTCTTCTGGATCGGTGTGAGCGAAGGTTAATGCCTGACTGAGCCCTGAGAGCACACAACACGCAAACGTCGCACACGTACGGCACGACCCGGCTGCAAAAAGCTAAGACCGCTGCAAGAACGCTCGTTTGTTAACAAAACCAGCAATCAAAATGAAACAACCGGAGTAAAGGAAGTGGTCTGATAAGCCTGTTTATAGCTGATATAAAGTGTGAGAAACGATCCTGGCTGTAAACGATTGATTTATTGTGGCAGTAAAGTCATGCTGATGCTTCAATGTAGAGCTGTAACAGTTACGCCGATTACAAAAAGTTATCGATGTGGGTTTATATGTGGCACATTGTTTACTTAACCAACAACATAAATGTGTTATAATGTAAGACAGCACTGGTCTCTATTACTGGTTAGAGCGTAATAAAATACTGTTACTACTGCACCACATAACACCGTGCGCAAAACTGTTCAAGCCCAACGCCGCCTTCAAGTCTGCCTCGGAAATTCATACGTACGAGTTCAGCGGTGATACACACAACGTGGCTTTGTTTGGAAAACAAAAAGAAAGAAAAAAAACAGGTAACATGAGAAACTTTTTTTTTTTAAATTAATTCTTTTTATCAGCAACAAGAATCTTTGAAGAATTTTGAGTTAAAAAACTTAAAAAGCGCCACCTTGGTGAGCGAAATATGCTAAACGGTTAAAGTTACAGCTTCGTATTACATTTCATGAAAGGGGCTTGATATTTTTTCGGTGTAGTCGTAGTTTAATGAGTTACGCCTGTTTAACTTTGGAGGTTTAAGATTAACGATGAGACAACGGCTGTGTGATTTAGTACCGTTTTTCTACACAAGACATAGGGAGAGGGATACATTTAACTCCGCAAACTTTTATTTGAAATACATTCCTTACCAAATTCCGTGTTTTTGTAATTCAAATTGGTTACTGTTGTTACAGGGAATAATTATTAGGTTAGCCCTACAGGTAAAATTCTGTAGATGTTAAATGTTAAGTTGTTCCTCAGAATTTTGTTATACATTACATTACTGAACGTATAAACAAACACAATTTCCGTTCTCAGTTCACAAGCCAAATTTAAGCCGATTAATCGGCATCAATAATCGGCTATCATAATATATGTTTCTTGCAGCTATACTTCGAGGACGCAAACACACACTAAACTCAAAAGTGCTTCAGGTCTAACATATTGTACGTGAGCACTTCTGAACGCTTTTATCATTATGATTAATCATTGCACTACTCTGATATCAGTACATAGCGCTGTTTTCACACTGGAGCAGCAGAATCAAATACGTCAAGTCTGTGCTGTATACAGTACGTTTCAGATCCGGGTGCGATCACATGCTCATGATAAATTGTGTGCCACTTCACAACAACAAAGCTCTTTGAATAAGATAGCCCCTTGTGGTGCCTTTGAGGGGCAAGTGAAAATCTCAAACTTAACACATATGTGGAAGGAAAGACTTTTTTTCTCTCTCTCTCTCTCTCTCTCTCTCTCACACACACACACACACACACACACACACACACAACTGAAAAGAGAAAAGAAACTGAGCCGCAGCTGAGGGCCTGAGAGGGGCAACGAGATATGTGAGGCAGTTGTGGAATGTAGATGGGTGAGGCCTGCCCTCAGGTTCCTGTAGCATGTGTGTAAGGGTGTGCTTTTATATCTTGGGAGAAACAAATGTCCCCACAAGGATAGGAATATCTCCCAGTTTTGACCTGGTCCCCAGTTTTTATCTGGTCCCAACAAGGTGGAAAACCTGCTTTTTTATTTACAAAAACTAAAAGAACTGAAGTGTTTTTGTTCATCAGGCTGAGCTTTGGGTTAGATTTAGGTGCAGCACAGTACTAATTCACAGCGTTAATGATTATGGAAGGTCCACACACGGATAGTAAAACAACCGTGTGTGTGTGTGTGTCCACTGGTTTGTTTGTCAGATAAACAAGGCCTGGGCCTGGGCAGCTTCTCATAACCATGTTTAAATTAATAACAGGGCACGACAATAACACACACACACACACACAACAGTAAGAAGTTGCAGCTCTCTGTGAAACAATGTGCCACTCTTCTCATGGGCGTGACTTCCTTCTCTAGAGTGTGTGTGTGTGTGTGTGTGTGTGTGTGTGTGTGTGTGTGTGTGTGTGTGTGTGTGTGTGTGTGCGTGCGTGCAGACTCACTGCAACTTCCAGCCTTTGTGAAGTGGCCTGTACAATGACTTAATCTTGCACCTGCATTTGAGATATTGACTGCACTCACACACACACACGCTCGCTCACACACACACTCACACTCTCCAAGTTTATGACAAGTTCTTAAATGAAATCCTCCCTGAATGAACAACCAATCAAAATACAGCAACACTCAACAAGGGAATGGTGTGTGTGTGTGTGTGTGTGTGTGTGTGTGTGTGTGTGACAATAAAAAAAGGCAGGCCAGAGGGAGATAAGAAGCCCCTGCATTTGTGGCATAATATCGGGACAGCTTTATCAGAGGCCCACACAAGGACCAACACACACACACACACCCCCGATAGCACGTCCACACATCCAAAGCAGCAGTGTTGCAGAAGAGGGATGGAGAGAAAGCCGGTCTGTCTTGTCCATGTCCCCAGGCTAACCCTGTCAGCCGCATCCTGCCATCCAATTTATTATCATCCGTCCAAGAGACAGACACCAGGGGTTGGAGTGAGAGAGTGAGAGAGAAAAAGAGAGAGAGATTCGCACGTCCACTCTCCAGCGCTACGAGTTAATTAAATTCCATGGTGTAAAGTGGCATCTGGGGAGGTTTTTAGGAAGGTGAGGGGGGGATTATAAAACAGGCTGCTGCGTGATAACTGAGCCTGAGGCGCCATCTCTAACCTCCACCGCACGGCACACACTCGCCCGCTCAGCTATTCAACACACACTCTCTCTCTCTCTCTCACACACACACACACACACACACACACACACTAATGCCTAACCAATACAGATGGACAAACATTCTTCAAATTCCATTTAATACATTTCAATAAACTGGGCGCTTACGGTTAAACATGATATTTTTCCTCCCTAATAAAAGTCGCAATCTGTTTTTGTAATTTAACTCAATTTTACTACAACAGAAGCTCCGGCTGCAAGGTTTCTATTCACACACACGTTCTAACACGTTATGTGCGGTCGTTCCATATACAGAATATATACATTTATTTGTCGTTTTGGAAGGAGTCTCCAATGTCAGCGCTTTGTAACAGTCAGAGGTAAAGATGCTTAATCCGACTCGAAGAAAACGGCCCTCGACGAAGGAACTCGGGACGGTCTCCTTCAACCCGAGTTCAGCAAGTGACGTCAAATCAACATGGCTGCTCACAGTAAACAAAGTAGCACTTCTTTCCTTTTTTTAAATGAGTTACGCCGTATATACAAGTATTTTACATCAAACAACTGTCCATCCCCCCCCTCCGCACTTTGTAGCTTGAGAGCACGGGGGGCAAAAACCACACGATGTGTCGATTTCCGATACGTCGAATGCACAGTAAGTTTTCCGGCACAGGAAAGTCTGATTTGCGCTTGTTTTTGTCTCATACAACACAAGCTACGTTTTTTTGCCTTCGAGAGAAAGAGTAATATATTGTAATATATTCGTACAATATAGTAAACAATAACAGGAACTTACAAGCGTTCGACAACATTAAATGCAACTATAAATGGATAAAAAAAAAAAGATAACGTCATTCTTCGGGGCTGTTACTGAAAAATAGTGTGATTAAAGCATTTAACCATATTTTCAGTCTATTGCTAACACTAGTGCTTGTGTTTGCATAATATCCATGGCACAGAAAACTGTGCAGTCCTCATCGGTGTGTCCTCTGCAGCCACACACACACACACACACACACACACACACACACACACACACACACACACACAGCTAAATGTAGTGCCGAGAGCAGCTGTCATGTGCATAGGTCAAACTGAGGTAATGCAAAAGGGCTGGATTTTCATTCACCATGACAACAGCTGCACACACACACACACACACACACACACACACACACACATCCTTATGTGTGCAAGTTGAAAATATGAGTGGTGTGCATGTGGTGAAGTGCTTATGGACACGTATATGTGCATGTGTCGACTAGTTTAAAAAAAACAGAAGAGGGGAACAGGGGGGAAAAAAGGAGGAGGAGACAAGATGGAGACTTCCTTTTCCCCCACCAGCTCTGGATTAGGGAGTGTGTGTTGGTGTGTGGAGTTTCACACACTGATGAAGGTGTTTGGGCTTTTACACACACACTAGAGTACTTCATCGCAGTACAGTAGTAGGAGCAGAGTTTCACACCAGCCCAGATGTTGCATTCCTTTATTCTTGTGGTTTCCACTCTCGTTCAGTTTACATGCTGCGAGTCGACGACAGTGTGTGTTTTCATTTTCTGAATGATTTCATCTTTTAATTTGTATATTCTATAAGCATAAAAGCTCAGGGCATGCATTTCATTAGAATAATATCGTTCGGAGAAATCAGCGAGGGAATACTTTTTTCCCCCCTATACTTCTGCGAGGAGAAATCTCACTACATCAAATTCAAATTCAAATTTGAAATACATACAAATACATACAGTGAAAAACATTTTTCCTAATAATACAAGCCCATCACAAATCCTGCTCTGTAACATGCTAAGGTGTTACAGAACAACCCAAAGTGCAGTCTGAACGCATCTGCTCCTGCTCTGGATTCTTGAAAATAACTACGACTTGGAGCAGGACAGAAGTCTGCAGCACTATATAACTTATTTACCCTGCAGCTGGAATTAAAACTGATACGAACACCTGATATTAGAGCTCTAAGTGCGATTTCACACACATTAGTCCATAACTGTCGAGTCTGAGCAAAACTGACGCTTTTGGGTTTACCTTCACATTATAGATAAATAAACGAACCAAAATGCAAAATAATGAAAATGTACTGGAAAATGCACCAATAAGACGAAACGCTGAATACATGAAAGCGCCTTTAAACTGACCTGTAGACTTTTATGAGAAGATTTTTACTGCGACACAAAAGAACTATATCATGCGAGAATTCCAACAGTTGCGAGCGGTAAAGTGACTCCGAAGCCGGGTTAAATCTGGTCAAACATTAGCTACCAGCAGCTGATGGCTCACCGTGAGCAAATGCCAACTTGAGAAGCTCCAGACAGCAGCTGAATCACAGCTAAATTACAGGGGGGACAATAATCACTGAAACACCCAGCCATCTGCATTCTCTCACTCTGTCAAAAGTGCACGTGCACACACACACACACACACACAGTGGCTTTGTCCTGCCTTCCAAACAACAGTGTTACAGATCCACCACATCAGTGCTTTCCAATGCAATCCTTATACTGTATTTTTCCTGCTCGCATGACGAGGGTGAAAATGTAAACCAAGTTTGAGAGCCATTACGGTACATGACCATCTTCATTTGCACAGGCAAATCAGTATGCAAACGAAGTGAAGCCATGCGTATCGGAAAAGTGATTTACCCGTAGCTGTCTAAAAACAAAGTCTAAATCCCCCATCCTGCTGTAATTCTTTTTTTTTTTTTTTTTTTTTTGGG
>CM040984.1:23835714-23838585 GCA_022985145.1 Pangasius djambal | reverse complement strand
GTCTCATCCTGTCGCAGGAAAGAACGGCCAAAATCATCCACCACGCGCACACAATGCAGAGAGAGCGGATAGAGAGCCAGGAAAGAAGCAAGGATGTTAGAACTAAGACTCGGCAAAGTACTGCAGCGGACCAACACAAATACCGTAGCGGAGCTGATAAACCTATGAAAATAATCTGTCCGTGGTTCAGCGGCTGCAGTTTTCTAAACACAAACCAGGACACCTTCTGTATCATCTGTTGTGGTTTACAAGTATTAAGATAAAGGATTTCGCTGAAAGCAGCTCATCAGACCAGAGAATAGCCACTGGGCTAGAGATAGAGTTTTCACATCGCTTTTATAGATTTTATTTTTAACTCACAACATGCCTTGTCTAAGACGAAAAGACGACTGGAAAAGGACGTATGCGTTTATTTTCTTTACGCCAAATTCAAATCAGCTGAGCCCCATCGGTTCTGAGTCTGTAGTGCTAATTAGAAGCGGTAATATGAAGGAAAAAAATAAACACTTCTGATATATGCATCTTATCTGCAGCCTTAAATTAATCAGTAATGGTTAAGTTCAAGAGAACAACCAACAGAAAAGTGTCAAAAAGCAAACTTATATATACACGTACACGTCTGCCAGCAAGTTTCTGGGACTGTGTCAAAGGCATGCCATGAATGTTCCTAATCCACAAACTAAACCGGTTTGAATGTTCATGCAACGTTCAAGTGTGCTCCTGCAACAGTTTTGAAATGTTGAACGAGCCAGATTCCAGATAAAGGGGCAGATATGTGTGAAAAAACAAGATGATTGGTATTACAGTCTGCAGCAGATCGTGGATGTGGAGTGAAACGTGTCGGTGATGCCGCTGTCACGATGGACCGCTGCAGCTAAAGCTCTATTCGGATCGGGTTAGGTGGGGCAAGGTGATTATTACCAGAGTATCTCTGGCATTTCAGTCCTGTCTGAATCTGTTGTGTCAGTAACTGTAATGGACTGTGTGTGCAGGCATGTGGAAAGATTACACCGTATGTAATCTTTCGATCACAGGTATAGCCTGCATATATGTCATGGTCATGTGACCTACTGACACTCAGACCGTGTGGTGTATGTAGTACACGTGAAATCTTTTGTTTGACAGCCAAACCGACATCATGCCTGTGATTTATAGAGGTCACTAATCCCATGAGAATTCGAGTGTATTTACTACAGAAGTCATCCAACACGTATCTGGAAAACTAATCCTGTCCGAATAGTGCTCGGTTATAATTCGCAGAGAGGAAATTCCAGAAAAGATTAGAGGAGATAAAGCCCAGAGGCTGCTGGAAAGAGTTGCGACATCTACGCGGTTACACAAAGCAAGAGCAACACCGTAAAGTGATCCTGGATGCAACTGTCAAACGCAAAAGTGTGTGTAACATTACAGGATCACGCCAATGCACGGGGCAAAGCTGGCGCATGGTCAGAATGTTTTTAGAGTTACAGCAACACTGTACAGAGTAAATACTAACAATCTCTGACCACTGTGCAAAAATGTATCATGAGCAAGTCCGTTCTGCAAACATGTAACTAGCTACAGTTACACAGAGTGCCAATTATAGACCTACAATGTCATCAGCACTCTCCCTGATGGACTGCACAGGAACCCCAGCTCCAGTAAAACGCAGTTCAACTTAAACTACATTTACATTCTAGCTGTATTTCTACAGTATACTGGTGAGAGAAACAAGCTCGAGGCTTATGCATCAACAGTTAAGAAATGGTACGGTCTGTACTAGGGGTGTTCAAAATACCAAATTTACGTCTTTCCATAAAAATTAGGAGAAATATTTTTTAAAATAATGTTTACTACTTTAAACATTGTGTGTACATATTTTTAAGAACTCGTCAACCTTTTTTGTGTTTACTCCCCAACACTGTTAAAGTCTTCATTAGAGGTCTGACCCTGACACCCCCCACCTCCGGAGACCCGAATAGTTCGCACCCAGGCTGCACAGTCACACACTCGGACTAACGGCTTGTGGCCAAAATAACGGGGCGAGTCAGGAGTCTGGACCAAAGGAAAGCATTTCAACACATTCCTGCGAGGTGAAATAGCTCTTAAACTGAGTAAATATCCTTAGTGGTGGCTTATTTAGAAAAAAAACTTCACTTTAGCGGGGTTAAAATGAGCAATTCCTCTGACCCGTGCAGTTTGTTGAAGCCTAGCTGTAGCAATGACGGCTAAAGTTTCCCTTAAACTCTTAAAAAAAAATACGTGAGTTAACTAAAAATAATGCGACCGTCATTAATAACTATAAAAAAAAAAAACAAGAATTAATTTAAATTTCTGGACAACATTTTAAAAAGGAATTCTGACGCTGTTTGTTTGTTTGTTCGTTCCACCTCGAAAAGTTTGTAACAGTCGGAGCACTTCGCTAGTCATGCTAACCCCAAACCGAGCTAGCAGGAGCGAGCGGAAAAGTTTCCTCCTCGCGCTCAGATTCAAACTTTAGCATCAACTTTAACAGCTGCAGTGAAGTTTTACAGCATGAAGAGGTCACGAGGAAGTGTTCGTTTATAATAAGCATCAATCTCGGCTCTGTGCACGTCCTGGTCAGCTGGAGAAAACTAGTTAAAGTAGTTGAGCAGGCTAGTTTAGCGGGCTAGCTGCTCAGTGACCGTCTCTAAGCGTGCTCCACACACACACACACACACACACACTCAGACTCTTCCAGCTCCACACTCAGGTGGTTGTGGTCGTTTACCTTCATCTAGCAGTCTTTCGAGGTGTGTGAAGATGCCGCACAGGTTCGGCAGGCTGGTCATGAGCTTCTTTTCGTTCAGTAACTGCATCAGATAATCAGGACTCGGCCTCGGTCTCTCCTTCACTTCGATCTCCCCGACC
>CM040984.1:23783214-23830714 GCA_022985145.1 Pangasius djambal | reverse complement strand
ACTCCTAGTGTGTACCATTAGGGCTGCACGATATTGGAAAAAACTGACATTGCGATGTCTTGTTTTTCTGCAATATATATTGCGATATGAAAAAATACAGGAATTTTCATCAGATGACTTGAATAGCTCTATTTGGAAGAAATTGTGGTGATTTTGTAGGGAACTGCATATGCATGGAAAATAAAAATAATTTAAAAAAAAAAAAAGGCTGAAAATGACTTTTTACTTTTTGACTTTTTTGGGTAGTTTAATACACTGGTTGACTCACCATGATAGCACTGTATTCATATAATACTCTTCTATCAATCAGGGCTAAAGTCAATGATCTAACATGTCATGATATTAATAATGCATGTTGCTTACCCTAAAATAAGGGGGATCATTTGTGAATGAAGAAGAGAAGGGACTCCAGTATATTACAGGAGGCTATATCTCTGTACTCCAGGTTAAAACAGAGCACTACTCTGAGGAAGCTTCATTATCACATCATGGAATTAACAAAGTAGGTCATTTACCGTTTTATTCAACAATAACAAACCTCTTTTCTGAATAGCAAAGTAATAAATATCTTTTTTTAAAAATTTGGATACTAAAAATAAAAGAGCAGCTATACACCAGCCCCCTGTGTGGTTTATAAAAATCCAACTTAAAATAAATAGAATTTGTTTTAAAACAAATAACTTGTAATAAGCTAAACTGAACTTGTAATAAATAACAATCAACTTGTAATAAATAACTTGTAATAAATATCAACACAGAACCATTTTGTTTCACAGACTTTTTTAAAATCAACTTTTCTTGGCAACAGTGCCAAAGTAAAACAAAGTGTTGGTCATCATGGTTAAACAAATAAAGATGAATTGAAACTTTTCAACTGTATAAAATCTGGCTTCTTTCTAAACTGAGTACCTAGCAGATAAATAAATCGCAAGATTTCTTTCTCACAACAGTTGCACAATTTAGTCAAATATAGTCAAATTTGACTTTTAAGCATCTGTGTGCATTGCTCACTCAAGTTTAGAGGTTTTTGGCCAAGAATACCAGTCTATCCACCATTGCAGGCTTGAGACAAGAACATTGGCAAGTGACGATGTTGTCCCTTGCACTGAAAAGCCTCTTTGAGGGGGAGCTTGTAGCAGGAATGGATAGATACTTGTGGGCAAGCTCTGCGAGTCATGGAAAGCTTACTCTGTGGGTTTTCCACCACACAAGTGGATCTTCTTCTTTGTCTGTGGAAGGTGTTAGAAGGTGGTTGTTTAAATCTGCTTCCACAGCATCCGTAAGGGTCAGAAAGGAATTACCCTTTCCTGCAGCTCCGCTCAGTTTAAAGAAACTTCCCAAGGACTTCTTGGCTTTCTTTGCTTAGTGTCAGCAACTTCGGGCTCCACTTCAGTGCTGCAGCTTGATGTCTCCTCCTGGCATTCTATCGTCTCTGATGCCACTCTGGCCTTAACTTGGGGCTTGCTGTCTGCATTGATGAAGTCCATCTTGAACCGGGGGTCCAAACAAGATGCCACATCCAGCAGCTCCTGAGTACTTCATCTTTATATTTCTCGTTGATGTAGTCCAACATCTCCTTCTTCAAGGTCTTGGTCAGATCTGTGTCTTCCTCTTGTATTAGCAGCATAGCATTAGCATTATAGCATTCTGTGGGCTCTTGAGGCTAAAACAGCAGAAGCGAAAGCAGCTGCTTTTCATAGCTTCTTTCATTGTGTCATCTGCTGTTCATTTATAGGTTTTGTTAGCAGACCACACGAGCGAAGCATTTGAAACAGCCTATAAATGTACATAAAATAGACTTTGCGGGACATTTCTGTCTGAAAACAAATGCAGCAGAAGGCAGTTGTAATAAATGTGTGCGACACCCTTCCTCTAGTGGAAATGATGTATGAAATCTGAGCGCAAGTGTTCACAAGAGAGCGTTGATAATGGCAGGTGTGAACGGCTACGCGTCTCAGCTGATCGGATCACTCAAGATGGATATACCAGGTGTGAACAGGGCCTTAGTCACAACTGCACAACAAGGATAAACTCCACAACAAGGATAAACTGGCTGACTATCATCTATCATTCACCAGCTTCCCTTCTCATTAGAGGTGGGAACAATTAAATACCTTACCTGTTTAGAAAGAAAAAAAAATCCCATTAGCCCTGAATCTTTTTTCCTTGTAATCTTCCCCTCTGTCACACCGGGTTTGTTCATACTCTCATACTTTCTCTCCTGCCAGTCACAGTAAAATCGGACTTCTTTTGTGCCTAATGCTGGGTGTGATGGTGTTTGATGTGTCTGAGCTGGTATATAACGTATGCTTGCAAATTTCCACATTTTCAAAGATAGTTAATGTGAATTAGGATTTACAGATGTTGTATGCAAATACTGTAAATGTGGCCTTTTATTTATCTAGCTCTAAACACTTTTTCAGGTTACCTGCTGTTTGTTTTGGATTTTTCAGACTCTCTGTCAGAGAGTCTGTGTCTGTGAATTATAGTAAGTGAACATGGAACTCTTGCCTTCAGTCTGAGAGGACCTCAGGCAAAACAGCAGCTCACAGAAACACACAGGGCTCAAGAGAGATCACTCTGAATAATTTTTTTACACAACGTCTATGAATATTACTGATAATAAAAAAAAGTCCTGTATTTCATGAAGGATAAAAAAAAAAAACAAAAGGTGGCATTTAGAGATGGTTTTAGTGCCTATCTCAGGAAGCACAGTGGTACCATTTCTACCTCACAGATTGCAGCTTCTGAGATTTAGATCAAGTGATCAGTGTGTGTGAGAGAGAGAGAAAGAGAAAAGATGTTTTTGAAAAAAGATAGATGCGTGTATGAGTTTTAACATGTAGTTTATTAAAAATGTAAACATATCTTTAAAAAAACATTGTGTGTGTGTGAGAGAGAGAATCAGAGGTTAAGAGTGTATTAATGTGAATGTGTAATTATACAAAGGCTAAGCGTCAGAATCTGGGTCAGCAGTTAGACTCGGTGTGTGTGTTGAGGGGTATAGAGAGAGAGAGAGACAGATTGCGCATTATGGATGACTGCGCTCTCACTCTTCCAGCACACATGTACTCTCAGGGTTCATGGGGCGGGGCAGACAGTGAGTGAGAACAGTGTAAAACATGGGGAGCCTCCCCCTGTGTGTGTGAGTACAGAGGTCTAATCTGCACCGCAGGATAGTGGCAGTAGTCATATGATGGATTTGTAGTCTCCGCCCACTCTAGTAATTACTCAGGGCCAGCAACACTGCGGACCCAAGGACGAAGTAGGAGTGTACGTGTGTAGGAGTATGAGTGTGGCTCCTTTTTAATTTATATGACATGTTTATGTATATACATGTAAGTATTGGGGCAGTGGTAACTCGCGTGAGTTTCCTTTGGGTTCTCCTGTTTCCTCCTACCTACCAAAAATGCCAGTAGGTGGATTGGCTATGCTAAATTGTTCAGTATGTGTTCAGTATTTTCTCCCAAGAAAATATTTCACATTATGGAAGAAAAATAGATTACCCTTAATTTGGATAGTGCACTGTAGATACGACAACAAACCCTAGAAAAGATAGTCAAACCCTCCACAGACTGCGTTCACCTTTCACACTAGGTGTTTAACTCTGGTGATTAGGAGGTTGTTTGGTAGAAAATAAAGAGAAGAGCATCTGCTTGTGTGACTTGCAGATAAAGTGGGATGTCACATCCCATACTGGTCCCAAACAGTTATTAATTTTACTTATATATCAACACTGTAATATTGGCTATGGTCTATTTTGGATTAAACACGTTGTAAATCTCCTTACACTCACCGACTAACAAGACTCATTTTTCACTCTGTCCTCCATGTTTGTTTTCCTCGCTTGCCCCCCAACTTGCAATCTGATTGGATGAGAGGTAAAAATGTAATCTTATCTCATCTGATCTTACCAGTTGTCTTCTACTTTGCTGTTTTTTTTTAACGATCCTCAATTCCTGTCTCCTCTCCTTTTCGTCTCCTCTCTTCTCCTCTCCTCTTGTCTCCTCTGGTCTCATTTCCTCTCTCATTTCAAGCGACCTTGAAGTTCTTTTTGGTTCAGTATTTCACTCAGTGCTCAGAGCACAATGTAAGGGCAGTGACCTCTGACCTTTGCCCTCTGATCCACAACAGGACAAGATACAGTAGTTGAACCCTTGCACCCTGATCAGGGGAGTTAAAGACATCACAGTCTGCCTGTGTGTTGAAGCAGATTTGAGAATAAATATGTGTGTGTGTGAGAGAGAAAGCGAGAGAGTCACAGCTACGTCCTGAACACAGTATTACAGATAAATAAGTCTCCTTTGTAACAGAGCTTGCATGTGTTCAGTGGCTGCTGTTGGGACGGTTGTGGCCCTGCAACGAAGAAGACAAATAGCTCCCAAAGGGCAATTTATTCCTGGTACCAAACCCCCCCACCACACACACACACACACACACACACACACACTTACTTCTCCTTCCCTCGTGTGTTTCCCACTTGTTTTTCTGAATCAGCCTCTCCATTTTCTCTGTTTAACCCTTCTTTTTCTTTCTCTTCCTAGCACATCTCAACTGTGTGATCTGTCTGACTTTCCATTTCCATGCAACAACACTGCCAGTGAATGTGGAATCAGCTCCCATCTGCTTTATCCATCCATTCATCCATCCAGTAGTAATACTGTCTATGAAGTTCTTATTTGTAATTCATCAGAAGAGTGCTAATAATTCGTTGTAATTCACAACAATGTCTTAAGCACATTTAGGAATTCTAATAATGTCCTATAAAGCACCAATAGAAGGCTGCATTGTGTTCATGTGGCCTTTTCCTAGCCAGTTTTCAACAGTCATCCTGTCCCAAATGGCACACTTGTGGTTCTCATTTGTGTCTGCCCCCAAGGCCATAGTGTGTTCTCATTTCTCATATTGGGCTTCAAACTGTTGCTCAGATGTCCCCCCTATGCGCCCTTACTGCACCCTGTAGTGAGTACGCATTAAAGTGGAATCAGCATCTCCTTCAAATACAATAAGGACCAATGATAGGAAGCAACAAGGTGGTTTAAAAAAGAGAAAAATATCCTCAAATAAAGTCAGTGATTCTCTTTTGGTATTAATTTAGCTTGTCATTAAACAGCTTTAGGACTATGTAAAACAAACTCTGTAAAATAAGTAATTAAACCAAGTATGATCAATTGCTCTTCTCCTTACTTATACTCCACAAGACCTCTGAAGGTGTGTGGTGGTATATGGCACCAAGACATTTGTAGCAGATCCCTGTCCTGTAAATTGCTGGATCTGAGTCGTTTGTCGAGCACATCCCACAGATGCTCAATCGGATTGAGTTCTGGGGAATCTGGAGGCCAAGTCAACACCTTGAACTTTTTGTCATGTTCCTCAGACCATTCCTGAACAATTTTCGCAGAGGCATCACACTGCCTCCTCCGGCTTGTCTTCTTCCCATAGTGCATCCTGGTGCCATCTGTTCCCCCGGTAAGTGATGCGCACGCACCTGGCTGTACACATGATGTAATAGAAAATTTGATTCATCAGATTAGGCCACCTTCTTCCATTGCTCCATGGTGTTCATGTGCCCATTGTAGGAGCTTTCAGCAGTGGACAGGGGTCAGCATGGATGCACTGAGCCCTGACCTCAACCGCACTGGACATCATTAGGATGAATAGTAACGCAGACTGCACCCCTGGCTTCATCACCCAACATCAATACCTGACCTCACTTATGCTCTTGAGGCTGAATGGGCAAATCCCCACAGCCACACTCCAAAATCTAGTGGAAAGCCTTCCCAGAAGAGTGGAGGTTATTAATAACAGCAAAGGAAAACTAAATCTGGAATGGGATGTTCAAAAAGCACATATCAGTGTGATGGTCAGGTGTCCACAAACTTTTGGCCGTATAGTGTATATGTGTGTATATATATGTGTGTGTGTGTGTATGTGTGTATATGTGTATATATATATATATATATATATATATATATATATATATATATATATATATATATATATATATATATACACTATATTGCCAAAAGTTTACATTTACATTTACATTTATGGCATTTGGCAGACGCCCTTATCCAGAGCGACTTACAATAGTACGTCTGCCTTTACATGCACATGAACTTTAATGACATCCCATTCTTAATCCGTAGGGTTTAATATGGAGTTGGCCAACCTTTTGCAGCTACAACAGCTTCAAAACTTCTGGGAAGGCTTTCCGCAAGGTTTAGGAGTGTGTTTATGGGAATTTTTGACCATTCTTCTGGAAGCGCATTTGTGAGGTCAGGCACTGATGTTGGACGAGAAGGCCTGGCTCGCAGTCTCCGCTCTAATTCATCCCAAAGGTGTTCTATCGGGTTGAGGTCAGGTCAGTCAAGTTCCTCCACACTGCACTGGCGCAGTCATGTTGGAACAGGAAGGGGCCATCCCCAAACTGTTCACACAAAGTCGGGAGCATGAAATTGTCGAAAAATGTCTTGGTATGCTGAAGCATTAAGCATTCACTGGAACTAAGGGGCCAAGCCCAACCCCTGAAAAACAACCCCACACCATAATCCTCCCTCCACCAAACATTACACTTGGCACAATGCAGTCAGCCAAGTACCATTCTCCTGGCAACCGCCAAACCCAGACTCGTCCATCGGATTGCCAGACAGAGAAGCGTGATTCGTCACTCCAGAGAACACGTGTCCACTGCTGAGCCCAGTGGCGGCGTGCTTTACACCACTGCATCCGACGCTTTGCATTGCACTTGGTGATGTAAGGCTTGGATGCAGCTGCTCGGCCATGGAAACCCATTCCATGAAGCTCTCTACGCACTGTTCTTGAGCTAAACTGAAGGCCACATGAAGTTTGGAGTTCTGTAGCTATCGACTCTGCAGAAAGTTGGTGACTTCTGCGCACTGTGCGCCTCAGCATGCGCTGACCCCGCTCTGTGATTTTACGTGGCCTACCACTTCGTGGCTGAGTTGTTGTTGTTCCCAATTGCTTCCACTTTGTTATAATACCACTAACAGTAGACCGTGGAATATTTAGTAGTGAGGAAATTGTCACGAATGGACTTATTGCACAGGTGGCAACCTATCACAGTACCACGCTTGAATTCACTGAGCTCCTAAGAGCGACCCATTCTTTCACAGATGTTTGTTTAAGCAGTCTGCATGCCTAGGTGCTTGATTTTATACACCTGTGGCGATGGAAGTGACATACATATATATATATATATATATATATATATATATATATATATATATATATATATATATATATATATATATACATACACTCTATTGCCAAAAGTATTGGGAATCCAAATTAGGATGTAATTGCATGTAAACAACAAAATAAACTAAAGAAATCAACAGAAATGAGTATTTCAACTGAGGAAAATGCCCTAATAGCTAGTGTTTCTCCCTTTGGCTGAAATAACCTCAATGAGCTGTTTCTTTTAGCCATCTACCAGTTTCTGACATCGACTGGAAGAAAGTTTCCCCCACTCCTCAATGCAGAATTCTTTCAGCTGTGTGATGTTTGAGGGGTTTCTTGCATGCACAGTCCGTTTCAAATCACCCCACAGGATCTCAGTAGGCTTTAGATCTGGGCTTTGACTTGGCCACTCCAGAACTCTCCATTTTTTACTTTTCAGCCAGTCCTTGGTGGATTTATTGGTATGTTTTGGGTCATTGTCATGTTGCAAGGTCCAGTTCCGCTTCAGCTTCAGTTTTTTGACAGATGGTCTCACATGTTCCTCAAGCACCTTCTGATACAATGTAGATTTCATAGTGGATTCTCTGATGGTGAGCTGGCCAGGTCCTGCTGCCGCAAAGCATCTCCAAACCATAACACTTCCACCTCCATGTTTCACAGTTGGTATGAGGTTCTTTTGCTGAAATGCTGTATTTGGGTTACGCCAAACATGCCCTCTGTTATGGTGTCCAAATAATTCAATTTTAGACTTTAGAAATTTTTTTAAATTTTTTTTACAGATAATTTTAAAAAGACTTTTCTTTGGTTTTATTTGTTTAGTTATATTACTTGAATCTCCCAATATTGTTAGAATGGGGTGTTTTCACATAAACATACATATATACATATATATATACATACATATATACACACACTGTATAATTACAGTCTACAGCTTATCTACACATAATTTTATATGAAACTACTGAGCACAGACAGCTGATTTGGCACCGTTTGGGGTGGGGGCTGTTTCAGAGATTCTGAAATTGCTTGAGCAGAAATATTGAATTGTGGTGCATAATGTTTTTTTTGATAATGTTTGCCCATTTTCTTGCAGGGTGCAAATAACTTGTATCAGAATGAGTATTTGAATAATTTTCCTTTAGTTGAAACACGGTGATGGCATTTTAAATCATCCAAATTTCTCTACGTCTTTGTGAGTCAGAAGAGTAATGCAGTGAGTCATAAGACATTATGATGAATAGTGACACACAGCATTATTTGAGCAAGTCATTATAGCACTTTGTTCAACATTATTAGAGTTTATAAAAGTTCACAAAAGCATTGTTACCAAATTGCAAAAAATGATAAGCAAGCTGCATGGATTGTATTCCCAGTCTCTTGTTTCGGAATCACATTAAAAGTAGGGGCTTATAAAGCAACATGCAACAAAATATAAAACAAAATGAAAACTAGAAAAGAATGAAGCACTGTAAAATATTAAAAAATGTATGCTCCATTGCAAGTGCCTTGGACTTGTCAAGATAAACCCTGGTGATGGCCAGAGGGGTTGAGCACAGCATAGCACATCACTTGAGAATATAATAGTAATCATAACTAGGTGATAATTAGTGTGCTCCTCCCCATCATCATAAGAAGCATGTTAGAGTGTTATGAGGAGTCATGTCTGGCTCTGAAGTGGCTGAAGTGGATTAACACTGACTCATCATGTATCATCTCATGTTTCTTTATGCCACATTGCTGTTGAATTCTTGAATCTGATTGGTCAGAAGGTTTCGATTAATTTGCTATAACAGTATTTCTGTCAGTAGTTACCAGTTCTAAGGAATATCACAAGTTTATACTAATGCGCTCGTTCTAATACGTTACCATTTCTATAGAAACAGGGACTTGTGTGGCAGACACTCCGCATAAACAGGTGTTGATATGGTGAAATTTATTTAGCCCATTTGGAAGAAGTCTCCAGTGTCACTGCTTTGTAACAGTCAGAGGTAAAGCTGTAACTTTAGGTTTTCTGAGGAAAGTGTTCAAGATGGAGAACTTTCTGCTTTACAGTTTCTCAGTAAAGTGATACTGCAATTATTTATTTATTTATTTTTGGACTTCCAGTTATAGCGTGGTGCGTGGTGGCGGGCAGACATAACCCAGAGCCTGTCATAAACATTCTGAAAACATTCAACATTAAAGACCACTAACTGCTTATTCGTCTAACCCACTCTTAAATCAACTTACCCTACATAAAATGCCTATTGCAAAGCCACTCAGAGTTTTGAATATTCAAAAATGAATATTCTTGAGGAGCCTCAACATACAGGCACATCCGTTTCGCTTGAGGCCAGCCATAGCCAAGATCAGCTAGCATCTAGCGAAATTCTACAAGCCATCCAAACAATGAAATATGACTTCACATCTAGATGATAAGCTCTATATCACCATTCAAAGCATCCATGTGGACATACAGGCACACGCAGCCCAAATAGCAGAAACTAAGAGCTGCGTGAGTATCAGTGAGGACAACATAGATGTTCTGCAGAGACGCTGCATTTTTCTGTCTTAATAAGTTCATTAGAGAGAACAAAAGAGGCTGGTGATGTACCGCCTATTTTTAGATGTTATAATGGAAGTGTTTCTCAAATGTTCTGTAAACACATATAGAGTATGTCGTTCTGCAATAAACATTTTTTTAGTGTTGGCAAATTGCTGTGATATAAGAGGAATAAAACATTGAAGGACTTGCAGTTATAGGACAATAATCAATGTCAGGGTGGTAACACTGGGGGACGCATCACACTACCCTGTCACTGATTATTTTCTTATGACAGCACGGCAAGTGTTTTATCACGTCCTAATAAAGCTTCGCAATTTTACCCATGCTGGCTAAGGCAGGAGACTTCTAAGACTCTTGAACACTCATCAACACCCTTCTGTAGTGGGTAAATAATTCTACAACTAGACCTTTAGTGTCACGATTTGTTGAGTCTGGCTTTGTAAATAACATCAGACTTACACTTGAAGTCACCTTCAAATCCTGGGGGAGGTGGGAAAAAAAAAACGTCTGGTGCCAAACTGACAGCTGTGATGGCTGCAATGGCAACCTGTCTAATAATAACAACAGAGAGAGAAAGAAAAAGAGTGGGGAGATAGACAGAGCGAGCTATGAGAGATGGATTATCATGGGTCATGTGAGATTAGAAGAAGCGATGGCATTCTTCCGGGAAGGCAGCAGTTGTTCCAAACCTCATTCCTCTGTAGAGACAGGTGAACTTCACGCCTGGTCAGATTCCACGCATGCTAATCACACACACGCATGTCGAGAGGCATGACGCCGACAGAAAAAACAGCTGCACATTTGTGTGCGTGAGAAAGAAGGAGATCTGAGGAACCCCACCAATTAAACAGGTCCAGCTGAATCTTCTGAAAGCTTGTATATGTATCTCTATTTGCATGCTCTCAATAATGTGACTGCCTTCTGAGAACTTATTTCAAGGCGACTGTGATTACACCTGCAACATTAATCTGTCTGCTGTGCTCCGAACTGATCATAATAACTACCTGATGACCCCAATCAGGTTTGTTAGATCAGTGACAAGCTAAATGAGCAGCTCTCTGGGCATGGGTTGTGTATATGTGTGTACATATATATATATATATATATATATATAGAAACCTGTTACTGTGTGAAACCTATAATGTTTCTGTTTGGGGTTTTATACAAGTTTTACAGCAGAAGGAACACCCAAGTTTCATTTGCCCAGTGACACTCAGCTGCATACTCCAAGGACCAAGACAACATTTAGAATAACATGTGATTTAATAAGACTGATAGTCAGACTGTTTTAGAAATACATTCCAGTGCTGCTTCCAGGCTATATGTAGTAATAAAGTCAAGGCCAAGCTTGAATATCAGCTTCTGCAAATTACTGGCAATTTTCCAATAACAATAAAACACAACCCAATGTTAGACTCTCACTAAGGAATATTTACAACGTCTAACCCTCCAGGTCACAGTGTAGGAGAAATAAATTAACACCGTCTTATGTCAGGTGCACGTTTTCGATATTCCAGATGTTATCCATACCCATATTACTCGTTCAGTCTTCTTCATTGTACCGGAACAGCTTTTTAGGAACATTGCATTTGTCTAACACTTTCTATAGTCTTGTGTACAGAACCTCTGTATTGCGCCATGATCCTGAAGGCATGATTTGCATTTTATCCTCTATACATGTGTACATAGTTGTCAGTAAACATTTAAGTGAATTTTGTTAACACTTTATTATTATTATTCCACTCGATAGGACTAGGGATGAGCTGATAGTCTATAGAGTGTGTATATATTATATACAAAACATCACCTTATCCTGTTGACATATTGTTTAGTATTAGTTGGTAAATACCTGACAAGTTATTGAAAGGACAGCTGTGCATGTGAATGTTCTTTAATCTCACTCCTGCAGACACTGTTGACCATCTGCTCTTGTAAAAAATTTGACCAACGCTGCCAACTCCTGCAAAATGGTTGACCAATCCTGTCCACTCCCACAAAAATTTGACCAATCCCATCTGTTCTCACAAAAAGTTTGTCCAATCCTGTCTGCTCAGACATGTTTTTTTTTCCCCATCCCCATAGTTTGGCTGGGGCGATATCGTCATCAAGTGCTTCTCTTCAGAATTTGCAGTTGTTATAGTTGATGGAAATTCAGAAAGCTGATGGATTTTGCTGATGGAGTTCCTTTCTGACTTTTCAGAAATGTAAAAAAAAAAAATTCTTTAAAAAAAAAAAAACAAAACTTGTGGATAGAAACAAATCTAATGCCACTTTTTTCCTTCTCAAAAACCTTTTTTTCCCATAAAATCTAAGCTATTAATTTGAATATAGCAACGAAGATAGAGCCCCAAAATGAGAAGTCCTTTGTGTTTGTGGAAAGAGAAAGCAGATTGTGTTGTACAATAACAATATAGATTTAATACTAAGCTTTAATAAGCTTTGAAAAGATTTTTACTTCTAAGGAAACATGCCAAATACACAGTTAGTTTAATTAAAACATGCTTAATTAGGGCTAAATTGGGCAGAATTCCTAAGTGTTATTAATCATCATTAACTGCAGGAAATGAGTCACCTGCTGTGATTAATCATGTGATTAACTCGCGTACTTTTCAAATCACCAAACACAACATTACAAAACACACTCTAAGTGCACTATTAGTAACGCACACACACACACACACAATAACTCTATAACTGTACTGAGACAAGGCATAAATGGTATTAGCTAATTACGTGGAATTTGAGCGAGTATAATATAATTATAGTATAATTAAATATATCCTTATAAGAGAACAATTAATATATATTTATGATACACTAGAAGGTCAGACAGTATCATCAAACCGAAAGAGAAAACAAAGTGTCCAGAATTGAGATGTAACTGAATATGAATATATTATTCAGAACGAACAGATGATGTGTTCAAAACAGATACAAATACAGACACGAATAGAAGGCACACTATTCTTTTTCCCCCTCTTTTTCTCTGTTTCTTACTAAGCTCCAAAACAAAACCATATCTCTATACAAACCATTTGTGAAATTCACAAAAGAAATAAGCTTTTATTTATAGAGCTGCCGTTCCACGTCGCAAATCAAGACAACACACAAGACAACATATTTCTTCTGGAGTGTCCAAAATGAATCATTAAATAATTGAAATAATGTTAACCAGTTCATTCGTTGCATTAAAAGAATGTTCTTCAAATTTCAGAAATTTGTTCTGCAAATTTCTCTTTGTTGTTTTATTTTGTGAATGAATAAATGACAGCTCTGGGCATTGTTGCAGTGTTTCTCAGTGCTTCTGGGAGGCATAATCCCAGACACAGATATGGATATTTGCACATAATAATCATGCACTGTTTCTTTGGTGCATTTGCAGCTTTATTGTGAATATTCCAGTTCAGAGTGTATTCAGTATTTGTGCTGTTACAATTTGAGGTTCTGAACTTTATGATTTTACTTTTAAAGTGAGGAGACACACAGTGGCACCACAGCGAAGGCTTTAATGTTTCATTAAGACAAAGGATACTCAGTAGAATAACAGGATGAATCAGGTGACTAGATTAATATTGTCATACAGGTGGAGTATAAGGCTCAGGTGTAGCAGTAGTGTGTGTGTGTGTGTCTGTGTGTGTGTGTGTGTGTGTGTGTGTGTGTGTGTGTTAGTTGAATAGACAGGACTCATAAGTGGGCACCATGTATTTGATGTTGATGAAGGCATCCTCTCCTCCGTAGCGCTCAAACACCTCCAGTGTCTCTTGAATAAGATCTCCGATGTTCTCCCGCTTCTGCTGGCTGTAATCAATGCCATCTCCGCTGTTTGCTGCAAAATACACACACACACACACACACACGTACGTTACCTTCTGTGAGGTGCAACACTCATATAAATAAAACAGTTGACGTAAGTGTGTGTGAGCTCTATAAACATGTGCACACACACACACAGACACACACCAGTCGTTGTGGCTTTGGGCAAAGCAAAGCTGTTCCCGATCAATAAAGGATCAATAAAGTACAACACACAAACACACACACAAAAGAAGGATAAAAATGAGTGCATTGACTTGAACAGGGACCATTCCCAAGCACAATTAGACCTGTAGAGCTCTTTCTCTCTCTCTCTCTCTCTCTCTCTCAGACCCTATTGCTGCTTGTAACTTGCAACTCAGAATTTCCAACCTGAAACTAGGAAAAAAAAACAAACAAAGAAGCTCGGAATTCCTACTTGAAAAGTTGGGAAGCTCTCCTCAACTCCGAGTGTGGCATTTACTTTTAAATTAGTTATACTGTATGTGTTAGGGGTGTAACACGATGCCATTATCTGTATCTGTTGAGTGCTCAAAATATTCAGATCTGTTTTCGGATTTGGATTTATGTATTTGATTTTTGTAACATGTACGCTATTCCTTACAAACACTGGAAAACGCAGAGACAACAGTGCAACAGTTCACAAATTATAACAACAAATAGAAATATACGGAACATTTATTCAACTCTTCAACCACATGCCCAATGGAACTTTCTGGCAACCTTTCTAACAGCTAAACCTAATGTGACTGAGTAAACAAGCTAACTATGTTTCAGAACAACAAAGTCTTTCCCAAATCAAGAAACTGTTATTTACACCTGACAAAAATAACCTTCTAATAATGTTTGATCATATTTACTTCAGTTTTTGAGTTTGCTACATTCCATCAAACATTGTGTATGATCTGCATGAGCTAAGGCACTGTTTAGGTGAGCATACTGGAGCAGACTACTGACGAAAATCTGACACGGACACATCTGTGTTAATGAACTTCGTTCTGTGAGCAGGGTTGCCAGGTTCTGTGTATTGCAGATACTGCAAATCAGAAATGTGCACCACAGTTCACTTGTTTCCACTGAAAAGACTGAGAAAAGTAAGAAAAATGTCTACCTTTTCCTAGGCCCAAAGGCTAGTTTCAAGTCTTTTTTGTGTTTTTGAATTGTAGTTAGATTTCACATTTTTCTAAAACCTGGCAACCCCTCTCACAAGCTTCTGTGCATTGCTCTTTACAGCTCTACAGAAAAGTAACTTTTACATAAAAGAAAACTTGTTTTCTCTTTCAATGCAAAAACCAAAAAAAAAAAAAAAAACCTACCTGCTATTCCTATCTGTATTTGTATTCATTTAGGACACATTATCTGTTCAAACAAAATAACGTGTTTGTATTTGCTTACTCATAAGACATATTCGCTTGTTAAACCTATAACAGTGACTATACATTTTGCTCTTTAGAGGAAGTGAATATACACAGTTATTTGCTACATTGTTACAAAAGACAAACATGGAGGAGTCCATGTTTTTCCACCCTACGGTGTAGCTCGACTTGCTCTGACTTCTGAGTTAAGTTGAACACGACATGTCAGGTAGATGAGAAGAGCAGTTAATTGGATATTTTTTGGTTTTTTCCTCCCTAATTTAGTCTTCGCCAATTCCCACCCACCAGTCAGCTATCTTACAAGAGCTACCAACCAGGGAGGATGAAGGCTAACCCCCTTCCTCTGCGGCACACAAACAGCCAACCGCATGAAACTGCTGCTCATGCTGTGTAACACACTCAGAGGAAAGCGCTATCCGCCCTCTTCCACATACATGATTGGCTAGGGTTTCTGTGACTGATAGGGTTGTGATAGTGTCTATAGTTAAAAGTGCTACACAAATAAAACTGAATTCAAATAAATGACTTCTCAAATGTCCAATCAGGAGAGCAATAGATCACGGATTCAAATATTGACAATGCCACCGCCGTCGCCGCCACCACCAGAGAGCACGGCTGTGGCATTGTCGATATTTGAATCTGTGATCTATTGCTCTCCTGATTGGACATTTGAGAAGTCATTTATTTGAATTCAGTTTTTATTTGTGTAGCACTTTTAACTATAGACACTATCACAACACTGCTTTACTGAAATCTGGATGCAGATTTACATCCTTCATCTGTTTTTCCACAGCAAAACCTGAGAAGTGTCAAACCTTGTTTTGTATCCTGAAAGTTAAAAAATAACACAGCTGGGAACTCTGTAGTACCTCTGTAATCTTGCAAACATAGAAATAATTCATGGCTCCACTGGCTTGGATCGGGTGACTGAATTTGTGCTATAAAAAAAAAAGGATTAACCAGGAACGCAAACATCTCAGAAAAGCTCTAAAAGCAGAATAAATCTTTATCAAAGCCTCCAACAAGCTAACAGGAACAGCAGACCTGTAAGCAAAGAGGAAAACCAGAGCAAACAGAACAATGGTGTAATGTGCAACGATCAACAAACTAAACAAAACAAAAAAAAACATTTTCACCAAACACTGCATTGCTGTGCATATCAGATCCAAAACACCAAAAAATCAACATCCATAAGACCACAATCAGAGCAACATGTGCAGCGTGGAACACAAACACACACACACACACACACACACACACACACAGCCGTAACTATTTACAATTGCATGGGAAAAAAGAAAAAGATTTACTACCCTTAGACTAAAGAATGTGCTGTTGTAGGAAAATAATCAATGATCAGGAAGCAGAGTTATGGTTACCACCCAAAAGTTGCTTATTTTACTGAAGTGTTTTATTCCTCTTATACTACAGCAATATACCAACAAATTTTATGTTTTTTTTTTTTTTTACTCAGTTTATAGTTACATTTAAAGCTGTGGAACATCTGCAAAACTAGTTCTCTCCTGTTATCGCTTATGTTACAGCAGCTATAAACAGGCTTTCCTTCACCAGCATCTCATTTTTTTTTTTTTTTGCCATTTCTCTTCAAATCGCACTGTAGTACTAGTACGTGCTCAGGGTGGCTCGGGCCCGGGGCACTGCTCCTTTGCCCACAAGGGTGAAATTAATTCAGTAACAGTTATTCATTCAGCAGACGCTACTATCTATTAACATTTAAAACCAGCGCTCTATAAGATGAAATTACTGGTGTTTACTGTTAGCGCGTCCTTCTACGTTCCATAAGGAGGATCAATGATCAAAATAATCAAAATAAGTTATGAAAGTAGTCCATCGCTATCCACTGATGTTTGTGTACACAACTGCATAATGCAAATTCTATAAACAATTTGAAATGATGCACGTATAATTCATATTCTTTCTTATAGAGCATGTTTGACTTTACCCTTACGTGTTAGTTAATACATTAACTAACAAACATTACACTAACATGTACTTCAGGTGGTCGTTCTTCACGCACAAATTCGTAAGACTCACGTCTTAGTTAAGGTTAGATCTTCATTAGTTCATGATTATTACATGCCTTAACTCATCATTACTTCATATTTAAGTAAGTATTAATTCAGGTATTAGTGCATGATTATTCATGTACTGTTATTGTAAAGTTACCAACAAAAATCAGAAGCGCTGTTTATGCTAGAAGCTGCACCGCACGATGAGAGGAAGTACATGGCAAACGTGCAAAGAAGACTTTCCCGTGGCAGAAAACGTACTTTTAGAAAGCACTGGCACTGGAAACTCCTTCCATAAATGTCAAATAAATATCTCCTTACAGAAATCTTCACTATATCAACGATTATACATTTATCTTTGTTAAATAACAAGACATTTTTCCCCCAATCAGTTTATTATTAGTCTCAGATTATGTGGAGTTAGGGTTAGGGTTGTTACTATAAAAATGATATTAGAATGAGTGCGTTAATAAAAACGTGACTGAAAAACGTGACACCTTGTGAGCAACCAGATTCGAGAACTCAACAGTGTCGTGGTCTAAATTAATTTATAGCAGCAAGACATTTTTGTGTGTTAGGTTTCACAGATCTTTATTACCACAAGCAACAAATACATCGAGTAGTGTGCGGAAGGATATCAGTGGTTAAAAAAAAAAGAAGTCGAAATATAATTTTTTTTATATTAAAAATTTGCCTCGTCCTTCCTGAGTATGATATAAATATTCTCTAATAACTTATGGCTCCACCTTTTGCCTTTATAACTGCCTCCGATCTCTGGGTATTTTCTGAGCAGTTTTTTTTACATTCTTCCCGACAATTATGTTCTAACTCTGCCAGATTTCTTAGCGAAGCTTTGCCTGTTCTTCTTGAAATATGTGTTGTAACTCTGCCAGATGTCACACCCTGGCTTTTTCAGATTGTGCCTGGAGACTAAGAGGATTATGGCAAAACTTTTTTTTCTTTTGGTTCATTTCAAACTAAAGTTCTGTTTATTTCTTATAGGATGGATTTGGTCTTGTTGCAGTTTTCTTCTTGTTGCTCTTTTTTTTTTTGATATACATTAATTGTAAAAATATTTCCCTTGCATTATATGGAGGATGCAAACAAATGCTGAATTTTTGTAAGACCTAAATCAAGATGATTAAACAAAAAATATCCAGTAAAGTAAAAAAAAAAAAAAAAAAAAAAAAAAAAAAAAAAAAAAAAAAAAAAAAAAAAAAAAAAAAAAAAAAACTGATGGATAAAGAGAAGGTAAAATAAAGGAAATAAAACTTTTTTTTTTCTTTTTTTAAATAAATGGTTGTGTAATGAGTGTGTGGTCCAGACTCTTCCTGCCTGTGTGTGTCTGGCTGGCTCAATTTTTATTCCACCTCATTGTTCCTTTCTGGAACATTTACATAACCGTAGTATACGGAAAAAACTACAAAGATTCCCATTTCATTTTGCCAGAAATTTCTAAGAAATCTGGATGCATTTGGAAGAACTTGAGAAATATTTGGTTGGAAACATACCTACAGACTGACAGAGGAATTTACCAAGCACATGTTCTCTCAACCTCACACTCAGCAGATGGCACGCACACACACACACACACACACTCTCACGCACTCACACACGCACACACAGACGGAAGTCATCTAACATCCTGACAGAGAGAAATGCAGTTGCTGATGCAGTTATCTTTTCGATCTCAATAATCCCCAAAACACCATCTTATAATGGTGAAATTTGGGAAAAGTATGTTCATAATAGAGCTGTCAGGAGTGAAAATTACATCAAAGACACCAGAAAATATTGAGAATGAAATCGAAGAGGTCCAAAATCTGTAAAATATAAAGCCAGGCCCGTATTTGTCTTTGCCATATGCTGTCCAAGGCCAGAGATCCCAAAGGAAGTAACTGGGTGTGTGTTTATAAGCAGCTATGAATTACTAAGTAGTATGATGTGTGTGTGTAGGTGTGTGTGTGTGTGTAGAGCCGAGACCCCAGGTCTCCAGAGGCCTACACACTTCGCAGCTGTTGGAGACTGATGATAGATGGACCAGACGTGGGTTCCATCACACACACGCACACACACTCACATGCACACACGTGCACTCACACACACACACACAAAGCCTACCTGTTCAGAATAAGACAGTAATGCAAACTCGACTACTTGAATAAAGGTTAAAGATAAAGGTCAAATCTTGAGAGTTCTTTAACTAAAAGTTTACACAAATAAATGCAGAAATGTAAGAGCAGCTATTCAAGGAAACTGAAGTGCTACAAACTCGAGTTCATAAACTGGTCTCAGCTAGAGATGTGAGAAGTTGTTTTTTTTTTTTAACTTCTGCTCACTGCTTTTTGTTTTTTTTCTGTGACATTTTTCAACAAATTTAGTTGGTTCCATCAAAATCTAAACAAACTAGTAGCATAATTTAAACTGAAGACGAATTGATGACATTTTCATGTTTCTTTGTTTGTCCCATGAATTTCATATTTGACCAAGTTTAAGGGGTTAAGCAGTTAAGAAATAAATATGACTGAAAAGATTTACTGACAATACAACTACATGTTAACCCTCATAGGGTCACAAAATAAGGACATAGATGTTGGGCCATTACGATCCTCCAGAACAGCTTCAGTGCACCTTCAGTGCACCTTGGCATCAGTTGTACAAGTCTCTGGAACTGTACTAAAGGGATACCGCGTTCTTCCAAAAGAGGTTCCCTCACTTGGTGTTTTGATGATGGCAATGGAGAACGTTGTTGAACACATGGCTCAAAAATCTCTTCTAGGTGTTCATCTGGTGACTGAGAAGGCCACAGCATGAACACATTCAGCGAGCCTTCGTGCATGTGGGTGGAGTCATCCTGGAAGAGACCACTCCCATCAGGATAGAAATGTTACATCATAGGATAAAGGTTTGTGGTGATTTGTAGTGACCTTTCACTCTAAGGGGACCCAAACGGTGCCACCAAAATCCAGTTAGTAGAACAGGGACACTGTTTATTTCCTTTAGCTTTTCACCCATCTGACTTTGAAAACAATCAAGTGACTTTCCAGGTCCCAGTGATGATCTAATGGTGTGAGCAGGAAGCAAGTACCTCCTTAAACCCCTTAAGAGGCCTAATAAACATGTCTGATTTAGTGTCTGAAAATCTTCACTGGTCTGTACTCTGAGACGGTGCATGATGTGCTTTAAAGACCCACACAGGCAACAGCCAATGACAGAGGAGGGGAAAAAACCCAAAATGGCACAGAGATGTAGAAGTACTCGCTTTGGAGCACATGCAAGATAAGCTCATGGAGCTTTGAGAATATTTGCTTTTTTATAACCAAATCTTCATCCACTGTCGTTTCTCAGACATAAACAAGCCTGGCAATATGCAAGAATGTCCAGCTCCATCTTTATAGGATTTCGAGGATTTGTTTCAGTCTGAAACTCATTATGTGTGTGATACTCTGTGTCTAGTGTGCACAGCCTTATAACAAAAGCTGACTCTAATTGTGAGATGCTGTGAACTCTGTTTAAGTATAATATTCCCACTTTTAGCAAAGTGAAGACATACAAATACAAATGTGCTCGCACACACTCTTCCACCACCTGTGTGTGTGTGTGTGTGTGTGTGTGTCAGGGGTGTGGGTTTAAATTCTTCTCTTTAGATGCCCCACAGCAAAAGCCTTTCTGCTCTTTTCCCCCCATTTCCTGCAGCCATGTTTTCAACCCCGAGGCCATTAACAATTTTTAGAAACAATTATGAAATGTGGTGGAAGAAAGAGGACAGGTTTTGATTTATGAAGCGCAGTTCTTATTGGAATGTTTAAGCCCCTGATAATACAGTTTAAAATTGTTAAAAGATTCTTTCTCATATTCGCTCTCTTTGTCAGATTTTAATAAATATTTGCCAAGGGTACATTAAAGGCAAAAGTTTTCTTGAACTGAAATATACGTTATAAGAAACACTTGTACACCTGCTCATTCCAGTTAATCCAATCCAATCATTTGCCAGCAGTGCAGAGCATGACATAATGTTCAGATAATATTCACATCAAACATCAGATCAGGGAAAAATGTGATCTCAGTGACTTTGACTGTAGCATGGCTATTGGAGCCAGATGGGATGGTTTGAGTATTTCAGAAACAGCTGATCTCCTGGGATTTTCACAAACAACAGCCTCTAGAGTTTACAGAGAATGGTGTGAAACACAAAAAACATCCAGTGAGCAGCAGTTCTGCGGATGGAAACAGCTTGTTGATGAGAGAGATCAGAGGAGAATGGCCAGACTCTTTCGAGCTGACAGAAAGTCTATATCTACATCTACAAGTAATCATTCTTTACAACCGTGGTGAGCAGAAAAGCCTCTCAGAACCCACAACACGTCAAACCTTGAGCCGCATTGGCTACAACAGCAGAGGACCACATTGGGTTTTACATTGGGTTCCTACCAGTCAGGAGGCTAGAGTGGGAACAGGCTGGAATCGGACAGTTGAAGATTGGAAAAATGTTGCCTGGTTTGATGAATCTCGATTTCTGCTGCAACATGCAGAGGGTAGGATCAGACGTTGGTGTCAACAGCATGAATCCATGGATCCACCCTTGTTCCTTTTTCGAGGTTTCTTCCTGTCATCTTGGAGAGGTTTTCCTTGCCACTGTTGCCTCTGGCTTGCTCATCAGGGCTCTAAATCTACATCTTGGTTTCTGTAAAGCTGCTTTGTGCCGATATCTATTGTTAAAACTGAATGGAATTAAATAATAACCGCCAAGATATTGGTAATGGCAATACTAATAGCGGTGGTGGTGATGATCAAAATAGCAGGAATACTTCTGCTAACAGAAGGCAGAAGTTGGGGTGTAACAGTTGAGACTCTGGAGATGGTTTAGGCTCTCTGGGCAGCAGGTATTTAACAGCAGAGTCCAAGACAGAATCCAATAATCAGAAATTCAATAAACAGGCACAGGTTAAAACATGGGTAAATCCACAGATCAGAACAATCCAAAGAGTAAATCACACACAGCAAGGGGCAGAACACTGGAACACAAAAACACAGATCGAAGGCTCAGAACTTACTCAATACAAGTACTGGCAAGACCTTGCGAAATGCGTTTACTTTTAAATGAGTTATACTGTATATACTAGCATTTGCTGTAGATCAATCAAAATACTGACATATTCGCTTGTTAAATCAATAAAATATATGTACAATTCACTGTTTCAAGTAAGTATATATTACAGTCATTACAGTTAACTTGCTAGAATTGGAACAAAAAAAGGAACATGAAGGTGTCCATGTTTTTTCCCCCCTACTTTGTATCTCTAATGCACGGAAGTCGAAAATGACGTCATTATCCCAAGTTCCAACTTCCCACTTCTGAAGTCAAAACAAAAGCCTTATGCTGCATTCGAGATGAAATTGCAACTTGTAATTCCCTGCCTACAACTGATAAAAGCCACCGAAAACGCACTCTTAACTTGACATTTCAGTTCATTACCTTGGGGTAGTCTTCTCATCTACCAGTTCCTTCCCCATTTACGGAGTGATGTCAAATCAACATGGCCGCTCACACTGTGAACAGTGTAAAGTCCCCCTTCTCTACTGTTAAATTAATTTATAGCAGTACTGGCTATAGATCAGTTAATATACTGTTAGAGATTGATTAAATCTATAACACTGACCATACTGCTCGCTGTTTTGTGAAGGTAATCATTAATATTAGAGTTATCACTAACGTTAGCTGGCTAGCTTGTTGCCAAGCTTCTCGCTATTTTCCACTGTTGTTGCTGTGCTGCAATTTCAGTCCCAAATTTTTAATGCATTCGTTTGAAGTTTGTATGAGCTTTTCATGCTCTAACCGAGCAAACAAAAGACAGGCTTTCATGGAGGCGTCCATGTTTTTTTTTTTTCCCCACTTCGCACATCGGACGTGCCGAGGTGGGAAATGACAGTATTACAAATTGCAAAGTACCATTTATAAGGTACCACGAATGCGGCATTAGTCCACAGAACAGGAAGTAGGCAGTTAGAACTCAGGGGAGGGCTCCCTCATGTCATGGCCTGAGCTGATGTGACAGTGAGTAGGAGTCGGGGTGTTTTGGTAAGAGTCAGACGTGTCACCTTTTGTCTCTCATGATGATACACATTTTTGTTGTTTGCTGTGTGCCCTGTTTTTTTCCAACAAGGTCATGTCACTGAATTTTGGGATCAGATTTTGAAATTTTGAGGGTGAAAATTTATTTATTTATTTATTTATTTTATTTATTTTGTACAGGAAGTGCATCTCTGTCTCAAACTAATCTACTGTGCAATGAGTACACAGTTTCTCCTCCCTGGCCTTTTTCAAGGTGAGATTTTGGGCAATGAAACTGTACCTGGTCAGATTCTCTCTCTCTCTCTCTCTCTCTCTCTCCCTCTCTCTCTCTCTCTCTCTGTGTTTTTCCAGTTGGCATTGTTATGTCTGTTGTAACTCAAGTCATGCCTGTTGTTGTCTATCTCCCCCTCCCTCTTTTTCTCTCTTTCTTCATCCCCCTCTCACTGAAGTTGATAAGAGCAACAGCTGCATCCTTCTCGCACCTACCCCCACCCAATCCCAGCGTTTTTCCACACCTCCCTTCATCATCCCCTGCTCCTGCTATAACTATACAGAACCTGTTTGTCCTTGTCAGTGGCACACACACACACACACACACACACACACACACACACAGACACACACACACACAGTTGGTAGACACTGTATTACACATTGCAGTGTAACACTGTGTTATAACTTCACACCCCACACTGCACCAAATGAGCCACTAAAGCACTCCACTACAACTGACACACACACATGCTCTTATGAAACAGTATGCTCACTTATGAAACACACACACACACACACACTCTTATGACTCTCTTATGAAACAGTATGATTGTGGAGTGGTGCTGCAGAAACAAAGGCATAGAAGAGATTTCTATATAGCCTAGAACAGCTGTGTGTGTCTCAAACTTAGCTGAACATTTGTGCTGTAGCACACACCATTAGTGTGTGTGTGTGTGTGTGTGTGTGTGTGTATGCAAAGAAGCAGGAGTAGCATGGCATGTCTCAGTATAGTAGCTCTAATTTAAAAAGACATTACTGGGAGAGAGAATGGGAGAGGAGTGTGAAAACAGTGGGGCATGAGAAAGAAGAAGAAGAGAAGAGAGAGAGAGAGAGGTGGTGGTTGGTGGACCCTCAGCTGTCCCACTCATGGATAAAGCCCCATTTTTCAGGCACTGAACCTGAAACCAGATGTGGCCATCACACACACACACACACTCTCTCACACACACTTATGTATTATGTATTATGGAGTGCTTGGGGTGAGACAGAGAGAGATCTGAGAGTGTGGTGTGAGGCAGTGTGTGAGACAGTGTGGGTTGAGGCAGTATGGGGTGAGGCAGTGTGTGAGACAGTGTGGGTTGAGGCAGTATGGGGTGAGGCAGTGTGTGAGACAGTGTGGGGTGAGGCAGTGTGGTGTGAAGCAGTGTGGTGTGAGGCAGGGTGGTGTGAGGCAGTGTGGTGTGAGACAGTGTATGAGACAATGTGGTGTGAGGCAGTGTGGTGTGAGGCAGTGTGGTGTGAGGCAGTGTGGTGTGAGGCAGGGTGGTGTGAGGCAGGGTGGTGTGAGGCAGTGTATGAGACAATGTGGTGTGAGGCAGTGTGGTGTGAGGCAGTGTGTGAGACAGTGTGGTGTGAGGCAGGGTGGTGTGAGGCAGTGTGGTGTGAGGCAGTCTATAAATGTAGACAAACTCTGAAGGGGAAAATAGCAATAAATATACACTCAATGTCCACTTTATTAGGAACACCTGCACATTCATGCAGTTATCTAATCAACCAATCATGTGGCAGCAGCACAGTGCAAAAAATCATGCAGATACACATCAAGAGCTTCAGGTAACGTTCACATCAAACATTAGAATGAAGAAAAAGTGTGATCTCCTGGCATGGTTGCTGGTGCCAGATTGGCTAGTTTGAGTGTTTCATAAACTGCTGATCTCCTGAGAATTTCACACACAATAGTGCATTTACTTCAATTTACGTACATCATCACTCTTTACAACCGTGGTGAGCAGAAAAGCATCTCAGCATGCATAAAACATCGAACCTTGAGGTTGATGGGCTACAACAGCAGAAGATCACATTGTGTTCCACTCCTGTCAGCCAAGAACAGGAATCTGAGGCTACCACGGGCACAGGCTCACCCAAACTGAAACTGCAAACCGCTAAACTGAAATGTAGAAACCAAAGCACACGAGTACATTTCCATAAACGATGTTGTGATTATCGAACAGAGATTTTACGTGTTTATTTTATATGTTTATCTGTCAGTATTTTTTAAATATATGTGAATTGTGTAAGTTGTACAGATGAAACAAATACAAATACATTATCTTAATTGAATAGACGTCTTCTAAGCAGACACAAATACAGACACAAATAGGTGCACTATTCTTTTTTTTTTTACATTTATTTTAAAGAAATGTTTCACTGGGCATCTGGTTGAGACTTGAGGTGTGCATTGGCATTGGGATCCCAGATTAGTCGTGAGCGAGAACACAGATATGAAACTCACAAAAAACAAAGAGAAGAAGAAAGTACTGCACTATACATTTAATTTATAGCATCCTTAGTAACTGCTTCGTCAGGGTAGTGGTTTAAATAACTCTACTATTTTTTCCCCTCATCTTCTCCCCAATTTGGTCTTTGCCACCAACCAGCCAGCTCTGCCCTATTATATGACTTGTGCTTCCTCCATGACGCATGAAGCCAGCCAAGCGCATCTTTTCGAACTGCTGCTCATTCTGCATCACAGGGCAGCGTAACACTCTCAGAGAAATACTGCTATCAGCCCACTTAGGCATACATGATCTGAAAGATGCCCATGATTGGCTAGTGTTATTGTGACTGACAGGGGAGAGAGAGTGTGCCCCTCCCACCCAGACAGCATGGCCAATTTTGCTCTCTTGAACTCGGATGGCTTTGACTTTCCAGGATTCAAAATATCAAAAATAATTCAAAATAGCAATATTAGCTTTTAACATGTAGGCAAACCATGCAACTGAACAAACTGGTGAATGAATCTGAACGAATCATTTAGGTGAATGGGCTGAAATGACTCAAGCCACTGAAAAGAATTCCATTTCTGGTGCAGATTCTCTCTCTCTCTCTCTCTCCCTCACACACACACACACACACACACACACACACACACACACACACACACACACACACACACACAGCATTCGACCTTCCATGTGGTGTGTTAATAGTGTCTCTATTAATATTCACAGCTTGTATTACTGCACTGTAAGAACAGGTGTGTGTGTGTGTGTGTGTGTGTCATTTACAGTCATTAATGGGTGTGTGAACATATGGCTAATTAAAGACAATACATGCTAATGTTATCATTTGTTTCTGCACATGCAGTCTCACCCTATATTTCTCTCTCTCGTTCTTATTCTCTCTCTGTGGAGTGTGTTTTATATACAGGTGGAAAAACATGAAAAAGTTAATCATGTTTTGACAACACAATATTACAGATTTTAAATGATCATATTTATCACTGAAACGATTGAATTATTTTCTTAGAAAAACTGTGAATATAGCTATTTTAAATTGTCACTAAGTTATTAAAACAATTTACAAAAAGCTGATATTGATATTGACTCTGATATTCACTTGATTTGTGGCCCACACTATGCCCAAACACCAGCTCAGACTATGCCCAAACACCACCCCACACTGCACCTAAACACCATCCCACAATACATCCAAACACCACCCCACACTGCACCTAAACACCATCCCACACTGCACCCACACACCATCAACACTGCACCCACACACCATCAACACTGCACCCACACACCATCAACACTGCACCCACACACCACCCCACAATACACTCAAACACCATCCCACACTATACTCAAACACCATCCCACACTATACTCAAACACCATCCCATACTACACTCAAACACCATCCCACACTACACTCAAACACCATCCCACACTGTACTCAAACACCAGCTCTAACTACACCCTCACACCAGCTCATATTAAGCCCACACTACACCTAGATCCCAGATCATATTGTACTCAAATACCAGCCCACACTACACCCAAACACCAGCTCACACTACACCAAAACCCAACCCACACTACACCCAAACTTTAGCTCACACTACACCCAAACACCAGCCAAAGCTACACTCAAACACCAAGCCACACCACATCTAAAACCCAGCCCATATCAAACCAGCCCTCATTAAGCCCAGACACTAGGCCACACTGCACCCAAACACCAGCTCAAACTAGAACCAAACACCAGCTCAAACTAAGCCCAAATACCAACTTGCACTACACCCAAACACCAGCTTGAAGTACATCTAAAAATCTGTGTCGAGGCAGGAGCACCTTCAGACGGCAAGTAGCGTGACCCTTCATACATAGGCAACTTTTTTTTTTTTTGCCATTTTTCATGTATTTCTTACAATCCTGAGATGTGAGAGGCACAGGGAGCCAAGCTGTACCAAAGAAGAACATAGGAACTTTATTTGCTAGCACATACTCTACACATATATGCCAAGAGAGTGTAATATATATAATGCCATCTACTTGTAGTTGCATGTCCAGTACAGTACGAGTTTAGTAGTGTTTGGTAGGATACTATGTGTCCGGAGTTGGTGGTATCATCAGACTAATGAATTCAAAGAACAGTCATTTTGGCTGAGAATAAAAGCACTCATCCTCCATCAAATGGCTCTCTCTACATTAATGGAATGATGGGACTCCAGAAAGCAGTTCTGCCCTGTGACCGCTAAGACATACCCACGGGGCTTATTAGCATTCAGCCCCATGCCTACTGGCTTTTTATTGGTGGAAGTTATTTATGGATGTAATTTAATAGGCTGGAGAATAGCATGGGGCGGCATGTGAAGTTATAATGGGATGGAGTAATTGAATACGTTTTGGAATGTCGCATTCAACTCACTAGCAGACCTTTAACATTTAACGCTATTTACCTACACAGTGTGTGTCTGTGTGGTTGTGGTCTCTAATGATCTCTGTTGTCAAAAGATCGTTTCCCCTATGGCTTCATAATGGATGACAAACATGCACACGCTCTGTGTGCCTGCTGAGATTCACTCTTAACACACATTACCCATAATTCTCCATATCCTCGTTAAGCTACCATCCCTGCACGACAGAGCTCACTAACTGTGAGCAGTGTACACACTGAGTGAGTCCACAAAATGCCAAGATGCAACACAAGCGTAGCATACTGCCCTCCACTGCTCCCATTCACCCCTAAATGTGTGTCCAGCAGGCTACATATACACACACATACTGCATGACAGTACTTAAAGCAAAAGATAAAGACAGTTCTTCTCTAATGAGGTATGTAATGCAGAGACAGAGAGAAAGTGAGTGAGAGATAGAGAGAGAGAGTATACACTGATATATTTAACAAGTAGGAATGGGACGTGCTTTTCATTGCCTGACACCATCAGACGTCTCATCAGTGTACTGTGGTAAAGTGATAGTGCCTCACTGGCTAGCTCATTAGAGACTGCACTCACACAGCTCTTCCCCTCTCTCCCCTTTTTTCCTTCTCTCTTTGTCTCAACCACCCTCCTGCGTTCTCTTAAATTGCTGCCATTAGCCAAGTGCAGGTCTGTTTGTTTCCATATTTCTTATTGGATTGTATTTGTCTGCTGCTCTGTGTGCGTGTGTGTGTCTGTGTTTGTGTGTGGCAAGCTCATTATAGGAATAGCCAAACCAACGAGGTTAGAGAGCACCATAAAACAGTTTTTCTGGTCGCCTTGTGTACACATATGAACACACACGCTCACACACACAGCAGAAAGATTAGAGTAGATTAAAGAGTACACCTCATTAGAGTTTGTTGCAGTCTCACAGCTATAACTCATGCAGCACACACTGTTGCCTGGCACAAAGCTACGTCCATCACAACCTAAACACTAGCACAAAGCCATGTCCATCACAACCTAAACACTAGCACAAAGCCATGTCCATCACAACATGAACAACAACACAAAGCCACATCCATCACAACCTAAACAACAGCACAAAGCTACGTCCATCACAACCTAAACAACAGCACAAAGCCACATCCATCACAACCTAAACAACAACACAAAGCCACATCCATCACAACCTAAACAACAACACAAAGCCACATCCATCACAACCTAAACAACAGCACAAAGCCACATCCATCACAACCTAAACAACAACACAAAGCCACATCCATCTCCATCACAACCTAAACAACAACACAAACCCACATCCATCACAACCTAAACAACAGCACATAGCCAAGTCCATCACAACCTAAGCACTACCACAAAGCCACATCAATCACAGCCTAAACAACAACACCAAGCCACATCCATCACATCAGCACAAAGTCACCTCCATCACAAACTATACACCAAAAAAAAAAAAAAAAAAATCATTGTGGCACAGAAAATTCATGGTGTCCATTTGGGGTCATTTTGCCAAAAGTCTTGGGAACCCCTGACATATCCAATTCCGTAAGAAACTCAACACCAGCACAAAACTACTTCTATCACAAACTAAACACCAGCAGAAAGTCACCACAAACTATATACCAGCAAAATGCTACCTCTAGCACAGATTTTACACCAGCACAAAGCAAACACTAACACAAACTAAACACTGGCACAAAGACAAAACATGACACAACAGAAACTCAACACCAGCATAAATCCAACACTAACATCACTCACAGAAACGCAAATCCAGCCCAAACTCAACACTAACACAAACCTGCCTTTAATCACAAACTTAACAACAGTTCAAACAAACTCAACACAAACAGAACCTCATTTGGTAAAACATTCCTGGGTTTAGATGAAAATACGATCAGTGCTACAGGCTACACAACACTGAGGCACTACAATGCTTTATAATGGAGTTATAATGTTGCTTTATGATGGCAATAGTTTATAATGGAGACAGATTATAGAGGCACAAAACTGACCTGAGGAAACAATTTTAAATGCATGTACACTTAGTTATGTTGATCTTGACAGTTTAATGAAGCTTTTATAAAAAGTATGTTTCCAGCACAATTTAAACCTTCTCTCACATATGAATCATACCGTATACTCGTTCACCACTCGTGTGTAATGGTGACTACTGAGTCAGAGTTTCACAGCTCATCCCTTCATCTATTCCTTTGTTTGTATGTTTATTGTCCCAACAATTCGTCCTTTCTCTATTGGCCCTCACCCTTGTCATTTTTTTGTAGCCAGTGCATGTTTCCTCCAAAGCATATTATGTGTATGTCTGTGTGTGTGTGTGTGTGTGTGTGTGTGTGTGTGTGTGTGTGTGTGTGTGTGTGTGAGTGAGTGAGTGAGTGAGTGAGTGAGAGAGAGAGAGGGAGCGCGAGAGAGAGAGGGAGCGCGAGAGAGAGAGGGAGCGCGAGAGAGAGAGAAAGAGAGTATGAAGCGTTTAGCGGCGTTTCACAGAGCTCCCCAGCTGCAGCAGTAAAACAGCATGCACAAACAATGCCACCCACATCTATTTTTTATGACATGAATCTGGAAAAGAGCGGGCCAGATGGGTCTCTAGTGGCTACTCTGCCTCTCATGCACTCATTAATTACCCAACTCCCCTTTGTATCCCACTTTCCCTCGCTCCATGTCCATCATGTGATATTCTTGTGTCACTGAGATCATTTAAATTAATAACTTACAAAAAAAATAAAACATGAGAAAAAAAAACCCTATGCAATGAGCAAGTAAAAAAAAAAAGAATAAGAAAAAGAAAAAAGAAAAGAAAAAAAAAACCCCACATAGCTCTTTTTTTTTTTTTACTTTAACGCCGAGATCAGATCAGTTAGCTAGTGATACTGGTTAATCCCAGCATCATGTTTGCCTCAGGCTGAACAAGTTGACACATTCAATTCAATATTGATCATCCAAGGAGGTCAAACCTTTCATCTGTCTTTACAACATTCCTGAAAAAGACGTACAACTGAAGGGAAAAAATATATATAATGGGTCAGGAAACACTGGGATGCCTTCCAGGGATGTCAAATCTCCTTGCATAGTAGAACCTCGTAACCTTGGATGGTTACAGAGGAATATGAGAAGATCGAAAATCTGTTTAAAACCTGCCTTTACCTTCTGTGGGGTAACTATAACTGTAACTGCATTAAAAAAGTGTTTCACATTACATTTATTTCTACTACTGCAATGTTGAGTGCTTGATTCTATTCTGATTGGTCAGAAAGTGTTTATTAATTTTCTTTATACTACAGCATGGCATTTTTGTAACACAAAAAAAACAGAATTGTGGATATGGTGAAGTTTTCTGTTAGGAGACGTTTATTTAACATGAATGGAAGGGGTCTGGGATTGTTATAGGGGATTGTTCAGGAAGAGGAGTTTGCACTTTGTCTCTTCTCAGAAACATTGACAAGCTGTGTATTTGTCTTATTGACTTCAAGAGAGAGAATACAGACGAGGTTGGTGAGTGACCAACTGCTTAAAATTGCTATAATAAAGTTAATGATAACAGGAACTAATTTGTCTCATGGTTAATTCCATTACATTAAAGGTAAACGCTGTGTGTCTTTCATTAATAATTAATAAACTAACCATTGTAACTGTTGGCAAATCACTATGGTATAAGCAGAACAACACATTTCAAACCCTGCTTTTATATGAAAATAATCCATTTAGTGTCGGGCCATATTGCACAACTCTGACGTGGATTACTGTCGTTTAACAGAACAATCTGCCATATGTTATTCCTTGTATAACACAACTTGGACAGCAGTTCCAGTTGTAAGGTTTATATTAATCGTTAAAGTGCGTACATTATCGTTTCAACATAAACATGTAATTGTTGATATGATGAGGTTTCCATAAGGAGATGATTATTTAGCATTTATGGAAGGAGTCTCCAGTATCAACTTTAAATTTCCAACAACAACGTGGCACAGCTAGCTAGCCAATACCCACCTTTACCCTACAACAATTTTAAAAAATACTAATTCGAAAAGAGTACACAATACTCTTAAACAAAGCTGATGATTTGTTAATGGGCAATAAGTCTTGAGTGGTGTAGCAGTAATTTGGAGTGCCTCCTTCATTTAGCCTTGAATCTTTGAATCTTGGCTGTGATCTAAACAGACATATAAACACACACATTCAGAGGGAGAGTCCACATGTGAAAAGAGTCTGGTCTTGGACTTACGGTACTGGTGGCATCAACAGATGGTGTTTACTCACAGATTGGCTTGAAGCATAATTTCTAATCACTGAGTACATTTAACACCTTCAACTCCCGACGTATTACTCACTTATTCACCTTAATGCATATTATTCAATAGCTGTTATGAATTATATGACATATCCTGGGGTTTTAAAGTGTTAAAAGTGTTTTAATACTTTTTATTTATTTATTTATTTTATTTTATTTTTTACAAGCGATAACCTAAGGGCAT
This sequence comes from Pangasius djambal, assembly GCA_022985145.1. Taxonomy (NCBI): domain Eukaryota; kingdom Metazoa; phylum Chordata; class Actinopteri; order Siluriformes; family Pangasiidae; genus Pangasius; species Pangasius djambal. Next base: position 23,798,230 of record CM040984.1, on the reverse strand, counting down.
TTGTCCACCACAATTATTTTGTCTTAGGATGTGCATTATTTACCACAAAGAAATGTATCGCATATGTTCTTATACAGAGAGACTGGATCACCAAGAGAGAACACACAAACAAGAATGCTATGATTCTGTTATGCCGTGTATTATTCTGTTATCCTCCAGGTGACAGCCACAGCTAGAAAAGAACTCAGAGGGGAGAGGGGGAAAGAGAGAGAGAGAGAGAGAGAGAGAGAGAGAGAGATACACTTTAACGTGATGGTAGGGTTTGACTGGCATGGGAAGCACAAGCACACTGACATTTAGAGTGTGTGATAACAAACCAGTCTCCCTGCCTTCAGTCACACACACACACACACACACACACACACACACACACACACACAATACAACTGAGAGTACTCCTGATGGGCTGATGGTATAGCCTGAGGACTACTATCTCTAGAAATGCAGCACTAAACCCCCACTGTGCATCACCCAAAGTGCACTTTAAAAATGCAGTAAGCAGGAATAAAGAATGCCTGGCCTCCTGATTCCAGAGTGTGTTCTCACTCTAACCCAAGCTTCCCTTAACTTGTTGCAAGTGCATATTTTAGCTGCTTGTTATAACATTAGATTAACCTTATTTCAGCCAATGGCAAGGGATAACACCTGGATACCTTCTTGTGCACATGCGCACACATGATCTTCCAACAAAATCATATAGCCATCTTTCCCTTTCTTCTTCTTACCTTATACACTGTACACGTCGAACCTTGTTCACTTCATAAAGCTAACCGAAATCTGTGGCTGATAGCCTGAGCTGGGTGACCTTGTGATCTTGCTGAACTTGTTAACCACCACTCACTGCACGTTCTGCGAGTCAGTTACTCATTTGTCTTGCTGCTTAGTACAGAACTGTTTTTGTTGCTCGGTATGTGCCACTTGGTTGTGGTCGAGTGGTCCTCCCTCACCATACTTCACCCTTCACTACTGAGCTTGCAAAGTTAGCTGGACTATGCTAACAGACATACAGGGAATGGAGCTGGGTTCCATTCTTTCCCTTGTATCTCTGTCAAGTGGAGTCTCCCTTGTCACTTTGATTCAGTCTCACAGCCTCCATGGTCTCCTGATAAGCAAGTGTGCACAACTAATGCAGTTGAGTGGTTCTCCATCGCTATACCACCCACTGTTTGCTGCTGAGCCTGCTATGCTAGCTAGATTTCTAACAAACAACACTGGGCCCGAAGTGCGGTGTCCCTACGCATGCCCTCATTCTTCCCTCCAGGCCTCTTTTAGTACCAGACTTTTCCAGATGCACTGCCATCTAGCCAGCTAGTGGGAATGTGGCTACGTGGCACTACTATAATAGCCAGAGTGCTAATGTAACTCACTGGGGATAAAATTAGGTTCCCCCTATTGATCCTTCATTCTCTCCCCTGAGTCATTTTTTCCCCTTTTCTCTGTGGTGCTTTTCTTATCTTTCACATCCCTTGCGCCCGAAGACCTGGCCTGTGGCTACATACTTCTACTGTGTTCTCCCCATCATAACGCATGCTTCTCTTGGTTGGCTACCAAGCTGTAAGTGACTAATGAGCCATGCTGGAGGACTCACGCTTATGAAGTCTGAACTCCCTGCAATCTAAGTATGAGCACTGAATATATGTCTGTGTGTAGTCTGAGAGCTGGTTTTCCCTCCCATCCTCATCCAATGAGTTACATCTATGGTCATGTCTGGGAGATTTTTCCAGGCTGACAGTAAACTTACAGTCAAACTGTAAAGTTCATCACTGGCTTTATTAGCTAGAATCTGAATTAGCCTCTAACATTTCACATGCAGTGCTGGCAAGCTCTAAACAAGCTGTGACAGCCACCTTTGAAATGGTGATGGCCTAAATTGGATTGGGGGCTGACGTGCAAAGGATTTCACTGTTCTACAGTGTAAGGATTTCACTGAGAGCATTAAAAGAGGTTTTGGACCATTAGCTATACCATGCCAAGGATCTGTGTTGGATACTTTAGCTAACATGAAGGGTTATGAATTGACTGGCCTTGTCTGCCATTGATGCTTGTATGAGGTCGCTGGTGGTTTCACTGGACAAAGCACAACATCCAGATGTATGCTGGTCAAGCAAGAAATGCGAATGCACTGCTCACATTCTGGTCTTACAAGATTGCCTTGTGTATGGTGCACACAGGCTATTTGTTAGCCATTCTGCTGCTTGCTGCTATGCATCTATCAACCTCTTTGTAGCAGAGCTGATCTAAACTGTAGTACATGCTTCAGTCCCACCATAGGGACCCCCTTTTCAGGGTTCAGGGCCCAATCAATATTAGACTCCATCACATTTGCCACTCTAGCCCAATACGTTTGTTTCATCTTGGATTAAGAAGACTGAAAATGTAGTCCCCAGGGTTCAGAACAAGTTATACTCAACATACTTTCTTGTTCAGAAGGACAGTGGTTTTCATCCCATTTCAGATTTGAGAGGGCTGAACTTGTTCCCTGCCATTCGCATGTTGCTGCTATCAGATGTTACTTATGCTATGAAACCACAGGACTAGTTCATATAATTGGAGCTGCATGATGCATATCTTCATGTCCCCATCGTCCCAGAACACAGATGCTTTTGAGGTTCGCCTTTCAAGGACAGGTATTCCAGTTCAATTCAGACACTACTGTGACAGTCTGATCACAAATCACGAGGCTAGCACGAGGTCGCATAATGCTCTCCACGTTGCAGGTGGACTCAACCACAGAAGGCCTCACTGAGAGCAGTACACTTGCTGGGATGACACAGTGGACATGCCATCAAGGCAGCACACACACTTGGGAGAATTGTGTCTGCATGCAGAAAATGGTGTCCTCTGAGAAACACTTGAACTATTTACTGCACTTCTTCCTGGCAGAGTTGGACAGTCCACTGGGACAGACTACACTGGCCCACAAAATGCATCACTGTCTACTACGTATATATTTTTCCACCTCTATCACCAATTCTGCCCATGCCGAACAAAATTCAGCAATCAGACAACAGACTCCTTGGTTTGTAATACTGTTCTCACTTGTGGTTGGCACATTTTGGGGGATCATTAGACAAAGAGATTTGCCATCTTCAGCCAGGTTACCTACCTGTAGGTTTGCCCCTTTGGAGTGAACTACGGATTGAAGACTGTGACCTGGCAGCCCAGGAAGCACTCCTGACCACAATAGATACTAGATAATACTAGATAATAGATACTCTTGCTTTAACCACATTTTCCCATAGTGACTATATTATTGACCAAGTAGTAGAGTAGCTGATAAACACTACATCATTTCATTTTCTTAAGGTGCATAATCAAGATAATTAATCTACCTTAAGTATTTCTTGACGATTGGTCTAAAGCAAACTTGACCAGTTTTCAAGATGCTTCACTGATCAATATTTACATTTGCCCATTTGGCTGATGCTTTTATCCATAGCAACTTACAACTGAGACAGGATACAAGTGAGCAGTTGAGGTTAAGGGTCTTGCTCATGGATGCAACTGTGGCAGTGGTGTTGTTGGGATCTGAACTAGCCCCAAGCCTTAACCACTGAGCTACCGCTTCCTTTATTTGGGAGTTTTTATGGCTGCAAATTATTTATAATCCTTCTTCAAGCTTTCCTTATTTTTATCCAAAGACAGAGACAAGATTTTTTGTTGGCACACATGTGATTTAATTCTTAACATTTTTCGAGGAAATATGCTGGTTAAGGAACATTACATTTGATAAGATTCAGACGGGACTGAAATATGAGATAATAGAAGTTTTACTTTTAAATTTCACAGCTGTTGGTCTTTAAAACAGGCAAAGGATATACGGGTCCGGAAGTATTTGGACAATGACAGTTTTTGTGATTTCGCCTTTATACTCCACCACAATGGATCTGAAATAAAACAATCAAGATGTGATCGAAATGTAGACTTTCAGCTTTATTTTAAGAGGTTCCACAAAAATATGGCATTTACCATTTAGGAATTATAGCCATTTTAAATAAAGTGCTTCCATTTTCAGGGGCTCAAAGGTATTTGGACAATTGACTAACAAGAAGTTAATTGAACAGGTGCGGTCCATTCCCTCATTACTTCAAGACAAATGAATCAGATAAAAGGTCTGGAGTTGATATCAGGTATTGAGTTGGCATTTGGCAGCTTTTCAACTGGAGCTACCAATATGAAGTCCAAGGAGTTCTCAATGAAGGAGGCCATCATTAGGCTGAAAAAACAACATAAATCTATAAGAGAGATAGCAAAAACCTTAGGTGTGGCCAAATCAACAGTTGGGTACATTCTTAAAAAGAAAGAAAGCACTGGTGAGTTCAACAACATCGAAAGGCCTGGAAGACCACAGAAGACAACTAAAGTGGATGATTGCAGAATCCTTTCCTTGGTGAAGGCTGCCAAAGGAACAGGCTCATTGGTGTTTACTGATGATGTCACTGCTGACAGAAGTAGCAAGATGAATTCTGAGGTGTATAGGGCTCTACTCTCTGCTCACATTCAGCCAAATGCTACAAAACTGATAGGACGCTGCTTCACAGTGCAGGTGGATAATGACCCTAAGCATACTGCGAAAGCAACTCGACGTTTTGAAGCCAAAGAAATGGAATATTCTTCAATGGCCAAGTCAGTCGCCTGATCTCAACCCAATAGAGCTGCTTTTCACTTACTGAAGACAAGACTGAAGGCAGAAAGACCCACAAACAAGCAGCAACTGAAGGTGGCTGCAGTGAGGCCTGGCAAAGCATCTCTAGGGAGGAAACTCAGAATTTGAGTTTTGAGAACATGGGCTCCAGACTCCAGGCAGTCACTGACTGCAAAGGATTTTCATCCAAGTATTAAAATTATGGTTATATTTACAATTATGTCACTTTGTTAAAAAAAATATCTTTGAGCCCCTGAAAATGGAGGTACTTTGTTTAAAATGGCTGTAATTCCTAAATGGTAAATGCCATATTTTTGTGGAACCTCTTAAAATAAAGCTGAAAGTCTACACTTCGATCACATCTTGATTGTTTTATTTCAAATCCATTGTGGTGGAGTATAAAGGCAAAATCACAAAAACTCTGTCATTGTCCAAATACTTCCGGACCTAACTGTACTTGAACAGTTAAACACACACAGTGCTGTGGTGGTTTAGACTAGCTGAGTAAGTACCAGCACTATAACAGCACACATTTGAACAAAATGCACAAATTCAAAAGCATACAAGTGTGTGTGTCAGTGTTAATGAATGTGTGAGAACTGTGTGTGAGTGTGCCTATGAGTTTGTTAGTGTGTGGTAGTGAGTGTGCCTGGTTTTGTGTGTGTGTGTGTGTGTGTGCGTGTGTGTGTGCGTGTCAGTGAGGCTCTTGCAGAGAAAGATCGATGCTCGGGGTTTCCTCCTGCACTAAGAGAAGGCTAATTAAAGTTCACCAACAGCATGAGGAGTTCATTCAGCTACAACCCACTGTGGACTGGCAGCAGAATGTTTGTGTGTGCATGTGTGCGCATGTGTGTGCGCCAGTCAACAAATACCCTGGAGACACCGCCTGAACAGACTTTAAATGTGTCTCTACTGCTGAGACCTGTCCTCACTCATGTCTTATGCTCTGGATATACAGTAGACACGTGGCCATAATTACGTACGTACACAGTACATTGCAGTGTTATTTTGGACACTGTCATTACACATTTGATTCATTTGTGAGAAGGCAGCCTAGGTAGGCAGCATTTTGGGTTGGTGGTGATTGACTATCTTATTCGGAAGGTAGCATATGGTCAGCTGTCTTCTTGTTTTGGGCCAATGTATCTCTATATAATTAGGTTAACGGTACTATATGACTGTCAGAATAACTTCACTGTTTAAATACAATTTCAAATACTACAATAATTATAGATTTGAAGGTACAAATGTTTAAGATCCCGTTTAGTCATCTAACGTAAGTCAAAACATGTGCTTCCTAACCTTAATCATTTGGGTGGAATGTCTCTTGTCGCATTAGATAGAGGTTGGATTTCAGAATAAGTTCATGTAATATACTGATATAATAGTCTACCATATTTTCAGCACATTTTCCCATTTTGGCAAAAGTTCTGGTAAGATCTAAAAGTCATATTACACTATGTTATACCCTGTCTAGTAATAGCATACAGTAGTTATTCTCCACTGCTTTTAGTGCAGGCAAGAGAGATGCATTTTTCGGGCTAACTAGCGAAAATCAGTTAGTGGACTGTTTCAATCTGTCAACAAATTTATGTGCAGAATGATAATGTGTAGAATGATAATGTGCAGAATGATAATGTGCAGAATGATGATGTACAGAATGACGATGTAGACACATTCTGAGCCTCTTGGCTGTGGTAGGTCACACTATAGCCAATCAGAGGCTGCTATTTAGAAGCATGAAAACCACAGGCATTTTGGTGCTGGTAGGGAGTAAAGCAATTAATCGAAAGTGTTTTATCACTGACAGGAGAAATATATTCTGGTCGGTTTTGTGATGATAAAGTCTGTGTGCAATGGACACACAAGGTACAAAGCTGTAATTAGTGACTTAAAGGGTTGTGGCCTACATGAAGTTGATATTTATGTGGGTCAGGGATAACACAGGAAATGTATAACATGGCTTAATATCAGTGACAAACAGATTACTTTGACATCACTCCAAGACGTCACTGATTATTTTCTTATAACAGCATAGTACATACCTTACTTACGTACTTGTGTATGTAATTATAACACAGTACTGTGATAATACTGATAAAATGATACAAATTAATTAAATTATAATGATATAAAAACTTCGTGCAATCACATGCTTAGTATATGTGTATACCACATGTAGTAAGAGACAGCAAATACTTAGAAGGCAACTTTGCCTGCTGAATGTCTTAATGTTAAGGTGCAGAAAAAGCTGCTGGCTTGCACTTAAAAAGCTCTCACAAGAACAAGGAGATTTATATGTGTGCTTCTCCTCTTCTGCTCATTACGCACAAACCTCCCTCCTGAACGTTATTATTTTTTTGTTTGTTTGTTTTTTTTTATTCCATTAAAAGCACCACAGTTAAGAGAGAAAACTTAAACTGCAGACGTATACTGACTGTGCGCATCAAAGTTGAATCTTGGAGTACCCTGAAGTTTGCAGACAACATCAAGCCTAGCTTTGCACATTTCTCAGAGAAAAGATAGGAGCGTTTTTTTTTTTGTTTCCAGCCACTGAAATTCAATTTCAACCACTATATGGCAATATGGCAAAAGTCTGAGGCACAAATATAAAATACTGTCTTTTGGCCGTATTAAAGGAAAACCTGTAATTTGTTTTATATGAGATACCTTAGAAGTGGAATGTCATAAATGAAATGGAATATTTCTCTGTTTTCCAAGGCTCGGCCTAAGACTACTACATGATGTAACGTCTAGATTTGTAACTATGAGAGATTCTGGTACACGATAAACAAATATAATTGATTTTGTCATATATTTTCTAGTTTTCAAATATTCAAACATGTCAGGAGCAGGCACCAATATTTGTTCTGTATTGCATTTTGAAATACTTTACAGCACTGAAATTTTATTCGTATTATTTAATGTAACATACTTCCAATGTCAGTCATATTTATTAAAAATGAAGTGGGATGTCAATCTGAATTCAGCTTGAGTGATTAAATTGCAATTCTAGGGTTGACTCGAGTATAATAATAGAAAGCCAGTTGTGCCCTTGTAAACACAGGTGATCCATCATGTTCATATGAGTTCATGTACATGCACACACATTCATACAAGCACATGCACACGCACACACACACACACACACACACGCACACACACACACCAGTCTGTTAATCCAACCCTGTTAGCATTCAGCTCCTCTCGCCTGCCCCTTTGTGTGTCTGCTGAAGCAGAAGCTTTAGCTGCAGGGGAATCGCAGACAGAGAAACAGGAGGAGAGAGAAATCTAAGCTTCTGTACACTGAAGAGAACAGATGACTTCCACCAGTGTGTTTGTGGGGGAAATTAGAAATTCTGTACACCTCCATTTCCATCAGGGCCGAGACTAGGGCTAGCGTGTGTAATTGAGAGCCGGCTGCGTGCGCTCGGTAATAGGCCGTTCCATAACTGTCCGTTTAGCTTTTTCTCTGCCCTAATGACACCGCTCTGGACTCCTCCCACAATCCTCGTTAATTCCAATCAGCGTTCCGTGGGATGGAGGCGATCCATCACTTTTAGGAGGGGAGCGAGAGAGAAGCAGATTGTCTGTGGTTCTTTCTCAGATATAATTTATAATGTTTAGTGGTGCGGGAGAGGTGCATGCTGGGACAGATGTTAGGAGGATTGCTAGTCGTCTCTTTGCTCAGTTTTTTTGTGTGAGGCCTAATTTTTACCACATTTTCAGTTCGGTCCTACAAGAAAAAGAGAAAGGACTGCTCACTGTGGCTTTTATATCTGAACTTATGTCTACAGAGACATGCAAAACTATCCCTAATGACATCATATGAGCAACAAAAAAATATGAACAGTATCTCAGAGGTAAAAAGTAGCCTGTTTCATATTCAACACTATGCCCCATTTATCAATCTTTTCGTAAAAAGTTGTGTAAATGTCTTTGTAGGCTAAACCAAACATATAACTCCTGCCAGATTTACAAAAACTTTTTGGTACAGTACTCATGTGTGTATGTCAATATCAGCCGTAAACTACCAAGAGCATTCACGGCATGGCTGAGTCACAATTAGTGACGCCCACAAAACTCCATAAAAGGCAAATCTCCCAGAGAGCTGAAAACGACAAAATGACAATACACACTAACTTTTACTCGTTTCATAGGACAGCATTTCTTTTGTCCTGAGCTTATTTGTCTTATTTGTCTTATTTGTCTTATTTTCTAGATTTGTTTTGGATTGCTTTCTTTCAAGTCATTAACTTTGTGCTGTGCTCAAAGTTCACTTAAATTCAACTTCGGCCCATTTTACACTTACCTTTTCAAAGTGTAACCAATACGATAAGCCCTCATATGTAACGTAGCAAAGATGTGTGTTTTCTCCCATCTACTCCAAAGAATAATCAATGCAAGAAACTTTTTTTTTTTTTATTAGATACATTCTAGATTTAGAAACATACAGCATGGGCTAGTTCAGTTAAAGTGAGATATATTTCCAAATGCGTCTTGATGACCTAGCAATGCTTCAACAAACTGCAGTAACTCACCATTTGCATGATTTGAAGCTCATCATGAGTTGAAGTTTACATTAGTGAGTCTCCTTATCATCAATTAGAAACGTTACAGAGAATGAAAACGAACAAAATTTTTTCAATGAAAGTGATCGAAAATGCAAACAAAAACGAAATTGTTTCAGAGTGAAATGTTATTTAAAAAAGTGCTTAAGTGGTTAATAAAGTTATTTTTTTTACATTCCAAGAAAGTACAGCTTAAACCTAAACATTTTCCCAGAAGTTGGGGCAACGACAGACAAAATCACACTGCAAAGCTGAAGGATGCTCTGATGTACTAGTCGGCAATCAAACTGGTAATCTGGAGCGTCATGCTCAAAGAAATCCTCCTTCATTTCATGCAGAAGCCTTCAAAGGTGAACCATCAACTAATGTTAGCGCTAAGAGGGCGGATGACGGCCAAATGACTTGACCATACGTAAAGAATGTTATTAACCGTTCTTTAGTTTCGTTCGAACTGGAGAGGTCTTGGAACGCTGGAGCAGGAAACATAAAAATACTGTTTCTGTTCATAACAAACCAAAATGATAAATAAATCGCTGCTTTTTTTACATAAATTTACACAATCTCAGAAGCTCTTATAATGTTTTTCTGATCTAATTATATTTCCGTGATTACCACATTTGTTGTGTAAATGCTCCTTTGAATGATTTAAGAATAATTTGATTCCCTCCAGATTAATAAATGAGGCCCATTGTCTTCCAAACAGAAACATTTCACTTTTTAAGAGCTCATTTCAATTTCAACATCCTTCACATATTTACCCGAATAAAACAGGAACAAAAAAGGGATAAATCTGCTATATAATTTTTTTCTATATTTAAATGTAGCTAAATATTGCTACATACTCTGGCCAAAGAAATCTCGACTCACAGCTTCATTCATTTTTTTTTTAAATCTCCGCCTGGAGGATCAGCACATAGTTTATTACTTGAACTTCAGAATCACACGCTAGACACCTCAGCTCCATGTTGCCTTCAGGCTGTAGTCAGATTCAGATCAGTGGAGCTTCAGTCCACTGCTGCTCAGAGCATCAATCTCCCCTCAGTGAAACACAGTGAATTTACAGACACCAGTAACACCATAGTGTGCTTGGGCTAATGTTTATACTAAAGCTGTGAGCAGGGAGCTAGTGTGCTAGGGTTAACGCTTCTATATACACATTATACTACAGCTGTAAGAAGTGTGCTAATGTGCTAGGGTTAGTGCTTCTATGCATACTACAGCTCTCTGCTCACAGCTGTAGTCACAGAGATCACATCCATCCATCCATCTTCCATACTGCTTATCCTACACGGGGTTGCTGGAGAGCCTGGAGCCTATCCCATGGACACCAGGACACCCTGGACGAGGATGCCAACCCATCGCAGGGCACAGAGATCACACTTTTTCTTCATTCGGATGTTTGATGTGAACATTAACTGAAGTTCTTGACCTGCATCTGCATGATTGCCTGCACTGCACTGCTGCCACATTGATTGGCTGATTAGCTAACTGCATGAATGTGCAGGTGTACATGTGCTCCTAATAAAGTGGATGGTGAGTGTATATACTACAGCTGTGAGCAGGGTGCTAATATGCTTAACTTTCTGCTGCCAGTTATACTGTGACTGGCAGCAGTGTGCTTATGAGTGAGCAAGGGAGTGTGCTAGTGTGCTAGAATGCTAGCGCGCTAGTCTCTGGGGCTGCAGAGCAGCTAGGGCTGGTGTTTGATTTGCGGTGGCGTGTAAATTGGAAGCTGCTCCACAGTGAAAAGCAGCTCGTAAATAGCATGGCAGCTCAGAGCCAGACGGGCATGATTGATGACACCATGGGCCCGATGGATGAGAAACACGGTCCAAATAAATATCACATCAATCTCATCAATCACCCACACCCGAAGAGAGATAGAGAGTGAGGGAGACGAGAGAGACTAATCATTGTGAATAATTTAAGGCTACTGCAGAATGCTATTTTAGCAAAATCTCCTGTCGTATCCAAAGTGGCTGGAAAACGAACTGTTATCATTAATACCTGTAGAGAACAGCCGAGAAACTCGTACTGCTAACGCCTAAGAGACAAAGAGGAACTCAAGTGATGCACCTAACCACAACCAAGCCCACATGTATGTTGTGTGTGTGTGTCTGACACTGGAGACTCCTTCCATACGTGCTAAATAAATCTCATTATAGAAAATATCACCATATCAATGATTAATAAAATTCAATATAAACCTTGCAGCCAGAAATACTGTCCAAGCTGCTGTTTTAGAAAATTAATCAACATCTTCTGACCAATCAGAATCAAGCATTCAGCAGTATTGAGCTATAATAGCAATTAACTGCGATAACTTTCGTATTTGTTTACTTGAAAATGACCAAGTGTTACCTATTATACTAGGAAGCTAAAAACTAAGTTAAAACTTGTATTATTTAAGTTTGTGTTATTTAAGTTTCAAAATAAACACAGTTTCCGGACCATGACAAGATCATCGCCCCAGGTAGCTAGACATGGTTCCTAAGGGGAATTAGGCTGTAGCTAACAATGTATGCCATCACCTGGTATAGGAGACACCTAACTGTGGTACACTAAAGCAATCATGCATTATGTTTAAAATTCAAAATTTCTCTACCTGTAGTAATGGATATAGGGAAATTGTATTGAGTTAAAAGCGTGCAACATCATGAAACACATCAGCATATTTTATAGCATTTTTGCAGCTCAATAGACTCATTTCGGGAATAACAACGCTGTCTTTTGTTGGATTTTCCCCCCCAATTCTTTTAAAAATTAAACTACGCCAACCTAAATACAGCATTTCACAGATCCGTAACTAATAGCTTAAACAACAACCTTCACATAGTTTACATTAAGTGAATCTATTTCACACTGGTTTATACAAAAGAGCCAAGAGATTGCATTATGCCATCTCACCTTCACATTTACTCCATCCATCCTTCCTTCCTTTTTATCTACATCAGATTTTAATAACTTATCTGAACTGAAATACTGTCTCCATCTCAGGGTAATAGATTTTTTTGTCATGAGCTTAAGGCATCCCTGAGAAGAAGGCAGTGATGTTCATAAATCTCACTCTTGAGTTTTACTAATTAAACCATTTTGAATGAAGAACTCCCAGCAGGGTCTCTCTTCTGCTTCAATAAAACCACTGCTGTCAAACAAGTACAGGAGTTCTGCACTTCATTTCTATTTTAATACAGTAAACTGCCAGCACTCAATATTTACAACTTCTGAAAAAACTAACTTATCCAATTGCTAGATGTAGCAGTCATTTAACAGTGAGTCAGATTATACAGTTTTATAAGCACTGTGTTTGGTTTTTGTTGGTTATTAGCAGTGTGTTGGGAGTTACACATAGTTAGCAGCGTGTAACGCCTGGTTTATACTTCTGCACTGGCATCACTACTTACTTCTAGGTTCTAAATTACAGATACTATGTGATTAAAGGTGCTATTAGGTATTAAAGTTGACCAGAAAGGATACACACGGATGAATGGACGGTAAAAATTCTAGATAGCGATGAAAATTGGTCTTGAGTTCCTCACCATGAAGGCGTAAGTAACATCTTCATGTGAATCATCATACAAACATTGTCATAGTACAAACATTCAGCCAGTCATTCTTGAGACACTGCACAAGAATCTTGGAAGGACAGACAGATGTACAGATGTACGGATGGACAACACGAAAAAAAATGCAAAATAACAAGAAGTGCTGAATAAGAAGAAGCCTCTATGTGTCACATATACTTCACTACACAGTGAATTTCTTTTCTTCACACATCCCAGCTTGTTAGGAAGTTGGGGTCAGACATGATAAGGCACCCCTGGAGCAGAGAAGGTTGCTCAAGAGCCCAACAGTGGCAACTTGGCAATACTGGGGCTTGAACCCCTGACCTTCTGATCAGCAACCCAGAGCCTTAACTGTTAAGCCACCACTGCCCCAAGGCTAACACATGAATAACACGAGGTTAGGATTATTCATGCTGCAAACTACTGGCAATATACTAAACTCATATTAGATGTTTATTTCAAGGCTTCTCATCTCCTCACTGCCCACTTCTGTCACAATGTTACATATTGCATTTGACAGTAAAGAAAACAATATGATCTGCTTCTTCAGTCCACATTTTATATCCCTAGATTTGTTCAGGCTTAAAGGCAAGTGCCTGTGGTTTACATGCTATAGAAAATCTCTGTCTTGAAGGCTTCTACTCAAGAGAAACCTGGCAACCTGGTGATTTAAATAATCGGATGGTGCACCAGAAAACTGGCTTTAGCGTGTGTGTAACCCGACTCTGAATACAAGTAACTCTCCCTGTGTAAATACTGATGTGGCTTTCGGACAGCAACTCTGACTACAGCAGTGTAATTGTAGGTGTACTAATAGTTCTAATTTGCTGGCAGTGCAGCGGGAGTTGTACTTATTTAGCAGCGAGGAACCAGAGAGGATGAAACAGCTTAGGAAAAAAAGAGAATAGGGAGCTTTTTTACTGACACCGTTATAAATTTTCACAGACGTCAGAGATACAGTCTGGCTGAGGAAGCGAACCTTGTGTCAGCCTGACTACAATTGGGTGCCGTCTGTGTGTGTGTGTGTGTGTGTAGGATGAGGGATTGGTTGCCTCTGGGATTCTGACATATCAGGCCCCACTCCCCGTTGCCCTCAGTTTAGCCTTCACAAGAAAAGCTCTCAGAATCGGACAGAGCTAATTTACCATCTCTCCCTCTTTTCTCTCTCTCTCCCACTGCCTCCCTCCATTTCTCTCATGCACACACACTCACTGCTTTCTTTATCTCTCTTTGCCTTTTCATTCTCATTCATCTCTTTCTACGTCTGCCATCTTTCTCCTTCTGCTTTCCCCATCTTCTCTGTCCAAAATCCAACCCCCCCCATCCCATTTGTATAAATGTGTGTGAGGTCTTGTTACAGCACTAGCGAGTTAGTAGCTAATGGGGAATTTTAATGAGCTTATCGGGTCAAAAGCAGCTTAGTCCTCCAAGGCTCTAACAGTACGAATTAGCCAGCCTACTCTACAATAAGCTATTGTGCATATGTTGATGCTGCCTGAGTCATTAGGAACAACATATGCTGATAAACACATTGTTTCGTTATGCAAAAGTGAGTATTAGTGAGCTTTTCTTTATTGTACTGGTAAACAATCCATTATACAAGGAATGGGTAGGAGCAATGTGGTGTGTGGGTGTGTGTTTGTGTGATTATGAGTGTAACAGCAAGTGTGTTCCAGAGCAGGACATAGTAAATACTATGTATTACTCTCTAAATAACTTAAAAATATGTGATTTGAGACACAACTTATGAAGAGATGAACATATCTGCAGATGTACAATGGTGTTTCGTCCATTAATGCTTGGTGTGGATCACTAATATTTTACAGGTTGACATGGAAACCTGGTAAGAAGGGAAGGTTCAACTTCTGTCTAGTGGATAAAGGCTTTAATCTATACATTATAAAAGGTATGCAGGCATGTGCGTGTAAACAATGCTGCTTATGTAATAGCCATGTGTGAACACATATGCATAGTTAGTTAAAGTATATTCCATAGCTGTTGAATTCTCGAACGTGATTGGTCAGAAAATGGTAATTATACACTGCCCTCCAAAAGTTTGGAAACGCCTGAACAAAATAGGGTTTTTGGGCAATATCAGCATAAATCCTCTTTAGTTAGTGACCATTTTGCATTGATAATAAGGGACAACACAAACTATGAAAACATATTTTATTAAATAAAAAGTTTATGAACATAACATAGAAAAATACTCAAATTTTGGATTCATCAAAGAA
>CM040984.1:23769035-23774740 GCA_022985145.1 Pangasius djambal | reverse complement strand
TTTGCAGTCAGTGACTGCCTGAAGTCTGGAGCCCATGTTCTCAAAACTCAAATTCTGAGTTTCCTCCCTGGAGATGCTTTGCCAGGCCTTCACTGCAGCCACCTTCAGTTGCTGCTTGTTTGTGGGTCTTTCTGCCTTCAGTCTTGTCTTCAGTAAGTGAAAAGCAGCTCTATTGGGTTGAGATCAGGCGACTGACTTGACCATTGAAGAATATTCCATTTCTTTTCCTATAAGTCTTGAGTTGCTTTCGCAGTATGTTTAGGGTCATTATCCACCTGCACTGTGAAGCAGCGTCCTATCAGTTTTGTAGCATTTGGCTGAATGTGAGCAGAGAGTATAGCCCTATACACCTCAGAATTCATCTTGCTACTCAGCAGTCACATCAATAAACACCAGTGAGCCCACTCCATTGGCAGCCATACATGCCCATGCCATAACACTGCCTCCACCATATTTGACACATGATGTGGTATACTTCGGATCATGAGCTGTTAGTTTCTTTCGCCATACTTTTCTCTTTCCATCATTCTGGTACAAGTTAATCTTAGTTTCATCAGTCCAAAGAATCTTATTCCAGAACATGGGAGGCTTATTTAGAAGTTTTCTGACAAAGTCTAATCTGGCTTTCCTGTTCTTGAATGTTTCCAGTGGTTTGCACCTTGTTGTAAACCCTCTGTATTTACATTCATGAAGGCATCTCTTGATTGTAGATTTTGACAGTGATACGCCTACCTTCTCCAGAGTATCCTTGACTTCTGTTGCTGTTGTGAAGGGGTTTTTCTTCACCAAGGAAAGGATTCTGCAATCATCCACTTTAGTTGTCTTCTGTGGTCTTCCAGGCCTTTCGATGTTGTTGAGCTCACCAGTGCTTTCTTTCTTTTTAAGAATGTACCCCACTGTTGATTTGGCCACACCTAAGGTTTTTGCTCTCTCTCTTATAGATTTATGTTGTTTTTCAGCCTAATGATGGCCTCCTTCACTTGCATTGAGATCTCCTTGGACTTCATATTGGTAGCTCCAGTCGAACTGCTGCCAAATGCCAACTGAATACCTGATATCAACTCCAGACCTTTTATCTGCTTCATTTGTCTTGAAGTAACCAGGGAATGGCCAGCACCTGGTCAGTGTCAGTCAGTTGTCCAAATACCTTTGAGCCCCTGAAAATGGAAGTACTATGTAAATACCATAGAAGATGCCATATTTTTGTGGAACTTCTTAAAATGAAGCTGAAAGTCTACACTTCAATCACATCTTGATTGTTTTATTTCAAATCCATTGTAGTGGTGTATATTGTGTCTGTGTCTGTGTGTGTGTGTGTGTGTGTGTGTGTGGGCTAAGGTGGCAAAGAAGACAATGTTATGCTGACATTGTTGTGTAGCGCAGGGAACAATATACACGCGTGCACACACACACACACACACACACACACACACAAGCGTCTATCACGGGCTTCTATTTACCTCTATGTGACCTCCACAAACACACATGTGTAGCATGTGCAACTGGAAACTGGAATAGCACACTAGTCTTGTGCAAACAGGAGACTGTCTGGCCTGCTCTGGTGTGTGTGTGTGTGTGTGTGTGTGTGTGGTGTAGTAGGCAGAGCAATTGTGCCAGTCAGCAGTGCAGGGTTAGATGGCTCTGTCACCATTGACCGATGAGTACTGCAGGAGCAATGCAGCTATCCATTCTGAGAGAGAGAGAGACAGAGATGGAAGAGGGAGTAGAGGTGAGAGAGGAAGGGAGGAAAGGGACAGAGGGATGTAGAGAAGGGGGGGGGTGCAGACAGATAGAGGCAGATA
The DNA here is from genome assembly GCA_022985145.1 of Pangasius djambal. Classification (NCBI taxonomy): domain Eukaryota; kingdom Metazoa; phylum Chordata; class Actinopteri; order Siluriformes; family Pangasiidae; genus Pangasius; species Pangasius djambal. Next base: position 23,772,938 of record CM040984.1, on the reverse strand, counting down.
GAGGAAGAGAAAGAGACAAAAAGAGAAGTAGAGAGATACAGACAAACAGAATAAGAGAAGTAGGGATAGAGACAGAGGGAGACAGACATGCAGGAGAGCAGAGATGACATATGTACACGCAAAGACACACACACACACACACACACACACACACACACACACACACTTAGGAATGACCGGGGGTCGAGGTGTTACACGACTTACACTGACACCTTGCTGAATTATTTATCTGACAAGCCAACCGAGTCAGTGACACAGCCATCGATCCCTAAATCACACTCTCTGCTTCTCTCGTGTTTTCGCTTTCACATTCCCTCCCTCTCCCTCGTGCACACACACCCACACACACACACACACACACACACACACAATATGACCCTTGTCTACAGTGATGGGTCTAGTCACAGATTTTGTGTCAGCATCAGGATGTAGACAGGGAGGGACTGATGAACCAGTGACCTTCCCTTTGCACTTGATTCGATTTTTCTCCACATATATATATATTTCAAACACGATTATACCCCAGCGCTGTTGAAGTCTCAAATCTGATTGGTTAGAAGCTCATGATTAATTTTCTATAACAGCAGCTCTGACAGTAGTGCAGAAGCCTGAATACATTATCGTTTCTAACAGCTAACACCGTATGGTGGACAGTCTACATAATCTAACGCTAATAATACATTTTTTAAAAAAAATGTGTTATTTAAGAAAAGAAAAAACGTAATCATTGACACAGTGAAGTTTTCTGTAAGGAGGCGCTCATTTAACAGTTATGGAAGGAGTCTCCAGTGATGGTGTGTTGGAACAGTCGGCGGTAAAGCTGTACATTTTCCGCCATAGGAAAGTCTTCAGGATGGAGGATGCTGCAGTTTCTTGGTAACACTCCAAAATCTAGTGGGAAGCCTTCCCAGAAGAGTGGAGGTTATTATAACAGCAAAGGAGGAATTAAATGCTGAGGATGGTCCCATATTGACAGCCTAAAGATACTTAGAAACCATGAAGATGGCTTTGGAGTGCAATTGATACAAACGGTTATGGTATGATGACTCAGGACTGCAATTGCTATGATAGCTCTAGGACTGCCATTTCCACGAACAGTTTTGCACTCAAGTCTCCATCAGTGAACCATTGATAACTTCAACAAAATAGACTTCAGGTTAAACCTAATGAATTTCCTGGTTACACAATGGTACTTTCTGACCATATAGCACACAGTTATAGAAGGGATTTATTTATAATTGCACTATCCGGTGTCACCCAGATGAGGATGGGTTCCCTTTTGAGCCTGGTTCCTCTCAGGTTTTCTTCCTCGTATTGTCTCAGGGAGTTTTTCCTTGCCACCGTTGCCTCTGGCTTGCTTATAAATTTCTGTAAAGCTGCTTTGTGACACTGTCCATTGCTAAAAGTGCTATACAAATAAACTTGAATTGACTTGAATTAAATCTGGAATGCAATGTACAACAAGCACATATGGGTGTGAATTTTGGCCATATAGTGTACTTCAAACAGGAAGGACGCGATTGAAAAAACTATTTCAGCCATTTGCCCTTGTTGTGACCTCAACCACTCAACCATTCTTGAGATATCACGTTAACGAGAAACTTGGACGAATGGATGGACGGATCTCAAAAATCGCAGACAGCCAGAAAACGGGCCTGGACATGAACATGTAACGTCTCTGTATGCCAAATAACAAGGAAGCTATTTTAGGAAAACTATTTCAGACATCTGACCTTGCTGTGACCTTGACCCTGTTTGAATCAACTCCAAAACCTAAGTTCATCTGCTGGTTACACTGAGAATTCCATATAAATTCTACAAACGTTCAACCACTCGTTCTTGAGATATTGCGCTAAAGAGAATCTCGGACGAACGCATAGACAGCCAGAAAACATAAAAAGTGAAGAGTGCAGGATATTCTGAAAGAATTCAGATCCATAATTAAAAATGTTGCCGTTGTAATCCATGCACTTTTAAACAAGTATCAAATGATCAATGTTTTGAATTCGTTTGCTAAACGCTGGCAGTGCTGTGGTGAGTAAGTGTGCCGTGGCGTGCCGTTGTCGAGCTCGCGGGTGTAATGTGAGCTCTCGGAGCGCTCAGTGTGTAACTCCAGTGTGACTGTGTGTGAACTGAGGCCAGCACGAATTCCACACCATGACGTGAAATTCCCTCTAATGCATCAATTACAGGGCGGGTAATCTCACTGAGAGCAGAATTAATTACGAGGACTAATGAATTATCCCATTATGACAGTTAGAATAGCTTTCGATTAGAGAGAGAGCGAGCGAAAGAGAGAGAGAGAGAGAGAGAGAGAGAGAGAGAAAGAGAGAGGGAGAGAGAAGGAGGTCAAGTTGGTGGGTGAAATGGGGGACAAAAAGAAAAATGAAGGAGGGCAACATGGGGGTTTGAGATAAATGAAATAGTGTGTGTGTGTGTGTGTGTTACTGATGAATGTGAGTATATTTGTGAATATAGTGGTGGTGGTGTGTGTGTGGGTATGAATATAGATGTGTGTATAAATGCAAACTTCATGCATATGTATGAGCATGTGCAGGTGTATGAGTGCTAATAAGAGTGTGTGTGTCAGTGCGTGAGGGCAGCTGTATATAAGCATGCCTGTAAATTTGCGTGCGTGTGTGTGTGATCGCATTCTTTAATTTGTAGGTGCTGAACAGGTGAAGCCCAGGAGCCCCTGCTTAAATCTGATTGGCTAGGAGTCACCAACCTGCTGCGAATACACATCGTGATATAGATACTGTATATATCATATATCTTTTTATATATATATAAAAAACATTACATCGCTCCTTTTCGCTGACTGTCTGAGGGATAATGGGTGTGTGTGTGTGTGTGTGTGTGTGTGTTTGTGTGGTGGGGTTGGGGGTGGGGGGCAAGTTACCTGCTGTGAAGTGTGCCGAGACATGAGAGAAAATGTGTGCATGTGTGCGTGTGTGCTAGGGATTCAACTCGTGAAGAGGTGTGTAAAAAATTGAAAATGCCAAAAGCTTTTTTGATTACTGTGTTGAGGATAATCATAGGGTAATGTGTGTGTGTGTGTGTGGTGTGTGTGTGTGTGTGTGTGTGTGTGTGTGTGTGTGTGTGTGTGTGAGAGAGAGAGAGAGAGATGAGTGAGAGAGAAAGTGTGCCCTGCGGGTGGCCAGATTGGAGTAACACCCCTGAGTGAGACATATGGCAGACACGGGCACACACACACACACACACACACACACACACACAAACACCTAGTCTTCTATTACAATCTATTTCTATTTACTTGTATATTAGCACAGCAGCTAGCTTACATCTTTTGGTTTACATTTTTTTCAAATAAAAGTTGGAGTTTTTGCAACAACAAAAAAAAAAAAAAAAGGGAAAAAAAAAAGGGGGAAAAAAGTGTCATGCTGCTTTCAGAGCCACTGTCTAATCTGTCTAATCCCCATTCTGCCTTTCCACTGCAAAACAGGAAATTAGTTCACCAAAAACGCTGCTGGCTTGGGAGAGAACCGGAGATGTCAGGGGCTTGGAGACGGCGTCATTTCACTCACAACATCTCAAGTCATTTACATAAACTCCATTAAAACACACCAAAAAGAAAATCGCTCTCTCTTTCTTTTTTTAAACCCAACGATGAAAAAATCTAAGGTAGAAAAGAAAAAACATTTGACTAGCTGAATGGGAGCTGTGGTGTTAATGGTAAATATAAAAACTTCCTTTGACTAATTTTCCACAGTCATACGTTACCATATTAATTGGACAATTTGGAACGATGCATCGATTTAAAAAGCAACAGCTGAATCAAGGCAACAATCATAAATCAAGTCTAATCCATTCTAATGGAAATCGTATCGTTTCAGAGTCAGTGGTATCGACAAATATCAAATCATTGGCTTACGAATCTAA
>CM040984.1:23759035-23764035 GCA_022985145.1 Pangasius djambal | reverse complement strand
ACTGAATCTCTTGTCCTGTATCTGAATGATTTTATGCATTGTGCTGCTGGCGCATGATTGGATGACTGGATAATTGAATGAATGGGCAAGTGGACAGGCTCCTATTAAATGTATTGGATTTGGTTGTCAAGACAGAGTGAAACAAACAGGATGTAAACACAGAAGGGCCATGATGAAAAAGAAGGAGAAATAAAGAGAGGAGGAAATGTTTCAGAGGGAAAGAACTTCAGTTTCTAATCTCTTAAACACCTGGTGTATTATTCAGCTATTCAACATTAACACACTATGAATTATTCAGTAACTACAGTGACACTAATAAGGGAAGTATGTAGTTACGAGAATGAGGAATGTACCGTGGCGCCCACTGATAGCTCCTGGGAGCTTGAGGGGTTAAGACCTGAAGAGCATTATTATATCAGAGGGCGATAAAGTCTTACCAAAATGACCACACAACAAAAAATATTCAGAAGAGTTCCATAATTTGCTGATGGCAACAAAAATTAAGCTTCGTTTCTCAGACTAGCATTTATTGAAAGGTTAAGCAACATCTTGTTTGTGTTTGTGTGTGTGTGTGTGTGTGTGTGTGTGTGTGTGTGTGTGTGTGTGTGTGCGTGCGTGTGTGTGTGTGCGGCTTGCTGTTCCCTGGAGGAGAGATAACCCTTCCTCACGCAAATCAGTCTGAGCACGCATTAGCATTTGCAGGCCTTCCACTTAGCCTAGCCTGATAAGAGTAATCCTCTCTCTATTAAAGCAAAGTAAGCCCAGACGGGCACACACACAAACACACACACATACACACACACACACACACACACACACACACAAACACACAAACACACAAACACACAAACACAAACTTTTGCTAAATGAATTTCAGGTGGTGCATTAATGGCTGTGTGCAATCAAAGGATGGTGGAAGACGGAAAGTGCACGAGAGAGAGAGAGAGCGAGCGAGAGAAAGAGAGAGAGAGAGAGAGAGCGAGAGAGAGAGAATTTCTGCATTTTATCTGAAACTCTCTCCTATTCATCACCACCCATTTGATTCTGTATAACACAGTGACAGACTGGATGAACGTGAATAGACAACAACAGACATTATAATTTACTGTACCTGTAAGTGATTATGCCACAGCGCTGTAGAATCCGCGATTCTGATTGGCCAGAAGGTGTTAATAAGAAGGTGTGCATTAATTTTCTATAACAGCTGCTCTGACAGGCTTATCAATGCACTCGTTCTAATATGTTATCATTTCTATAGTAACAACTTGCACAGGGACTTGTACAGCAGACGCTCCACGTACATGGAATTAAAAAACGAGCTTGTGTAAATTATTGATGTGGTTTTCTGTGAGGAGAAGTCTTCAGAACAGAGGTCTTTAGGCATACTTAGTAACATAAGTTACAAGAAAGGAAAGGGAGATGCTGTTGAGGGAATGTTCTTGGGCTGCTATAACATAAGTGATAACAGGAAGTAACTTGGCTTATGGGCGTTGCACAACATTAAACACAACCCTACACAGATAAAAATACATTTCTGTGTAATCTTCCATAAATAAAAAATTGTTAGCACTGGAAAACTGATGTTCCATTAGAAGAATAGCACATTTGACTTGCTGTTGTTAGAAAATAATCAAATTTGGGATGACTCTGATTCGCATCAGGCCACATCACACCACCCTTCCTTGATTATTTTCCAATAACAGTATACCTCCAAATGTTTTATTCTTTACATATATTATTTCCAGGAATACATAAGACATTTTTGTGCCTTCTAGCAGACAAGGCAACCCATACTGCAGAATTTTATAATGATTACCTTAACCTAACTATAACACAAATTTTTTTGGGTGTTTCTACATTAAGCATGCTACTCCAGCTCTTACAGGAAGGTTACTGGAAAATAAACTAATGTGGGCTTAGTAGTTCCTGGAGCAAGGAGCGCTAAATTCATGCCATGTGATTTTGTTTGTTTTGCCATGTGTTTCTATTTTGGTTCTAGTCGTATCTCCGCGCCTGTCCTGCCATTGGTCTGTAGAACATGCTAAAAAAATATATATTGCGGTCACCTGGTTGCTGTTAGCCTTTAATGTGCATTAGGCAAGATCATGAATTGCTCAAGATTAGGTTTCTTACAGTTAAGCGCTAAGCATAGAGTGCTTTTCTCTCTCGCGAACTGTCTGGCTGTGCTGGGCGCTTGTGGATTTCAGCCATTTTCTTTGTGAGCAGACTGAGATGGGGGCGGAGTGAAGGGGCATTAGGGAGTGTCTATAAAATGACTGACAAACACAAACAAGCACTCTGGACCAGAAGGCAGTTTTCCAAATGGGTTTTCTCAGCCAAATAATACACTTGTGCTAAAGCCATGGCCTAAACAATATACATATATATATTTTTTTTTATCATGTTCTACATATTTTCCAGGATATTTGTACAAGTTTTAAAAAATTGACTATTGCACCTTTTAATTGTTTGTCTATTTAAACCCTGCTGTGTATGTGTTTCATTGTGAGTAAGCCCAAGCCTGACATTTCCATACTCCTTGTTCCCAGTTTCTCATTGTACTTCCTGGTTTTGACCCTCACCTTTTTCTTTTGTTTATTATGCACTGCCCTGTGTTAAGCATGCCAGTGTTTTGACCACGTCCGCATGTTGCAGGTAGACTACGTAGCAGAAATTAGCATTATTGTAGTGGCAGTGATTAAAGAAGCACTACTTCTAAAGTGAATCACAAGGTTTCAGCATTAGACGGTGCTATGTAATGACTCCTCCGTGGTGATGTACATACAGGCACATATTTTCAAGGCGTGACAAAGGGATTAATCAGAATACCATAACGAAAGCTTGAGCTCAAAAACAACACGGTTTCAAACAAGGATAACCCTAACAAGACAAAAACTGAAACAGACCAGTAAGGTCCTCTGAAGGGCCATTTTAGAGGCAGTACAAATGAAATGAAATAAAAAATACCTGGCACATTAATGCGATGTATACAGTGACGTATATATTGATTTTTTTCCCCCTAAGTACTCCAACTTTAGGGGGCATCTTATACGTTGCCCAGACTTATGGTTCAGAAAATTGTGGTATATAACTTTGAAAGTGCACAAAGGAGTGTAAAATTCTCGTTATGATTTTCACATCCAATAATAGATGCTGGGCTTCCTGTAAATCATCTTCACAGTGGACCTTTATGGAAGGAAAAAAAAAGAGGACAAGACAAAAGCAAAAATTCAAGCAAGTGTCTTCGTGCTAGCTGGAAAATCTAGGTTACACAGCCACAGTGCAATCGGACACATGAGAGACGGTAGAAAGTGCAGGTCCTTTTAATTTAGACTGTCCCACAAACCTCAGTCCAAGTCTATGGCCTGAGGCAAAATAGTGTCGGGTGTTCTATAGAATTTGAAGGTCCAGTTACATAAAATTCTTTGCTTACATTTATCTTTTATTGCTTAACCAAGTAAGGAATAAAACACTACAGTGCCATGTTGTATTAGAAAAACAATCCAACACGAAGCGGAGTTATGGTTCACACCCCAAAGTGGATAATTCTCCAATAATTCTTTTTTTTTTTTTTTTAACTGTTTATAGATACAATCTTTGGGTCTCATTTATCAAGCTGGATACAAACAGATTATTACATAAATCATTCATATGAGTTCATTTACACAAAAAATGTGGTATTCATGAAAATGCCATAATTTTGGAAAAACCTTCATAACCTACTCCTGCTCCTGAGTGTGTGTAAAATTCACTGAATTTACCGCACTAATCTTCTTATGCATAAACATGCATGGTACATTTTTTTTTTTTTTTTTTAACTATTTTTAAACTGTTTATAGTTACAGTCCGTGAGACGAGTTAGCACTTCTCTTCTGTTCTCCCTTACAGGAGCTATAAACAATCATTCCCACACAGCCTTATCAATGATTATACATATTACTTTGTTAAAGAACACATACATTAAACCTGTTCATTATTAGCTTTAGTTTATGTGGAGCGTCTGTCGTACAAGTCCTTGCGTGTGAGCTGTTACTATAGAAACAATGTGTCATAGGGTAGGAGGCTGAGACAGATGCAACTGAGAGATTGAGAATATATTTTTAATGAAATAGCAGGCAGACGAATCCAAAAACGTAAGGCAAAATCAGAGTCAAAACACAGACTAGGTCAGGCGAGGCACAAACAGAATATCCAGGGCTCAGGCAAAACACGAAAGTCAAGAAGCTAGCAAAAGTCAAAAACCCAGAACGACGAACACAGAAATTCAAGGCTTGGTAAAGCCAGATGAATACACAAATTTAGCGTTTACTTCATGGTGATAGTGTGTGTGTGTGTGTGTGTGTAAGTCCAATATATAGTGCCGGTAAAGATTAATGACAGATTTGCATGGTTTAGGTCAGGTGACCGTGAACCTGCTATGGTGCATGTGCCTTGGGATGTGTAATCCGTAGCGGCCATGTTTGTAGGCCGCAGTGCATTCTGGGAAACTTAGTTCGCTGACTGTGATGTCCTGACACAATAACGTATTACAAGGAGTGCATTAATATTAACCTGACATTCATGTTGCAGCCGGAACTACTGTCCGAACCGTGCGGTTACACAAAAATAATACACGCCTTCTCGCCAATAAGATTTTGAGAATTCAGTTGCGCTGTAGAATAAATGAGTTGTAAAGTTGTAAAGTATCGGGGCTGTAAGAAACAGAACAGGACTCTTTCACAGGAGAACAGGAGTCGCTTTGTGTTACGAGGGGGCTCAACATAAGTAAAGCAAGTGCAATTTTTTGACCAAATGTGAGTTTTAAAATACCACTGAGGCAGCAGATTTCAAATGCCTCACGCTGGGTGCACTTTGTGCCGTGTTACGTCAGATTCACACTCACATTCATTTCTAAATAAAAAAAATAGAACAGGAAAAACAACAGTCTTACGTACACAAAAATTAGCTATGCTGACCATATACGATTAAGTTATTCTTAAGCCTGCTTCATGGTGGAAATG
>CM040984.1:23682618-23758935 GCA_022985145.1 Pangasius djambal | reverse complement strand
AAAAAAAAAAAAAAAAAAAAAAAAAAAAAAAAAAAAAAAAAAAAAAAAAAAAAAAAAAAAAAAAAAAAAAAAAAAAAAAAAAAAAAAAAAAAAAAAAAAAAAAAAAAAAAAAAAAAAAAAAAAAAAAAAAAAAAAAAAAAAAAAAAAAAAAAAAAAAAAAAAAAAAAAAACCTAGTGAATGTTACATATGAAACTTAGGTGATGCATCTATGAGGTGTAAAGTATAATAATAACGTGTAATAATTATAAATTAGAATCTAATAATTAGAATCTAATAATTAAACAAAACAGCAGTATGACTGCACCACTATGATATAATGCAGAAAAAACTCCCTTCTCACACATAATGAACTGCCTGAAACGCATTACCTCATTAGTAAGACTAATGTCCAAATCAGATGGATGGCCTGAAGAGAACACATTAGCCAGTTTTATGATTTTGCTGCCAAGCTCTGATCCTGACATAAATAATGTCAACGACATCTGTTAAATGCTTCGAGACGCGGGTTTCTCCAAGGCATCTCGCTAGTTTATCAACGTCTGCGTTCAAGCGCTATATTTGAAATTTCCATCCATTGAGTAGAACATCCAGATCTGTGCGATCATCTGTAAATGATTGAGGTGAAAGTAAATGTGATAGGTTTGGTTAACAGCCACTTCCTCTGAAGTTTCGCCTTTTCACGCTTTACAGTTTGATCGTTCTCGGCCTGAACAAATGCACACAGCGATTCGAGAAGCCCCGGCGCTGTTATAATGTTCATTTCCGATTTTCTCCAAGAGAACATTGTGGCCTGAAATCTCTCATGGATAGAATCCCAAAAGAGGGCAATTTCCCGTAATTTGAACAGCGCAGTTGCTTCAGTCATAGTATCTCGTTTCTCATCGTCTGAGTCAGCTACATTGCTCATTGCTTCTCATATTCTCAAAGTAATTTTTCTATAGTGTTTGGGTCAAAATGGCTTCAAGATTCGTCCGAGTGGATGGAACCTTCAGTGTTAATTCAGTACAGTTGCTGGTGTTGGGCAGGTGTGGACAAAGTACTGTGAAGTTATGCTCAAGTGAAAGTAGAGATAACATGTCAAAATCTTACTAATTAAAATAACTCAAATGAAAGATAAAGTTTACTACTTTCAAATGCACTCAAGTGTAAAGTAAAGAAATATTTAAAATAAACTGAAGAAATTACCTTGTTTTCATGTTTACAAGCGAAAAGTAACTTTTGTTCCTTGCTAGATGATTTTCAGTTTTGCCTGAAAAAATCATTCAATCTCTGTTGGTCATACGAATGGTTAGCGCTAAATAGTTTGCTAATAAATTAAACTGAAGTAAAATAAGATGTAAATAACCATTATTCACCATTAGCTAGAATTTGACTTGCTACCTTGCCTAGTTTTTTTTTTTGGCTATTGGAACTGATGCTAATCTAACCTGGCAGTAGCAAAGAAAAGGGGCTAACTTAGATAAATATAACCATGTCAGCAAATTAGCAAAACTCATGTCAACATTCTTTTTCAAATTAGATGGAGTTCATGCTTTCTAGAGAGGCAAAGAAGATGCCTCATTTTATACTAGTCTTTGCTAGCCTATTGAAACATTTTATTTATTTCTGTTCTCCAGACCTGCCTGATCCATCCTAATGCTTCTGGTTGGAGTTCTCATGGTTGGAGATTGCTTGGTGCTGCTGGGGGTGGCCCCACATGGACAGCCTGAAGATCATTGGGATTGCTGGGGATGGTTTTGGACTGCGGTTCATATGGGCAGTTGTACTGTGATGGCTTGAGACTGCGATTGCTGTGGTGGCTTTGGGGCTGCGGTTGCCACGAGCGGTTTTGCACTCAGTTCTCCATCAGAGGACAGTGGATAGATTCAGCAAAACAGACTTCATGGGAAAACTAATCAATTTCCTGGGTACACAATTGCACTAATTGTCCATGTAGTACATAGTTATAGAAGGGATGTATTTATAATTGCACTATCCGTTGTCACTCAGATGAGGATGGGTTCCCTTTTGAATCTGGTTCCTCTCGAGGTTTCTTCCTCGTATCTTCTCAGGGAGTTTTTCCCTTGCCACCGTCACCTCTGGCTTGCTCATAAGGGATAAATTCATATACTTACAATGTATATCCTGAATGTATTTATTTCTTCAAAGCTGCTTTGTGACAATGTCCATTGTTAAAAAAATTGAATTGAATTGAACTAAATTGAGGTAGGGCCAGGGCAGTCCAGGGACTTATCCTTATTCAAGCATGCATTAATAGCTAAAACCCTAACTACATTGTGTAACATGAGAATGTCACTGCAGATGATGAGTTCCCATGATTCGTGGTAGCTTTTTGATGAACTTGATTGTTTGCTAAATCTGAGCCCATTTGATTGATATATAGCATACAGTCATTGACTGGATGAAAGACCTTCGAGATGTACATTTCTTTCTTGGAAATGTAATTACGTAAGAATAAAAGTATTAAATTTCAACAATAATCAAGTAAAGTATAAACATAATAATACTATTTGCTATTCCAAAATAATACATTGGAATAGCAACAAGGTACAATTAGTCAAGTTATTTGCACCTCTGGTGCTGGGGAATTATCTTCTTTAATGATCTTTGGTGAAGAAAATCTGAAAATTGACTGAAATATTTAAAAATAACTTGCAGTTTTGAGATACACTCTAACTAAATGTAAAGACTGGGCATTTCCAGTTGCTATATTCATTCTTCATTTTGTAAATATATTCAAAAAATATCCTAAAATATCGTAGCAATATTCAGTGCCCTTGCACAGTACTTTGGTCGCAGAATTTATAGCCTTACTTCTTTTTTGCATGCTGTGCTTTCAGCTTGACAAACCTGCACTGGGGATCTACAGTACTTCCATTCCTCTCTGCTAAGCCTCACAAGCTTTGTCAGGTTGGATGAGGAGCATCACTGTATCTCTTGTATCTCTATTTTCAGGTCTCTCCAGAGATGTTCAGTCAGGTTCAAGTTCACTCAAGGACATTCACAGACTTGTCACTTCTGTATTGCCTTGGTCTGTGTTGCCTTGGAATCGTCAAACCTGAGGTCTTGTTTCTCAGGGCCTGAGAGTCCCCTGAGTGTTTTTTGGACAAGCAAGTTGTCACATGATTTCTGTCTGACTGCTCTACCATAAATACATGATTAGTGAAGTGCTGCAAAGATGACTGTCCTTCTGACACACTCTCTTCTCCAGACAGGACCTCTGGAGCTCTGTCAGCGTAACCTTCGGGTTCTTGATGGTTCTTCATGTCCTTGACTAAAGCCCGTCTCCGTGGTTTGCTCAACTGAGCTCGGAAACTGGCTCTTGGAAGAGAGTTGGTGATTCCAATTTGTTCCTATTAAAAATAATAGAGGCCACTGTTGACTTCATGACCTTCAAAACAGCTGAATTATTTGGTACTCTTCCCTGGATTCGTGCCATGCTACAAGCCTCTCTCAGAGGTCTATGGACAATTCATTTGACATCATAGCTTGGTTTGCCCTGACATGGACAGTAAGCTGGGTGGGGGTATTTTGGGATTTGATCTCAACCTACCAACCTTTCTGAAAAAAGGAATTTCTATATCATGGCTCTATATTAATGCACTTATTCTAACATGTTATCATTTTTAGAGTAAAAGCTAATTTGAAGGGACTGGTACTTATGGCTAATACGAGTCTAAAAATAAATGGATTGAAAAAGCATGTTGTTATTTAACAAGGAAAAACTTGTCAACATTAATATGGTGAAGTTTTACATTTTTGGAAGAGGTAAAGCTGTTCCTTTATGTTTTCCACCATAGGAGAGTCTTCAGGACAAAGGATTGTTGCAGTTTGTAGTTTCTTGGCAACAAGCTGCATTTTTTTCTTATTAATTTCAAGAGAAAATGAGGGAACAAGGTTTAATGTTTATAGCTGCTATAAGGTAAGTGATAACAGGAACTGCCTTGTTTTGCAGACATTCCACAACATTAAATAGAAATAGAAATGGACAAAAGGCACAATGTATTTGAGAAACTGCTGTGGTGTAACAAGAATAAAATACTTTGTGATGTACTGTTATTCAAATGTAATCAGTTATTTTCCCATAAATAATGTTTTATTTCTCACACAACACTACTTTCTTCCTCTCTCGCTCTTATTCATATACTATAACTGTTCATATACTATAACCCCACAGTAGTATTTAGCTGTCCTATTTTACTTTAAGGTTATTATCCTTGAAATTAAAATAAAACAATATTGAAGAAAGTAACCTGCTGATTTGATACATTGATTTTTGAGCCTCATACTAGCACATTCAGTCTCATTTCCTGTCAGTGCTGAATTGATACAGGCCACCAGGCCCGTTCAGATGGTTCATTCAATATGACTCACTCATATAGTCTTCATTCAAACACAAACATTGAAATTCTAATTACCAAACCACGGCACACCATTTTCCCCAGGTGTGACATTTAGCCCGGTGGATTGTTCAATAATTCATCTTTCTCATGTGGAGGGATGGAGCAGAGGGATGGGAAAAGGAGGGAGGAGAGAGGAGGAGGAGGAGGAGGAGAGGAGAGAGGTGAGGAAGGAACGATCTATCAAGCGAGCATCCGCCTGCAAATCTCTTGGAATAAAGTAATCATTAATTCATGTGTCAGCGTGCCGCATATTGAACTCTAAAAGCAAGCGACCTTGGGCACCGACGCCTTCTCTAAATGCCAGAGCTGGGTGACATTTGGAAGGTTTTAGTAACTGCGTTGAGTCAAATTCCTGATAGAAATACATCCGCAATATTAGTCAACCTCCAGAAATATAAGTCTTTGAGCAGAGAGTTTCCAAAAGATTAGAAGTGGCTCTTTGAACAGAGCTTATTTTTGAAGGGTATTCTCATATAGAATTTAACACCCCTGCCCTCCTTCCTACATGCTGTTATGGGCATATTTTTATTAACAACACAAAGTGAGCAAAATCACGTTTTTGCAATGAGGAGTTAGCAACAACACGACACAAACAACACAACCGTGACAGGAAATAGCTCAAAGATACAGTATAATGCTAACACCAGAGTACCAACTACTAGCACAGGGTCCCATTTAAGTTATTGATTCTTATTACTCAGAAGGCGTTGGTTCATTTTTTCTAAAAGCAGCTCTGACAGTAGTTCTGGCTGCAAGGCAAATGACAGGATTATATTAATGCGCATGTTCTAATATGTTATCATGTCTATAGTAACATACACGGAGACTTTTCTAGTGGACGTGCCACATAAATGGGTTAAACATGTGTAACTGATTCCTGTGGGAAAGATGGTTTATTTAGTATTTGTGAAAGGAGTCTCCAGTGTCAGCGCTAAAAACTGTAACTGTAAGTTTTCCGCCATGCCAAAGTCTTCAGGACCGAGAGTTTGAAGTTCCTCAGAAACATGATGAGCTGCATTTTTAAAATAATTATCTTTAAGAGGCAAAAAAAAAACCACTTTGGGGTGGTAAGAGTAACTCCGCTTCATCACACCATCCTGTCATTGATTATTTTCCTATGATACCCTGTAATGTTTTATTCCTTACTTAATATATATCACATAGTTTCGTGAAAAAAATCTGTTAAACACGCATCACCCCTCATCACTCTTTATTGAGTGTGTGTGCACATTTGGCTGCGTGCTCGAGGCTGTGTTAGCTCTCGCCTGTGTGTGTGTATTCTCCATGTGTAAGTGTGACTAACTGTGAATGAGAGAACGAGATGTGAAATGAACTGCCTTGCAATATAATAATGTTTTCTTTAACATTTTTTTTTTAAGTAACTTCAACTCAGAATTCACTCACACAGACCTAAAATACACTTTTCTTGCAATTAGAAATATGAGATTTATATTTGGACTAGTATTAGTGTTAATATTTTATAGATTAAGACAACGCTCATTTATTCAGTTATCATTTCTATCTGTATATGCACAGATCAACATGGTTTACAAATTTGTAGCAATTCATATTGACTTATTTGTTTCAGTTTGTAAGATTTTCTTACGAAATAATATTTGGGTGAAATTTAAATAAAAGACAGTAGCTAAATATCTAACTGGAGGGATTTGTCAGTTTTTGACAGGTGGTAGCTATACAAAAAGTGCACTTCCATTTCTAAAAAAAAAAAAAAAAAAAAAAAATCAAAGTTCAAATTCTTTACTCGAGTTGCAGTACAAAAGTACAAACTCAGAATATGAACATAAAAGTATAGAAAGCAAAAAGACTTCCGTGCCTCAAATCACACTGATTTTGTTTACCGACAACTCATCTGTTTTCAAAAAGTAGCGAGCAGAAAGTTTTTTTTCTTTAGAAGCGTAGTGAGTAAAAGTCAAAAGTATTACGCAAAAGGAAAACTCAAGTATAGACATTTGAAAACAGTACTTGACTACAGTAACAAAGAATCTGTACTTTGTACTAAGTGCATCAAAAAGCAGCTAGCTAGTTACCTAACATTACTAGCATCAGTTTGTCATTTGTGTATTCAACACTCAGAAAAAATTTATAACAGTTTGAAAATAGCTAGCTGTCACGACAGACATAGGCTAGATAAATACAAAAATATACACAGCTAGATAACTGTTGTGATAGATAGCAGGTCATGCGATTTGTATTTTTGTATTTTTTTTTTTTTTCGTTTTTGTATTTGAGAAGGATAAATGCCCCTCCCTTTTTTTTTTTACGGTGTAACTAACTTCTTTCATCAACATGTTGGTTTATTTTCACTTTGGTTAATGGTTTCCTACATGCCAGTGGGAGTTAGGACTTGCTTCTTCTCTACATTAAGAAATCGAAGCAGCAGTGCTTTAGTCCTTAACGCTGTCCCGCTCTCTCACCTCCTCGTCTGTATACTCTGCTCAAACAAATCAGCTTCCAAAGTTTCAGCTTTTATAGTAATACCACCATCAACGCTATCCCACCCGTCATCTCATATGTGTCTTATAGCTGCATTGTATGCTGGAAGTCCAACATTTTCTTCACCACTCTGTTGGATTACAGATTTTTAAACATTTATTGCTACGGAGTAATGTCTCTCAGGCAGAAAGTGAAAGACTCTTACGCGGCTCCAGTGCAGGCTTCCTGTCACCACTGACCTGAACATTAAAGCTTTGCACGAATCACATTACTGATCAATTATTAAAACATTTGAAAGAGCTTTTTTTTTTTTTTTAAAAGCAGTCTGAAGGTTGAAGTAGTTGCAACCCAAACATTTCAGTCTACGTCTCTCTCTTTTTCTCTCTCTGAAGTAATTAGCGTGGGATTGTACTTTCGGCTGTGGGCTTTGCTGCACAATCAGGTCAGCCAGTTCTCTCTTAATCAAGGTCCAATAAGGAAGAGGCCACTTAAAATTCCATTATCACAGCTGTGTACATGTGTGTTTGAGTGTGTGTTCTTTCATAACAAGCAATCTGCAAGAATATTGCTGTGAGAAAATGGTGTGAGTTGAAAGAGGATTAGAAGTTGTGGGATGCCTTCAAAGTGTGTATGTGTGTGTGAGAGGGTGCATATGTGAGAGTGAAAAGTTCAGACAGAAGTGTGTGTGTGTGTGTGTGTGTGTGTGTGTGTGTGTGTGTTAGCTTTCGTGGCCAAGGCCTAAGGCCACTGCATTAAGTGTCTGCCAATGTAAGTACAGTCAGCTCCAGAATTATTGGCAACCTAGGTAAAGATGGGTACAAAATAGTTTCTGTTGTAAATTAGTAGAAATCTAACATTTAATTGAAACTTGAAAAGGAAATTAAAATAAAATCCTTTTTTAACATACATGTGTCACAATTATTGGCACCCCAGAAATTCTTACGAACAAAATGTAACTGTATAACACCCTTGGGGGAAAGTGCTATCTGCCCTCTTCCTCATACAAGAGCTTTTAGACATCCATGATTGGCTAGTGTCCCTGTGATGGACAGAGGAGAGAGTATGGCATCCCTCCCACACGGAAAGCACATCCAAGTTTTCCCTCTTGGACTCCCAGCCATGGATGGCTGTGGCATCATCAGGATCAAACTCGCAATCTCTTAAAAAAAAAAAAAAAAAATGCCACTCGAGGCTTTGTGATCTCATTATTGACGGGTAGAGCAAGGGATTCGGCCAACACCCTTAGGGCTTAAAACAGTGAGATCTTGACCTTGCACCAATGCTGAGTACAAACTCCTGCACCCCAGTCTAAAACTGCTTTCTTTTATTTCTCTCTGCCCAAGGTTTATCATGGACTGAGGAGGCTTTCTTGTTTCAGCTCTGATCGACTCGTGGGTAGCAGGAAATTTCATCGGCCAGGGACTCGTTGACAGACTTCTAATCACCACCATCCCCAGTATCCTCCCTGGGTCTAAGCATTTGATGATCAACCCTTTAGTTCAGGAGGAATTGCCAGATGAAGAATTTATAAAAAAAAAAAAAAAAAAAAAGATCAACAGATTTTAAAGATCAGCTTTTGTCATGTCATTGTTGGTTATACATTCTTTCTAGGACATTATTCTATCACATCCCTGGCTGTCTACAAGGCGACCGATGTTAAAGGGAGCCAGTTCCTCTCACGCTGTACAATAATTGAAAGCCAAAAACCAAAAAAGTAGCAATTCCATCCCAGGACCCAGCAGAAGTATTTAACAAACAGAAAGCGACCGAATCACCAACACACAGAGCATGGGATTGTGCAATCAACATCCTAATGGGGTCTACTGGGAGATTTTGTATTCTCTAAGGCCCCAAAGATATAGCAATGGAAGAGGACTCCCAAAAACAGAGTTACATTCTTCTCTCTGTATTGTCTGTCTTTGCTGGGTTTTTCTTTGTTGGAAAGAGTTAGAGTCTGTCTTTGTTGGCAGTCTTAGACTCTGTATTCCCTATTTCATCCTCAGTGCCATACTGGTAAAGTATTGCTATTCATTAGCATTGATTTCTGCTGCCATTGAACAGCTAACAGGGACCAAATATTCACCACGCTCTATCTCAAAGTGCATATATTCTGATTAGAAGAAGGGAGGGGGTGTGGGAGGAAGATGGCCTCTGAACCCATATCACCTACATGCATTGTCACACCAGTCATTTGGAAAAGTATTGATGATACTCCAGGAGCCAGTGGTATAGACCTTGCTCCTGAACTGTCTCCCACACAAAGTGTAGCGATCCATCTATGAGTACAGTGATGGGAACATACATTGGTAACTTCTGGACACTCTGGCATCCAGAGAACACAGCTGCTGGGAAGTAACAAATTTTGGTGGTCCACTTTAAACAAAATGAGAATTTTTTTTAATGTCTGTCCAAGTCTGACTGGCAGCTCCCTGTAGGTCTTTTTGAACCTCTTCCTGTGCCACTGCATCCCTAGTCTTATATCACCACAGACTTTATCACTTCTTGTGCTACATTGTCTAATCCCAAATTGCCATAGTAAAATAGACTGTTTTTTTTTAAGTCTGTTTACTCCATCCATTCACCTCCGTTGATCCATTAGAAATTGTTTTCAAGGTATTCAGACTTCAGGGACTGTCTGAGGACATTGTGTCTGACTGTGAGCTCCTCTCATGTCTTGCATTTTGCAAATTACTGTTACTGGTGTATTTAAAATATTTTGCCAGTTGACTTCAATATTACCAACTACTAGCTTATCATCACAGTCCCTTTACATATCATGTATGTGTTTTAGGAGTGGTAAAGCAATCTTGCACACAGATCGACGCCAAGCCCCCTCCACCACTGGGAGTAGACAGGCAACCAGACTACATTGTCCCAAACCTCCTGGACTGTAGGTTAGAACCTTAGCCCCTTGCTCATACAATATTTACCACCAGGAACACCATGACTGCCCTGCCCCAAGACCCAGGGGTATACCTTGTTGCTGGTGGATCATGGCTGGGGGAGCACCAGAGGTTCCCCATCACCAGAAGAAGTGCACTTCTGGGTCATCGGAACTCTCACGTTTCTCATTGCTACAACTTTGGCTAACTGCTTTATACCCTTGATTTTCTGTTTCTCACCGCAAAGTCTTGCCTTCTCTATAATTGCATTTCTGAGTGTTTGTATTCTGTGCACATTTTGATTGCTTTATGGCTTTCTATGTTTGCCTAGCATTCTTGGTTTGACTGGGGATCTCTTCCATGTTTGGTTTTGATCCTTTTGCCTGGTACACATACTATTCTTTGTGCAAATTTATCATTGCATATGTCAGCCTAAAAATTTTGTCAAGGTTATCCCTTTTTCCACTGTAAGATGGTGGTCTTTATATGCACTGTAAGCTATAAATAATTCCTTTATGAGTGATTAAAATTCTTGTGACAAGGCCTAGGAGCAAACTGTTATTTGTGCTCATTGTCAAGGTTGCATTATAAAGTCTTGTCTGTTCATTTGTTTTATCTAGAAGTTTTATTTTGTATGAAATACAAATCCATGTCAATATCCTTCTTCCCTGCTTTGATTATTGAGATGTGTTGAATTCCATTTAAATGGTAACACATGTTGCTGTCTCTTCCCAACCAAACTTGATATTAACTTATAAACCTATACTAAATTACTATGGCTCTTTATGTGTTTTGTGTTTTTGCTGGCACTGCTTTCAGTAAATCAGAACAAACTTTAATCGGTGAAGACATTTTGAGGGAAATAATCCGACAAAATTATATTGCATTCATTTGATGGAATGAAAAGGTCTGTGTTTATGTTTGGCTCACTCTTTATGGGGATGATGAGCTGAGGGATGACTGGCAGGATTTTGGTGCCGCCGTGTTCCAGCAAGTCGTGTACACCCTGCCGGGCGAAGAACTCGTACGGGTGAGACGTCTCACACAGACCATCGAAGAACAGCGGCAGGTAGTGGTGATAGTCCAGCTTTTCAATCTCCACCTGTTCAATACACACAAACACACACACACTTAAATTACTATGTCTGCAAGGTTTTTCCATTGACTTGACTTGTATTACTGTAGCTAAATATCATGGGGACATTTGGACCCCATAAACCGGCATACACATGAAATCACACAAAATCACATAAAATCTCACAGCCTAACACACACAGGTGTGTTTATAAAGGGCCTGCATTTGCCTCGGTCTAACCTCCACACACACAAACACACACTCATTGAGAACCAACTTCACATGGTTTGTGTGTGTGTGTGGTTTTATGTGTGGAGGTCAGACAGAGGTAAATGGTAGCCCTTTATAGACACATCTGTGTGTGTGTGTGTGTGTGTGTGTGTATAATATGCGTGCATGAGTTTATGTCCACCTTATGCTAGAACAGACCTTCTGCAAGATGTTTCCTTCTCCTTTGCCACCTGAACTCATTTTCTCTCTCTCCTTCTCATAAACTCTGCTTAACCTTCTTACCTTAACTGGCCCTGCCCTCCTTGCTTTTGTCAAGGGTTGTTGCAGTAAATGATCTTTTTTTGTTGTAACGCATCATGAACCATCTACGAGACAAGATCAATGACAGCAATGAGATGGAGAGAGGATTTACTAGGAATAAATGGTGGTTTGTAGCAGTGACTGAAACTGCTATTTAAAATAGTCACAGGAGATGGCAATGATTATGAAAATGCCATAAAATTCTATTAACAGCACTAAAAATACACTTCGTTAGGTGCCTGCTATGTATCTATGCTCACTGACCCTTCTCTCAGCTACACCTACCTTTCATAACTAGTTACTGTAGTTGCCCTGCATAATTAGTTATAAACTATTTAAGTAGTAGGGTTCAAAACTTTAGCCACACCTGAACACATTTAAGTGAAGTACTAAACATCAGCCATAGTAAATGTGTCCTATAAATTCTGTTACAGCAATGTGTAGATTACTTACTATCAGCTAAACTGCACATGGAATAAACATTATTACTAGACATTAATATTCAAGAAATTATTTTAACTATTAGATGGTAGTGTGTTAAATATTAAGTCAAAGTAAGATAATTATGCCAAAACAGTAAGATAATAACTCAAATGAGATTTTAAGTTGGAATAATGGCGTAATATCTTGAAATAATGAGACAGTAAAACAAAATACTGTCAAGATCTTAAAATAACAAGTAATGAACCCAAAATAATGACAAATTTAGTTGAAGAAATGGCATAATATCTTGAAATAACGAGTTATTAACTCAAAATTAATGAGATTTTCACACAAACTTTTTTTTTCATGGCATTTTCAGAGCAAATGAAAGAAAATGCATTTTGATACTAATTACAGATTTAATGAGCCTTATTCATGTTTCTGGGAAATATTTATATACTAAATTCAAATGTTTATCATTTATATTTGGAAACAATGTTATAACATCTGTTACTGCTGCGGTACAAGCAATACTGGACTACAATGCAGCATGAAAAAAATGAAATTTTGCCACTATATCTCTAAGCATGCGTATACACACACACACACACACACACTCTCACTCACTCAAAGACAGAGAGAGAGAGGGAGAGAGAGAGAGAGAGAACTGATTGCTTTGAGGCAATTTCCAGGCTCACCTTGACCTTTTTGCTTTGGTCAAGAAAATATTGGTGAGTCAGGCAGTTAGGAGACAAGAATACAAGAACAAAAGCAAACAGAGCAACGGGAGTAGGATCATCCTCTCACACCCAAACACACACACACACACACACACACACACACACACACACGCAGCCGTTACATCCACTCTCTCTGAAAGCAGAATGCAGCACTGCCAGAACTCTGCTTAATAATACATAATTCAGATTTAATTGGCTAGCCTTGGAACATTAAGGTTAAATAAATAAGGCGATGCAGAGCAAAGCTTTGAAGCAGGAGATGATAGCTAAAGATAAACACACACGCATGCGCGCGCGCACACACACATGCGCGCACACACACGCGCGCACACCTGCAGTAAATGCAATACAAATAAATAAAGCATGCTGAATGGAAAAGTAAGACAGGAAGAAGGATAAAGGGGAGAGATCATGATCAAGAGAGAGGGAGGGAAATGGAGGAAGAGAGAGGGGGATGATAAAGCATAAGATAAGAAGCATAAGAAACTCCTGCTCAGAGTTTGAACATCCACGCTCTTAGGTCGTGTGTTGCGTTTAAAAGGATAGTTGCGTCACCTACGAGAGTCGGATAAAAACAAACAAACAAACAAAAAAAAAAAAAACCTGCAATTTTGACACAGTCCTTCTTCTGGGGAAAAGCGAGTCTGTGCATGTGTGAGCGTGTGTGTGTGTGGCCAGACATTCTGGTTGAGAAAGCAGAGAGATAACATACAGAGACAGACAGAGAAACACACAGAGAGAGAGAGAGAGAGAGAGAGAGAGAGAGAGAAATCAAGAAAATTCAGAATGTTATGAAAAAAATCAAACGGACTTCGCTTGTTAATAATCACATGATTCACACGTTACCAATACGCTCACGCTAGCAAGCGACAAAGAGACAGACAATCATTTATTTTCAACACACAGAGCCACAATTTCAGCAACACGGGCAAGCAACAAAGCAACAGCGTGACATTTACACTCTTCAATTCTACGCAATGTATTATAATGTACAACTTTAGCTCCCATTTACTGTTTGACTTGCCGAAATGGAAGAAAAACTGATAACTGTAGTTTCACTATGTCATATACAACGTGCATAGAGACATTACGGAGAAAAAAAAAAGCTTGGCAGGAAGTCGCAGGGATTGTTTGTGCCTCTGGTGAGTGTATGTATGTGACTAGTACAGTTAGCTTGCTCTGATAATCTGCTAAGAAGCTAGTATGAAGCCTAGCTAATCAAAGTGGGTGTAACTTGTATACTGGGCTATAGGCGATATTGTTTGGGCTACTAGGTCTTTTCATCAGAACATCACCCACGAGTATCAGTATCAGTCACTATACATTCACAAGAAACTATGAGTGACACATGTGCCTTGTCGCTCTGCTATGAACGTAGGGTTACGTTTAGTCCATGTGTTTTTATTTACACACGTGATTCTTATACATGACATTCATTTTCAAGTGTAAGGCCTGTGGCTTCATTGTCACATTGTCACAGTTTTTCTTTTCACACGAATAAGTCTTGTTCACGTGTTCACTTGCGTTTCCGTAAGGGTTATGGAAGGCACTAAAGAGCTAAGTGTAATTTGCTGCCACTTAAAAGTAAAAGCAGTTATAAAAAAACATGAGAGACAGACAGCATATTAGGGTGGGGGTGGGGGGGGGGGACACGTTTAAAATGTCAAGTGGGACTTCAGCAAGGACACACTGCTCTTTTGAGATTAATTAACAACGAGTTCAGAGGCTTTCACTGACGGTGGGGGAGAGGGGAGATGAGTGGAGAGGTAGAGAGAGAAAAAGACGAAAGCAGGAAAGAGAGAGTGGAAGGAGAAGGGGTGAGGGAGAAAGATCAAGGCAGGAGAGAGAAAGACAGAGAGAGAAAGAGGTGGAGGTGGCTACAAACACCAGAGGTCATAGACATCATTTAGGTTGCCAGGAGCGATAAACTGGTTGCCACGACAACAGCCCAGATTACACTGGTATTCAAACAGGCAGGGGGGGGGGGGGGGGGGGGGGGGGGGGGGGTTATAGATAAACGAAAATGGAATTGTTCTGGTCTGATTCAGGTCAGACAAAACTGGGTGTCATTATGAGAGCAAGAGAGAGAGAGAGAGAATGAAAGGCAGATAGTCTATTCCCTAATGCATAAACATTAAAATAAATATAAACACAGACCTGTGGACTAACAGTAGATAGTAGCAGATAGTATGCTGCTGGCACAAGATAGACACACACAACCACACACACACACCCCTTACTATCCTTGAGAGGACCATCCACTGACATAAAAAACAAACAAACAATAAAAGCTACAGTTTTTGTAAATAAAAAGCAGTTTTCCTCATTGGGACCAGCCAAAGGTCAAAACTCTCAGATATTCCTATCCTTGTAGAGACATTTGCTCACCACCAAGATATAAACTCATGCCCACACCCACGTACCCACTGCAAGTATATTTTGATGTATAAGTATAGCTAAGCAGCATATTGTCTGCATGTTGCTAATAAATCAGTTTTCAACTTTCGTTGGAATTTGATCTGAGGGTGCAGTGGTATTTTCCAACACGTTGCTCCAAATGTACAGTCACAATAACGCGTCATGGAGTGACACTTTAAAGGTCCCATCCAATTTCCTACAATCTATTTATGTGACTGGTCAATAATTCTGTCTGTACTTCGCACATTAAGCTACTTCATCCAGCTATCATTATAGGTAAGGGATAAAACACGAGTGGGCTCCCAATTGGCGCAACAGGAAAGAGCTCTCCTTATCGTTCAGAAATCGTTAGATTGAGTCTTAAAAATGCCCCTGCCGTGGCTAAGAGAGCATAATTGGCTGTGGTCCCAGTCACTCATAGCCATTCGTGGGCGTCTGTGAGCTCATGTATGTGTAAGACGGCGGATAGCGCTTTCTTCTGAATGTGTTACTCATCCCTGTGATGCAGCATGAGCAGAAGTTCGAAAAGATGCAGTTGGCTAGCGTCACATATCTCGGAGGAAGCACAGCCTGAAGTGTTTTATTCCACTTATACCACTGTCAACGCAAACACTTATTTATTTTTTAAGCTATGAAAGAACACTGTGACATACTTTTTATCCGATTATACTTACATTTAATGCAAGTATAATCGGATAAAAAGTATGTCACAGTGTTCTTTCAGGACAGAGTTCCTGGTTTCATTTACATTTTTACAGCTATAAATATTTGTTCCCTCACCTTGATTTTCTTTCTCTCTTTCTGTAGTTAAAAAGACAAAAATTTTCATGTCATGTTACTGAGGAACTGGAAAAGCACAAAGCCCTCTGCCTTGAAGATAGTAACCATGAAGGAAAATATAAAGTTACACAATTAATATCAGTGGCATCAGTGTAGAATTGAAAAATAATGTGAAAGAGTAGTATAGTCTATGATTTCCAAGGAGCATCATCAAAATCATAAATGAAAGAGGATTAAGGACGGATCCTTGAAGGATGCCTTGCTTGGAGATTAGATCACTGGTTAGCTGTGGCAATGCCAAGCTGTTATAGCTGCTATAACATACATGATAACAAGAACTAATGTGTGTCGTGAATGTTCCACAACTATATCTCAAAAGCTTAAAAACCTTGACATGCTGTCCATTAACAAATTGAATACAGGGGATATAAAATGTCTACACACCCCTTTTAAAATGTGAGGTTTTTGTGACTTAAAAAAAACAACAAAAAAAAACAAGATAACTTATACCAGACTTTTAAAGGGGAAAAATAGAAAAAGAAAGAAAAGTGTGAACACCCTTTTATAACATGCCTTGTGACTGTGCTCAAAATTAACCATGTTCCATCTTTAACTGCATTCAAACTCATGTTCAAAAGTAATTATCATACACCTGTCATTAACGAAGTGTTTGTGGTCTGATGAGAACAAGGTAGAACCTTTCGGACATAATTATAAAAGATATGTTTGGCACAAAAGCAAGACGGCTCATCACCAAAAGATCACCGTACCCATAGAGAAGCATGGTGGTGGCAGCATCATGTTATGGTGCTGCTTCTCTTCAACTGTGACTGGGGCTCTAATCAAGATGAGAGGGAAACGTGGGTAGCTCTAAATACCAATCGATTTTGGCACAAATCCAGTTCAACAAAGGAATGGATTCAGAAGAAGATGATCAACATTTTGGAGTTAAATCCTATGGAAAACCTGTGGAATGATTTGAAGAGGGCTGTGCACAGGAGATCTCCTTGTGATTTGATAGATCTGTAGCAATTTGCAAGAGGAGTGGAATAAAATTGCCAAATCAATCAATCAAAGTGGCAAGTTGGTAGACTCTTATCCCAAAAGAAAGAGTGGTATATTACAAGCAAAAGGTGCTTTAACATAGAATTAGTTAAGGGGTGTGCACACTTATGCAACCAGGTTATTGTAAGCCTTTTCTTTTTCCATTTTCTATTTTTTCCTAAAATATTTCTATTTGTTTTTCATTTTGTTGGTTGCTATATCACATTAAAGGTGAAAAAAAAAAATCTAACAGGATCGATCTTGGCTTCATTTTTTTTTTTATAACATCATAAAAACCGGCAATTTTAATAGGGGTGTGCAGACTTTTTATATCCACTGTGTTGTACTGGTTGGCAAATTACTGTGATTAGAGGAATAAAAAACACTGCAGGACGTGATGCTATTTGGAAAATAACCAACGTTGAGGTGTTAAGTGTAACTCTGTGTTGTGTCTGGCCATTGTTGATTATTTTTCCATAACCCAGCATGCACCGTCATGTTTTATTCCTTAGCTGTTAACTGAAATTAGATGTGATTGTGCTTTGATGAGCAGCGTTCACCTCTCTCTTCTCACAGAGTGTGTTCTTGCGGCTCTGTTTCGTGCTGTGTTCACAGGATTTACTGAATAACTGTCTATCTGACTGACAGTAGCTGTTGGGTTTCTGCTTGGCTCTAACTTGGCTGACAGCGATGACATTTTTTTTCACTTCCCTTGATCATTTTACCTTTGATCATTTGTTTTGCATAGCTGTTGCTTCTTGCTGAAGTAGGTTTTCTACAAAGCTGTGTGCGATGCTGGATCCACTGACGGTGTATAGATTAATGCTGCGTCTAATTTTAAGGTTTGGCACAAGCACTAAAGCACTAAAGTATCTACAAAACATGACAATACTTCTTCAGTACCAGTGTCCTGTACAACTCTACCAGTGGTGACTGTAGGTGAGGACTTAAACCAGGACAGAGACAGAAGAAGTACTATATGTCATGATTTATGTCAAAAGCAGCACTGAGAATGAAAGGAATGATTGTGTTCAGGGCCTCAGTGCCACCTGAAGCACAAGAATGCGGTACAGTAGCAATTTTGAGTTTATTAGGAGCATAACCTGCAGCAAGAGACATGTTAATCAAGTGACAAATATGCTCAGAGATATTTGAGCTGACAGGAGGATGGATTTAATTTATCAGTAGGTTGTGAGATGAAAAAAAAAAAAGAATCAGTGAAAACAAAATGTGAAAGAAAATTAAAAAGATAGAAAAAAAGATTTACGGAAGGGTGCCTTGTTAGCCATAAGACTGATTTTTTTAAATGTTAAAGTTAAATGTTCCCTTTAAATGTTTAAATCATGGCAATAGTCATCAAAGCAAGGAGTTGCTGAGAGACCAGTTTGCTCATGGCACTAAAGAGGTATTTGGGTCTACCGCAAATATTCCTAATAAAGGCAGAAACTGTTATAGAGGGTGTGGAGGACCAATTTGGAACTCTGGGTGGAGATATCTATCCACTCCCGCCCACACACACACACACACACACACACACACACACAGATATTGCCATCGTAGCACAAAGCCACCACACTGCAATAAACCCATATCAATTCAATTCAGTTCAATTTAAAGTCTGCTCTATTGCCATGGCTGCATTTCTCTACAATAGTACCAAAGCAATTTACAAGGTAGTAACTAATAAAGAACAGGAAAACAATGAACATGAATTAAAAAAAAAAAAATAAGAATAAGAATAATAATTTAAAAAACACAGTCGATAAAATTTCACTAGTGGCTCAACAATATCACTGGATGTTGTATTCTATTGTATTATCTCCATTATAATTGAGTTGATTCAGAACTGTAAATAAGTAAATAAATAAATAAATAAATAAAGTAAGTTCCTCAGGTCATGTGACACTGCCCACAAAAAATAAATAAATAAATAAATGTGAAGGGCACACATATACTACTGCACCATAATCTTTATTTATATAACACTTTTCACTTTGAGTCCAAAATCTCAAAGTGCTTTACATAAAAAATTAGACAAACTAAAAAAGCAAAAAAAACAAAAAAAACAATAAGCAATATGTATAAGGGTGAAAGAACTTGCGGGCTCATAAGGCAGGTCACAAGTGCATAAAAATCATCCAAAATTCCACTGCAGGGGCCAAAACACAGGCAAATGCCATTAACATGGGATAATCCATATTCATAAACAAAGAAAACAAGCACAGGAAGTATAACTAGGAATACCAGAACAAGGAACTAAGGATAACCAAGAAAGATGGCTAACAAACAGCGAAACACAATGGCTTAACAAATGACAAGACTTCGCGCAGAGACAAAGACACTGGAGAATATAAATATAGAAACTAATCACGGGCTAAACACAGGACACTTGGAACCAATCAGGAAACACACCAATGACAAGACAGGGGTGTAGACCAGACTTGGTCAAAACAAAATGCAACACAAAACGGGACACCAAACCAAACCCTGCTTCAAGCCTTGCCATGTGCCAAGGAGGGGAACTTGTGACAAAAACACACAATTAGTAAAACGCAGGTAAAATGTTTAATGACAGGAACTATGAACAGTTCAAACAGGTAGGTCTTTAATGAACACTAAACCTGCCTCAGCTGAACAAAGAGGTCCAGACGGATTATACTGTTTCAGAAGCTCAGTAAGAAATGCCATCTACTAAGAGGAAACTCATAGACAGAACCAAGGGTAATCAGCAAAAGGGGGAAAAAAAACCAAGGAAACAAACACACTGGCATTATTTACTTGTTTTGTGCAGACAGGATGAGTGTCATATTCAGGGGCAGAGGTGCTCTTTACACCACTCCTACTGCATCTGCCACTACTCACACGCAAGTGATTAATGATTTTGTTTAAGTAGTGCATTGCTGATTCTTGGCGTAGTTCAATATTCAATAACGTTTTGATACAAACACAAGCTAAATGCCTTGCTTTTGATATTCCTCCAAATCCATTATGAGAGACAGAGAGAGAAAGAAATAGAGAATTCTCAGCACTAGACAATTATCATTATGACCTGAAAAGCAAAACGTAGACACACTGTAATTTTTTATGATCCTCCTGTGTTAGAAGGGGTGTACTAGAAGACATTTGGGTGTGGAATTCCTGTGTTAGAGGTAGTGTGGATGTAGTCGTCCAGTATTGGAGGAGGTCTAGGTTTGGTCCTCTTGTGTTAGAGGAGGTGTAGGTTTGGTCCTTCTGTGTTAGAGGAGAGGTGGGCGTGGTCTTATTGTGTTGGATGAGTCAAAGGTGTGGTCTTCCTGTTTTAGAGAAGGTGTGGGTGTAGTCTGCTTGTGTGAGAGAAGGTGTGGGTGTTGTAGTCCTGTGTTAGATGAGGTGTGGGTGATGTACTCCTGTGTTAGATGAGGTGTGGGTGTGTTCTTCCTGCGTTAGAGGTGGTATGAGTGTAGTCCGATTGTGTTAGAGTAGGTGTGGGTGTTGTAGTCCTCTGTTAGATGAGGTGTGGGTCTTGGATTCCTGTGTTAGATGAGGTGTAGGTCTTGTATTCCTGTGTTAGATGAAGTGTGGGTGTGTTCTTGCTGTGTTAAAGGTGGTATGGGTGTGGTCGATTTGTTAAACGAGGTGTATAGTGGACTGATTAACAAGCCCCAGGCGGCAGCAGAGACTCCAGCCCCATTACACATGCTCATCTGATCTCCTCATTTTTTATTTATGCCAGATGCCATGGCCTCTATGTAGGGCACTTTATGAGAGTTTAAATTTTAAACATACTAAAATTGACTGGTAATAAATATTCCACATCATTGCCATCAAAGACAGGGTCAGAAATGGATGAAACGCAGAGGCCTGCGAGTAGGATACTGGCTAACACTAACTACTTTTGGATGGCCTTTTCAAGCAAGTAGTCCTTGATGATGAGGATTTGAATTTTACCAACACTCTTCCTGAAGTTATTAACGGCTGAATTCGACTGAGGCAAGCCCTCATGTCTATCCCTATTCCTTTCTGGAAAATGGATGTGTCAACACATTATGGGCTTCAAACAACATTCCTGTTATCAGGCAATCTGGCTAAAGATGATCGGTGACTTGTGAGTATTTAGCTCAGAGTTATGATTCTGAATGAGCCTTGCTATGGAAACACCCTCTATGATGATAGATTTAGTGGCTGCCCAAATTACACCCTTGCCAGTACCTCCATTCAGGAATTTATTTGTTCATACACCCACTAATCCAATTCTGTTTTAGTTTACTGTTTCCATTGTGTAATCCTCACTAGACCTTGTGGCTGTTAACAAAGAAAATACTTAGGGCCGTATTTATAGGCGAGTTATGTGCACATGATGACGAGTAAACAACGAAATTTCTCACATTGGTAATCAGACCTGAGATGTAACTACGGGCTAGGAAACTACCCAGAAAGTTTACATTTGTTCTTTTACTTTTTCTTATTTGACTGACACTTTTATCCAAAGCAACGCACAATTGAGACAGGATACAACGGGGTCTTGCTCAAGGACTCGAGTGCTCTACTCTAAAGGCCACAGGTGTAGACACTACTGTTGTAGAAAAATAATCAACTTTGCGGCATTCTGCTTTGGGTCAGGCCACACCGTACCCTCTAGTCAATTTTAGTGTATTACAGAGAATTTTGAGCAATCTCCAATACCATTCTCAAGCAAAACCTACAGCACATATTGTAGCTCACAAATGAACAGAACAGTCTGAGAGTACACTTAAACTCACCAAGCTGACAGAGTGGAGAAAAGAATTATCAGGCTCTTTAGGTGAGCTGGAGGTGTGTAGGAGCAGTGTTTTGTTCACCAGGGAGCAAAGAAAGAGGAGGAGAAAGGCCACAGAGGAAGAAAAAGAAGGGTAGTTAGAGAGACACAGAAATCTACTCGACAGCTAACAAGTTGCTCACAACACAATACAACAGCAGAAGACCACATCGGGTTCTACCCGTCAGTCAAAAACAGGAACCTGAGGCTGCAGTGTGCACAGGTTCACCTAAACACCTGAACAGTTGAAGATCAGAAAAACATCACCTTTTCCAGCCTTAGATTCCTGCCCTTGGCTGACAGGAGTGGAATCCAATGTGGTCTTCTGCTGTTGTAGTCTGTCCACCTAAAGGTTTTACATTCTGAGATGCTTTTCTGCTCACCACGGTTGTAAAGAGTGGTTATTTGCATTACCATAGACTTCATGTTGGCTTGAGCCAGTCTAGCCATTCTCCTCTGACCTCTCTCATCGACAAGGCTTTTCCACCTGCAGAACTGATGCTCACTGTGTAAACTCTACAAATTGCTGTGTGTAAAAATCCCAGGAGATCGGCAGTTTCTGAAATATTCAAACCAGCCCGTCTGACACCAACAACCATGCGCTCAGAGCAAATGAGATTTGATTTTTTTCCCCCTACTCTGACGTTTGATTAACTGAAGCTGACTACTGAAAAATCATATAACAAAGGTGCTCACACTGTATGATAAGTCATTTAAGTCAAGTTAAATGCCAGTGATGTCGTTCATCACCTCACTGTGAAAATATTGACAAGCGGACACTGCTCAATTTGCTGTTTCGTGTGCTAAACCAGATTTTGTTTTTCTCTTAATGACTGCTGGATTCAAACTTATGAAACAAGCCAGTCACTCACCGTGTGAAACCTACAGCACGTGAATATGGTTACTGACCAACCACTCCAGATTGACGATAGGAACTGACTGTGGTAACAAGGTTTCGTATATGTAAATCATACTGTGACCCACGACATCGAACTCAATTTTCTGACCTCCGGCTGCTCAGTGGAACATATTTATCTGCCATTGTTTGCCCTGTCGCACTGACATTCACACATGATATAGCCACGATTTAGAAACAACATTGGCAACAGCAAAATCATGTCAAAATCTTGCCAATGTAAGCACGGCTTAAACCATGTCCAGAGTTTACTCGTTCCCTAGTTCCTGAGTGATCTAGGGCTTTCCCTCATTGACCTCAATAAAGACCTTGATTATAGATCTTCCAATGTTAACCTTATTTGCTGGAGCCATGACCCCTGTTTATCTTGTGTACTACAGCTCCAAATACATTTAAAAGACACCCTTCATGGTGTGTATGAATTTGAACAAATTAGGTCTACTGTGGATGGATTTCATATATAAAGCAACACTAATAGGTGTAATTTTGGGCACAGCAGTGCTAGTGTTTGTGCAGTAGAATGTGATTAATAAACCAAGTAATTTACAAATTCATTCACAATTCACCAATTTTCTTCTGTCTATATGCATGTGCTGCAACTTCATACATAGTAAGTGTTTAGCTTTTATTCTCCTTTTCTTTCGTTCTAAAACCTGCTTTTTTTTCTTTCATGCATACTGTATACTCTTTCATGCATACTGTATACTTCTGTATTTCTTTCTATTCCCCATTATCATCCTCTCTCTCTAATCTTTTCTCTCTTTCAGCCAAATAATAAATAAAACACCACGGCTCATGCTGTTATAGGAAAATGATCACTGACTAGGCAGTGTGGTGCGGTCCAGAACGAAGTGGAGTTACTCTTTTATTATTTTCCAATAAAAGCATGTCCTCATCATTGTATCTAAATGATCATTTGATCAACAAATGAAAATGATCAACGTTTTATCTAGTAGTTACATTAGTTACGGAACATCCATGAAACACACTAGATCCGTTAATCACTTACGTTGTAGCGGCTTTCCTCACCACCTTCTCTTTTTTCTCTCTCTTAAAATTAAACAACAACAACAACAAAAAAAAAGCAGTGCATAATAAGCCCTCCATTCTAAAGACTTTCCCATGTTGGAAAACATAAAGTTACATCTTTACCTCTGAGTGTTACGAAGCACTGACGCTGGACACGCCTTCCAAAAAATACGTTGGTTGCTATAGAAACACAAATGTACTAATCAACATCTGATCGATCAGATTAAAGAATTAAATGACATATGTGCTTCGAAATTTTTTTTTTTAAAACAAAATTTCCTCTGCTAACTTTGTTCACACTTGATCAAGCTTTCAGCAGCAGCACAGATCATCAAAATGTACACAGGCACATTTGAGAGATGACACGTGACAGATGACAGGTTTTTGCATCAGTGACCGTGGCAGGTATGAAATTTTCTATGGGCTTATATTAAAATACATACTCCAACAAAACTAATTATAGAAATAAAGTGGTCAATTACGTTGTTTTTAATTGAGGTTTTACTTCTCAGCAGCAGCTGGTGTTGACTCTGTGCCAGTTTTTCCTAAGTGTGTTTCAAATGACTGCTCACTCAAGTGGTGCTCATTCACTGTTCTAGCATTTATGGAGAACTGAAGCAATTCTTTCATGCTTCAAAAAAAAAAAAAAAAAAAAAAAAAAAAAAAAAAAACATAACACATTCAGTGCATCTCATCACAAAATGATTAAACTGTGATTAATAAAGCCAAGCTAGGGAATGTTGGTAAATTTGGCTGGAGCTGGGTTTGGGTATTTGACTCGTGTTAAGGATCTTCGCTCACCCTGATCGACTTGCATGTCAATCTTTATCATTAAAATGTGATCTTCGATGACATCCAAGATTTATTTTAGAATAAAATTCTGAGCTTTGGTTTAAACTTCTTTCACTGGCACGTTGGTCTATTTTCCCTCGATTAACATGTTGCTATATTACCCACAATGCCGCTAGACTACCTCCTGATAGCGGCAGGAATAGTAATGAGAATTTATCTCTTGCTTCATGTCTACCTATAGAGAGCGTTGCAGCAGGACTTTAGTCTTTTCGTCCCCTCATCTGTACACTCTGCTCAAACAGATCAGCTTCCAGAGCTTCAGTTTTCATGCTAATACCACCATCAACGCCATCACACTCGTCTTCTCGTAGATCGCTAAGTAGTCCCTGCTGTAACCGTGTCCTGTAGCTGCATTGCTTTCTGGACTCTTTAGTCCATTAATTCTACACTGGAAAATGGTGAGTGAGAAAAGAAGCGCTTGCTTCTTGCTTAAGGTTTTTTTTTTTTTCTCCTATTGCAACTGTGCTAGCAAAGTCACCCTGTGACATCAGTGCGGCACACAAGCATCAACTTCTCACAGAGATAACAGAAAAACAGCACCATCCAACAAATCAGCGCTAGAATCACTAACCACATCACAAATATTTTAATATAAATACATTTAATGTGTTTCAGCGTGGAGGTTTCCTTTAATTACTTATTTCATCTTCATTATAGGTAGAACATTTTTTAAAAAATGGAAACTGCAATGACTACTTTAAATATGTTTCGTTATATTTATGAGAAAATTTTCACTACGAGGATATATGAGACATCGCATTCTGCAGATCTCTAATACTCGGCTTTCTGTTCCTCTCTTTTCCTTTCCGTGACTCTGTTCTTCACTGCAACATAAAGTTCTGAATATTTGTGCTGCCACTCAGACAGCCACTCAGCCAGTATGTCTGAAGCAGCACTGCTACTAAGTAAATCATTCTCTCCTCCTCTCTCACTGCTCTCTCTCTCTCTCTCTCTCTCTCTTTTTTTCTTTCTTACTGCTCTGTTAAAACAAAGCAAGAATGATTAAAGGTCAGGGTTGGCGGCTGTTCCTCTGGGATGGGCCATGCGTCTGACTTTACCTTGCCAAGCATCTGTAATTGATAGGAATGACTGCTGCTCATCTCTTTAACGACAAAACGCACGTCATATTGACCTGCACGGGGGGGATGGGGGGGCGGGGGGGGGGGGCGGGGGGGGATAAAGAAGATGAGAAGGAGAGCGAGTGAATGAGTCCACAAGGGCAAGGAGATTAAAGGCAAGGGGAAGGAAACAATGGCTGGAATTATGATGAGGAAGAGCATTCAGTGGTGAGTAAATTAATTAACGAGCTAGCAGGTTGAAGTGCGGAGGGACACACACTCCTCGTTAGTGACCTTGCTCTGTCCCTTTTCAGATGTTCGCTCTGTAGATGAAAATTCAAGAGACAGAGAGAAGAAAGAGAGGCTGGTGAGAGAAAAGACTGGTTGTAGCTGCGATAACGCAAGTGAGATCGTAACTTGTTTCACAAACGTTCCACAACATTATTATGAATTAAAAAACCTGAATGGAAACATAGAAAGAAAAACACCTTAACATAGCAAAAAATGGTTTTATGCTCAGCTTAGGTGGAAGTCATTAAAGACAGAAACTGGTTTATTTTTAGAGTGATCACACAGGGGACATAATTCACGTTTCAGCTCTAGATCTAGATACATGTAGATACTAACATGGCTGCAGAGGACATGTGCTGTTTGGACATACAAAGAAAAAAAGATTGTTGAATGAATGAATGAATGAATGAATGAATAGCAAGCATCAAATCTCTCCATTACACCTCTGTTTTGGCGCACTTTTTCTTTTTGTACACAGCCAAAAAATGTTTAAAAAAAAAAACAGCCAAGAATTTTTTTTAGTCCTTTCTTCCTTCATCACTTTTACATCATCTTCAGGATTTTCACATCTGTAGTTGTAGATTTTCACATCTGGTAAACTCATTTATTTGCATCTTCTTTTGGCGACTTTTTGGAAATTTGTTTTTAAGCTGAGAAATGTTTGAATGGAATCTAAACATCTAAACAACCTGTATGAGGTAAAGCAACAAGGTGCCTAGTTCCACGAGCACGAATGCTTTGTTAATGAGAGAAGTCACAGGAGACTGGTTCAAGGAAGGCTATGGTAACTAAAATAACCACTCTTTACAGCTGTGGTGAGCAGAAAAGCATCTCAGAACGCACAAGCGGATGAGCTACAACTGCAGAAGACAGCATCGGGTTCCACTGTGTGTGTGTGTGTGTGTGTGTGTGTGTGTGTGTGTGTGTGTGTGTGTGTGTGTGTGTGTGTGTGTGCTTGTTTTCCGCATGTGCTGGTGTGTGTGTGAGAGGTGGAGTACAGCAGCTGTACTAGTCTTTCCTCATTAGTGTTTCCCTTCCATTCAAGCAGCCGACAGAGAGGGAGTAAAGTCAGTACCTCATGATCAAATGCACATGGAGGTGCACACACACACACACACACACACACACACACAGATGGAGGAATGACTATATCAGGGGTTTAAATGCTGCCCCTGATAAGAGATAAGTAGATATTTTCAATCTATTAGGCTCATGTCCATTTGCCATCGTTATGGCAACAACCAACAACTTGATCAAAGCATAACTTTCACTCCATGAGGAATATACGCTTAGCTTGCAAGCTAACAATTAAAACATTTTCATTCAGACTGGCTGCTTTCATAAACACGTTACCTAACATGGTATTTGTAGAAAGCAAGAGGAAAGCTAATATTAATATCATTATTATTTGTCACACTGTATGAGATGACCAAATAAACTCTTGGCCTAATTCAATGACGGACTGTGCAATAAAGTGTTCTCCATGTCACATTATATATGATGAAGATCCTCTAGCAATAGACTGGCTTCCATAAACAGAAGCATGCTTCAAAGTGAACTTGAGCTAATGAGGATATGTCTTTCTGTCCATTAGTGTGTTTTGTTTACGTTTCGCCACTACAGTCACCACTACCGTATCTGTAGCTGTCCGTGAGTTTTACGTAATCATTTGCCATCCTCCTTTTGGAAGCGTCGTAGGAAGAATCACATTCTGAGATTTAATGCTACAATCCACTGTACGCCAAGTCGATTTTCCTGAGTTCCGATCTAAACACGTTTCTCGGAACACATTTCCAAAGCATTCGTTGCATGGCTAGTCCCTAAATTTGATAAACATATAAAGAAGAGCTTTCCTTAATTGATTTCTGCGTGATTGGTGATTATAAATGATAAAAGATAGGTCAGCTACTCTTGTTCCTCTTTGCTTATAAACACTGGCTTGTAAAATCTGTCACAGTGGTCTAATCATATTTAAAAAATTGGTCTTAAACTAACGGAATTACGTAATTTCGTTACAAATCTAAACTTACAAAACTGACCACCACCTATTTATGCTCGACACTGTAGGTCTTTGTTACCTCAACAGAAGTGGGACATATATATATGAAACATGTATGCATCCTAACCAAACCAAGTGCTCTAACCCTGGAGTACGCTCTACCGAACATGAGCTGAAGGACTTGTGTACAGTTACAGGTCTGATGCATTACACCAAAACTGGGAGCAACACCAAGAGTGAATGAAGACCCATCTTAGGGAGCAGGTGAGAGCCACAGGAAGCCAATGAATATTTAACTCAGCCAACACAGGAGGTAACAAAGAGCACAGATAGACAGAGAAAGAGAAAGAGCGAGAGAGAGAGATCCACACTTTCCTCTCAGCTTGCAGATCCCTACATACAACACATGATCTCATGGTGTGCTCTAAAGAACCACAGAGCTTCACACACCTTACACATCCTCTAAAGCACTCGCAGACTCATACACGATCCCATGGAGAGAGTGATGAAGCAGAGAGAACTATAAGGTTGGAATGATAAGAGAAGACTGACAGAAAGTGGGGGAAAAAAGAGAAAGAGAGCATGAAGCATGAAGGGCAAACGTGCCTGAGAGAGTGAGAGGCAGAGAGAGACAGGAGTGACAGAGGTGCGGCACACAGGCGCACACACAGACACACACACAGACACACACACAGACACACACACACACACACACAGACACACACACAGACACACACACAGACACACACACAGACACACACACAGACACACAGAATCCAAGTTAAAGGCATGAGGGGGAAATGGAACAAAACAGTGAAGGGGAAAGAGAAAGAAAGGAGGAGAGAAACAGTGACACACAGAGAGAGAGAGAGAGAGAGAGAGAGAGAGAGAGAGAGGGAATGGAGAGGTGACAGGGTGAAATGCAGTGATTTACAGCCACACATAAGCTTCCTGCCCTTCCTTCCCTCTCACACACTGTCAGACAATCAATGCGGACGCTCTTCCTGATTGATACCAACCTTTCTTCTGAGTGCGTGCATGTGTGTGTGTGTGTGTATGTGTGTGTGTGTGTGTGTGTATGTGTGTGCGCTGCAGAATGTTAAGACACTCCATAAGCTCTATTTGCACTCAGAATGGTAACATTTAAGTGACATTTCCGGGTGACATAACTTTGCATTTTGTCTTTAATATTAGCAACCTTAGTGGATTCCAATCTCCACTATCACCACTGATGTCTCCTTGTGTTTCAGTGCCATAGTGACCCACGTAGCAAACTGACATTGGACCGAGATCGACTGATTAAACAGGTGGAATCGGATGCGGCTCCTATCTGGTTAAAACAAAAACATGCAACCACGTCTGCGGAGAAAACTGAAGCCCCCTGAACTTTAGTATTTCGAAGTAGTATTTCGAATTGGAGTGAGGCTGTATACCGCATTGTTGAGTTGTCTAATCTGATTGGTCACGTGGTGTTTTATTTTCTACAACAGCAGCCCTGATATTATCTCCGGCTGTAATTCAAATCACACGTTTATATTAATGCACTCCTTCTGACACGTTATCATTTTTTTTTAAGCAGCAGATAATTCACAGGGACTTGTACATAATCTAAACCTGAAAATAAATGGATAAAAAAAAAACATTTTGTTTAACAAAGAAAATGTATAATGGTGAAGCTTTCTGTAAGGAGATGTTTATCCAAAATTTATGGAAGGAGTCTCCATTATCATCGCTTTGTAACAGTCATCTGGACAAATGATGTTGTGCTTTCTCTGTAACATGACAACATTGTGTGTGTTTCAAGAAAGAGAGAAAATTAAGAGGCTGGTGATGGCAGGAATGTTATAGTTACTGCAACGTAAGTGATAACAGGAATTTGTTTCGTGGATGTTCCACAACTTTAAATGTAACTACAGATGTATGAAGTTTCGCTCTTTTATTAAAAACAACTGTACCTGTTGACAAACTGCATTGGTATAAGAGGAATAAAAT
The DNA here is from genome assembly GCA_022985145.1 of Pangasius djambal. Lineage (NCBI taxonomy): Eukaryota > Metazoa > Chordata > Actinopteri > Siluriformes > Pangasiidae > Pangasius > Pangasius djambal. The sequence continues at coordinate 23,729,273 of CM040984.1, read as the reverse complement.
ACCTCGGGACATGCTGATACAGGGAAAAAAAAGAAAGAAAAAAAAAACTTCCTGGCAGTGACAATAATATTCACAGTAGTAGTATTCACCAGCTTTTATTAGGGCTGCGCAATACTGAAGAAAAGTGAGATATGTGATAACGTCAGATAATGTGATATGCAGTACAATAATGCTATAAGTGTGTAAAATCAATTTCAATTATTTATACATATATATATATGTTATATATGTTGACCTTTCATAACTTTTTGAAGTATTAAAATCATTCAGTTATTGCAAGCCCTTGCGATATGCATATCTCGGTATTTACGGTTGCGATATTTTGATACTTTCGATATATTGTGCCGCCCTAGTTTATATCAACATACGAATGTTGGCACGTCAGCTGTATATACTGCTTGATAGTAAGCATGCTATAAACAGGTTAACTTGAAATTCCTTCCAGATTAATATACTTACAATGCGCAGGTCGCTGATCTGTTGCTATGCACTGATCAACACTGATTAAAAAAACGTGAACTTGAAACCTGTCTATTTAAAGTTTACATAAAAAAAAAAAAAAAAGGTATTTCTCAGGCATACAGTGACCATACTTCTGTGGGAAAATGGCAAAGAACCACTTAAAGAATTCTCTACTGCTTTCATCCCCGCTTAACACTCAGAGTTCTTTCCATCTCACAAGGCCAGAAGCCAGGTGTGTGTGTGTGTGTGTGTGTGTGTGTTGGGGGGGTTTGGATCATGTATTGTACGCTGTGTGTAAGGGCTGAACGTGAAGCTGAAGTGCAGCCTGAGGCAAAGCCTGCAGCCTTACAGCCCACTCTCTCTCTCTCACACACACACACACACACACACACACACACACACACACACACACACACACACTTCAATTACATAAGCTTTATAATTCTGCGAGTGCATATCTGCGAACATGTCAAGGACGTGTCCAGAGTTCATACTAGACGATACGCGAGTGTGTACACGAGGGTTACATGAAAATGCACGACGTGAATGTCTTTTCATCTTGCTCATCACTTTGTCACGAGAGGTTACGTATAAATTCTTTTAAACAGACTACACTTTCAAAAAAAAAGGGAGAGCATGAGCACGTCTCCATCCTGGATTAATTGTACTGTTCATCCTTATGATAAAAAGGCACGGAAGAAAGGTCGCAACTTTTCCAGGGCTCACAACCGAACACACCTCCCCGCCAGCCAATCAGGCTGGCTGACACGCAGCACTGTAGATACACACGACACACAGAGAAGTGTGGTGCTTTATTTTCCATCTCCCTAATTGGATTAAACACTCAAATATTAGAGCAGATGTAAGCATGTGCTCTGCAACAAAAGCCTCTCTCTTTCCCATCATGCACTGAATCACGCTTGCAACAGAACACTGCTGTTTACGCAAACGCTTACATAAGACACACAGTTGGCATCTCATCACACACGATTGATTACTCCTTGTGTGTTTGTGTGTGTGTGTGTGTGTGTGTGTGTGTGTGTGTGTGTTTCAGATGGCAGTGCTGATATTTAGCGATGAGGTCATACACGCCAAAATTCAACAGACTGACTCTGACTCAAGATGCAAACCTTTTCTTCATCTGCATTTCAAACGCTCCATGCTGAGAGCGGTGGGTATGCACGCGCGCGCACACACACACACACACACACACACACACACACACACACACACACACACACACACACACACAAACAGGGAAAAGAAAACCAAAACAAATACAAGTACAAAACCAGGAAAACAGACTTAGATACATATATGACAAAGGCGGATCCAGCTGTGGCGCATCTGCATTAGACATTTAAATCCATCCCACATGACTGCTGCATACCTGATCAAACACAATCTCTCTCTCTCTCCCCGTCTCTCTCTCTCTCTTTCCCTCTCTCGGTGTTGAAAGGCTTCATTAGTAGGGCAGAATCGAGCTATCAGTGGCGGTTTTTGCAGGCTTCCAGTGAGGAAAAAAGGATTTGATGCGAGATCTAATAGAGTGAAGTGCCACAGCGTGCTAAGCTCAGCTACGGGAGCCGGAGCTAATGGAAACCTGACCTGCAACAGGGCACGGCGCCGAGAGAGCGAGGGAAAAAGCCAAAAAGGCCGAGATGGACAGAGAGATTGAAAGAAAGCCTTCAAGGCCAAAAGCTGAGCCCTGAGTACAGGCTTCTATGGCAGCTGGTTTTAGAGCTCACTCTTCAGGTTCCAGCTAACATGAGAGAGCGCAAAGGAGAGGGGTGGAGGGCAGGAAGAGGGCAGAAAGGGATGGAAACAGAGCGAGAGCAGAGTTAATAACACAAGGTTTTGCAAAGCTGAAAACCGTTCAGTTGAACTGTGAGCTAAAATAATGCACACACACGTCTCTTATTTGCACTCACTACACACAAATGAATTATCATGATTTCCAAGGCTGTGTGTCTATTGCCATTATTGTCTTGTGTGTGTTTATTGTCATTATTATGGTTATATTACAGTATAATTATAAAGATAAAATATATTGTGTATTATTTAGAAATACATTTTTAGCAGCAGATTAGATCACAGTTATGTTCCTTTAAAAAATAATAATAAATAATCTTATACCTCACCGCTGCTGAATTCTGATTATTCAGAAGGTGTTGATTCATTTCCTATAACAGCATCTCACAGAGTTATATTAACCAGCACCTTATGGTTTCTGTAGTAATGTACACAGGGACGCGTATGGTGGATGTTTGTAATTATTGACATGGTGAAGTTTTCTGTGAGGACTACGTATATGTAGCATTTTTGGAAGGAGTCTCCAGTATCAGCACTTTGTAGCAACACAGTTAGTAAGTCTTCAGATCGGAAGGCTTTATGCTTCGAGAGAAAAAAAGAAGAGATAAGAGAATGACTGTTTATAGCCGTTATAGCACAAGCAGTAACAGGAACTCACTTGTTTTGCAAACACTATTACAAAAGTAACTATAAAAGAATAAAAAAGTACACAATGACATTCTGTGATAAATTTGTAAAAAAAAATTGTTAGTGTTAACAAATTGCTGTGGTTCAAGAGTAATTATTTCCTTTAGCACGCCCCATCATGCTTTATTCCTGGCTTAAAAACTGCTTTTCAATTCCAGATACTTAAAAATTTAGCATCTGAATGCATTCGAATATTAATTAGGAATAAAATTTCCTTCCGTACTACCATGTCACAAGCAAACTTTCGAACATATTGCATAAAACACGGGAAGTTAAAACTGGATATACAATGAAATCCAAGCAGTTTCCACACAAGGCTTTTCAGGTTTATGTGGCTTTCCGGCGATTTACAGGCTAGCAAGTTAGAAAAGTTACTAGCAAGCTCGTACCTCAAGCAGCAAGGGTCGTTTGTCCAAACTTTTGGGCAACGTGTTTTATAGCATTATGTTTTACAGCCTTTATAGCCCTATAGCAAGCGACAGAAAGTAAAACGTGACGTTAAACACTCAAATGTGGATTTTCACCTTTGAATGCGTAAACATTACGTGCATTCGAATAGTGAAATTCATTTTGACAGCCTGAGTCTGCATTAATTCCACGTATAGATCTGATTCTGATCCGATCTGTTTCTCTTGGCTATGTTAAGGTGAGTGTTAAGTGTATGTGGCTGATGGAGGCACACTGAAAGGTTATCCTTGTTAGCTAGATTAAAGCTTTAAATGCACTGTCATGAGCAGAATCGATGAGCCACTTCATGGCCATGCCTTATTGATTTGTCTCATCAAGGGGTCACACACTGCATCCACAGGGCATAGGCTTATAAACATTAGCTTTGTACCACACTGCATCACACTTCTATGGTAAACCATAGAAAATCTATGATACTGCTAGCTAGTTAGACTGATTCACTGGTGCTGTGATACTGTATGTACGAGAAAAGTGGATTATCTGTATAGTGTATGTATGTCCATGGATATATTTCAGTCTATAAGCATACACTTGCATTCATGAGCATTGAAATGCCATCTGAGGTGACTTTATTTGCTTGATATTATTTTATTGGCTGATTATAGATCTTGGATAGATCAGGATGCAGATATATCTCTGCCTTAAAAAAAAAAAATGACATGTCCTTCAGCACCCCTCATAATCCTGTCACTACAAGGCTTTTCTCACTTTCTTTCTCGCCATCTTTTTTCTCATTTACTGAGGTACAGTCTGAGGTTTAAACTTGTTCCTTTGCAGTGTTTCTGGCCACTGCATCCAGATGCTATCAAATCTGACCCCTAGTCAGACTTAATACATCCAGACTAAATGAATATGTCCTTTCAAATAACACCCACACATCCAGACTAAACGCATCTAACATCAAACATCCACACAGCCAATAATAAAACATTTACAAATCCAGACACAATAACGCATTAGGGTGGAATAAGGATTAAATCATCGCAGGGTGCGCAGTTATACCACACGTTGGTGCGAATAGGCCTGATGTAAAGCAGGGTTACTTTTACCACCTTGAAGTTTATTATTTTCCTATAACATGTCACAGTGTGTTTTACTCCTCTTATACCACAGCTATTTGCCTAGCAATTTATATTTATTAAAGACTGACATCACACTTTAAAAAAAAAAAAAAAAAAAAAGACACAACGCACTTTTTATCCATTTATATTTATACTTAGTTATGTGGAATTTTTCATTTAGGTCACACTTTTCATTCATTTAGAGTTACATTTGCGGAACAACCATGAGTTAGTACGAGTTAGTTCCTGTTATCACTTATGTTATAGCAGTCTTATTAAATTTTAAGAGTAAGAAAAATATTATTATATATACTGTAAAATATATGATTATAAACAATTCAGAAAATAATGAACTCTGGTATGAACCCGTCACTGATTATTTTTCTTTAACAGCATTATATTTTATTCTGTACTTAACTGTAACAATTATATATATTGTAGATATTATAGATATATTATTTTTATTTATAGTCGTAACCCTGACACAAGATTCAACACATACACAGACAATACACAGTTCAACCAACACACATGCAACTGGGCTTATGATATCCACGCATCAAGACTGAACACGTCTATACACACATGAAGTCATGTTTAAACATCCAGATTCACCACATCCACACCACAATATATCCATCTAGATTGACAAACACCAACCTGTCATGCCATTTTTCCAGGTTATTGTTTAGTTTGTGTTAGGTGGGTTTTAGGCTAGCATCTCCTTTAGTCTTGTAGCAATGGAGGGAGTTCAATAGTTATTGGTCGAGTATTAGTTTCTCAAACGTTACACTTTTTTTCCCCCCTAATAATTTACACTCTAATGGTTTATTGAAATTAATCTCAGGTTAGCATTCAGGAACTGTGATAAATAAGGGTTTAATGAGTTATGGTTAGACAGTTAGGTTAGACACCAAAAGCAAAACAGTGTTGCTGAGAATGCTCGTGTGTTCTGTCAGCTCTCAGCACCAAGCAGGCAGACTGAAATAAAGCCAATGATAAACAGGAGTTATGATAAGAAGTGAGCATCATTTCATTAAAGCTGTGCAGGTTTATGGGCTGGAAATGAGCTGAGCCAGCTCCTGTCTCTGCCTTCCAGGCCATTTTGCATTTTCTAGCTTCATCACAAGTGCTTCAGGGAACAATGCACATTCTGTCTTAGACCGTGGGGGGGTGTTGGGGAGGAATTTCAATAAAATTCTGTACACATAAGGAGGTGGAATCTATTGATATTACACCAGAGTGCTGTTGAATTCACAAATCTGATTGGTCAGAAGGTGTTGATTCATATTCTAATACAGCAGCTTACCAAATTACACATGGGCTTGTACAGTGGATGCTTAAAAAAAAAAAACCTGTGTAATTGTTGATATGGTGAAGATTTCTGTGGGGAAACTTTTATTTAGCATTTTTAGAAGGAGTCTCCAGTGTCAGAGTGAAAGGTAATGCTGTAACTTTAAGCTTTTCAACAAAGTCAGGATGGAAGGCTTTGCCGTTTCTCAGTAACATGACAAGCTGCTTTTTTTTTTGCATTTTTTCTCATTAACTTCAAGAGGGAGGAACAAAGAGAGGCTGATGAGGGAATGAGCAATGTTAATAGCTGTATAATTGATATCAGGAACTTATTTGTTTTATAGACATTACACAACATTAAATGTAACTATAAATTCGGGGAAAAAAATGTTTTGGCTCTTTGATTTCCACCTGGTAAAAATATCTTGAAAAAGGATTTTACAAATATCCCAAAAAAGGTCAAAACTATCATGTAATCCATTCATGATGGGGACCAGACAAATAGTTACTTGTCCATTTTATTATTATAATTTTATTATAATAACAAAAAGGATTGATGACTGAAGCCAGTAGTGATAATGGTGCATAATTGGAAGCCTCCCAAAGGGTGCAATGGCAAAAAGGTTTCACTGTCTCATTTGTAAATTGAGGGTTAAAAGCCCGACAATGCCTCAGCCATTCATAGCTGAGAGTCAGTAAGAGAATTACTGGCCTGAGATGAGACGCAAGGCTTTTTCAGGAGGACACAAGCCAACCTTGGGCTTCGTATATACACAGACGAGTGTGTTCAGCGTCCCTGTGACAGTTTATGAACAGTACCTATTGACTGCTGCTGGTAATATTCAATAGGAGGTCTAAAATCTAATACACTATACGGTCAAAAGTATGTAACAAAAGTATGTAACACCCCTCCTAATTATTGGGTTCAGGTGATCCAGCCACACCCACTGCTAACAGCTGCTTAAACTCAAGCATATACAAACATAAAAATCTCCACAGACAAAAAAATTAGCAGCAGAATGGGTCGTACTGAAGAGTTCAGTGGCTCTAAACATTAAATGCCACCTGTGCCCCAAGTCAGTTCTTGAAATTTCTGCCCCGCGAGATCTACCTAGTCATTTTTAAATGCTATTATTGTGAAATGGAAACATGTAGGAGCAGAAACAGCTCAGCCACGAAGTGGTAGATGATGTAGAGTGTTGAAGCACGTAAAAAGAAATTGCCTATCCTCTGTTGCACCACTCACTACAGAGTCTCAAACTGCCTCTAGAAGCATCTACAGCACAAGAACTGTGCACTGAGAGCTTCATGAATTGGGATTCCTTGGCCAAGCAGCTGCACACAAGCCTAAGATCGCTATGCACAATGTTAATCGTCGGCTGGACTGGACAAAGCACGCTGCCACTGGACTCTGGAGCAGAGGAAATGTGTTATCTGGAGTGATGAATCATGCTTCACTGTCTGGCAGTCTGATGGACGAATCTGGGTTTGGCGAGGGCCAGGAGAATGCTACAAGACACAGTCAGAGCTAGAAAGAAATCAGCCCCAGCCTCGCTTCTTCATACCATTCTGTCTGTTTTTCTTACCACAATTAGTGGTGCTGTTGTGCTTGGTTCCATAAAAATCCAAAATAATCCACCTTAAAATATTTGTTAACAGCAAATAATCTGATGTGGATACCGAAAATGAAACCTTGATGTCTTTTTTATTTGAAAGACAGGGGACCTTAGCCCATTCCTGGATGCAAGATTGTTCCATTGTAAAAGTGTCTATTTTTTTTTTGCCTGTGCTTGTCTTCACAACCTGAAATAAGCAGTTCTGAGCTGAATATTGAGGTGGTTGATCTGAATATTTCTAGAAGACATTATTGCACCCTGTCAAATGTTCTTCTTTTAACTGCAATACTGTAATCAGTGTGAAGGCAGCTGGTTAAAGATGATTGACAGCCCTGTATCTATAATTTGAGAACCTATTCTTGCCATTGCCATGTTTTTTATCACTGAAGTATATCATTGGTTTTACTTGGAAGAAATAAAGATGAATTATATATATATATATTTTATTTTATTTTATTTTATTTTATTTTATTTATTATTATTATTTTTTTAATTTAGCCCCAATGTATCATATACATAAGTATAAGTATGTCCATAAGTATTTGGACAGTGAGACAGTTTTTGTAATTTTGCCTCTGTACACCACCACAATGGATTTGAAATGAAGCCATCAAGCTGTTGCAATAACCATTTAGGAATTGTAGTACCTCCATTTTCACAGGCTCAAACGAAATTGGACAATTGACTGATAGGCAGTTTAATGGCCAGATGTGGCCAGTTTCCTCCTTATTTCATGACAAATTTAGGAGATAAAAGGTCTTGGGTCAATTCCAAGTGTTAACTGGGTTAATTAAAGTGTTGAACTTGAACTACGCAGTCCAAAGAGGGGTCAATGCAAGTGAAGGAGGCCATCATTAGGCTGAAAAGACAAAACAGACCTATCAGAGAAATAGCAGAAACTTTAGGAGTTGCCAAATCAACAATTTGGTACATTCTTAAAAAGAAGGAATGCACTGGCAATCTCAGCAACACCAAAAGGCCTGGAAGACCATGGAAGAAAAGTAAATGCTTTCATGAATGTAAATACAGACGGTTTACCTCAAGATGCAAACCACTGGTAACACTCAAGAACAGAAAGGCCAGAGTAGGCTTTGCTAAAAACTTCTTTAAAAAAAAAAATAAAAAAACAAGCCTGACCAGTTCTTATGCAATATTACGTGCACCAGAATGATGGGAAGAGAAGAGTATGGAGAAGGAAAGGGAGGGCTCTTGATCCAAAGTATACCACATCATCTGTCAAGCATGTGGAGGCAGTGTTATTGCATGGCTATATATGGCTGCCAATAGAACTGAGTCACTGGTGTTTATTGATGATGTGACTGCTGATAGAAGTAGCAGGATGAATTCTGAAGTGAAGAGAGCTATACTTTCTGCTCAGATTCAGTCAAATGCTGCAAAACTGACAGGAAGGCACTTCACAGTACAGATGGATAATGACCCAAATTGTACCTAAGAAAGCAACCCAAGAGTTTGGAAGTGGAATGTTCTTGAATGGCCGAGTCAGTCACCTGACCTCAACCAAATTGAGCATGCTTTTCACTTACTGAAGACAAAACTGAAGGCAGAAAGACCCACAAACAAGCAGCATCTGAAGGCAGATGCAGTAAAATGCCTGGCAAAGCATCTCAAGGGAGGAAACTCCGTGATGTCCATTGGTTCTAGACTTCAGCCAGTCATTGACCGCAAAGGATTTGCTTCCAAGTATTAAAAATAATCCTAATATTTATGATTGTTAGTTTGTCCAATTACTTTTGAGCCTGTAAAAATGGAGGGACTCTGTAAAAATGGCTGTATTTCCTAAACAGTTAATGCAATATTTTTGTTAAACCCCTTGAATTAAAGCTGTAGGTCTACACTTCAGTCACATCTTGATTGCTTCATTTCAAATCCATTGTGAAGATCCATTGCAAAATTACAAAAATCGTATATCAGTAGCCCAGTAAAGGATTTTATTATTTGGCTACCCCGGCCAAGCGGATATGTCTTGAATGTACACATTTGTGTCAGGTACAGTATGACTTTTACTTCAGGTACATACACTGTGAGAGAGCAAACGTGCACACAGTTATCAGATCCTTCGAATAATGACACACTAAAGCTATTTGAGTAAGAGCTCCCCCTTGTGGAGAATCTTCAGCTTGTTGAACAAGGGGGTTTGATTGAGGGAGTGAGTTACAAGCCAGGCCAATGGAGGATTTGCATCTAAAAACAAATAAAATGATGAAATTAGCACTGGACTTGTACCTTAAGACCCTACTGTATGTGTGTTGTGGCCTGGGAAAACCCTTCACATGGTGTAATTTTGACATTTTCTACTATTTATATAGTTCTGAATACAGGAACAGGATCTTCTTGAACTGAAATATGTTTCGTTTTTGCATGCATCTCAATCACAAGAAAAGATCTAGCATCAGTATCTGATCCAAACCGAATTGATTATGCAAATATCCATTTCACTACAGCACGTAGCTATCCAACAGCTTGAACAAATTGCCTAGCAAGGTTTTACACATCTTTAGGCAGAGTGTTTTAGCTATTGCATTTATTAAACTGGCTCTTTCCACCACATGATATTTGCAGGAAGGTAGCCAAGGCAGGATTAAAAAAAAAAACAAATGACACATTTCTACGTTGTATTGTGTCTTTTTTGGCTGCTTGGTAGAATTCAGCCACAGCGACACCCAGGCTATGTTAATATTACCAGGTTGTGAAACAGATCTGATTTTCCGGCACTGATCCGATTTTTCAGGACTGTGTGACAGATCTGAGCCACTTTCGTAAGTGGTTCTATATTGGATACATATCCGATACATATTCAGCCACGCGACATGAATGAGAAGATCGGAATTCACATGGCTTTTTTCCCCCCCAATGTGCATGCGCATGTCACTGACATCGTCAAGTGTTGGCAGTGTGGCACAACACCAAAAGCAGTGGCTGACGTCAGCGGAATGATGGGGAAATCGTTGATTTATTTGATATTTGGGGAAATTAATGGATTCAGGCAAAGCTGGAAGAAACAACTGACCAAGAAATGACAAAGTGTGGCCACAAATGAACGTTGCTATAGTGCAAAAGAAAACTGAAGAGCTTTAAGTTCACGGAGACAAAAGACGTGAAACAACATAGCAGTAATGGTCGGTAACCAAGCCTGGGCTAAGAGCATTCATACGTTTGTTGCTTCTTCTATGATGGATTGTCTCACAAATAAGACTTTAGTTGTTGATATCGATGTGCATGTGTTTCAAGGGAACAGGCTCATTCACATTAAAGACAGATATGGGTCATGTACGGTAACAAACATGAACCATCAAGATAGACCGATTTGATTTGAACAAAAAATTATGAAGCTTGGAATATGAATGTAGCCATATATTTGGAAATATTCTACTGATATACTATAAAATCCTTTTTAGTGTATTTCTGGTATTTTTGGCCAACCACCAATAGGTTCATATCACATTTGGATTCTTAAATTAAGGCAGAAGTTCTGTTAAATGAAACAGATGTTTCCTGTCCGTAGTGCCCGTCAGTGTTAGTGTCATGTTCTGTAACAGTCTTCACTCCTCAGTCATGTGTCTTCATTCGGTTCAGTAAGTAAAGACTGCACACATGTTCAGCGTGCCACCTGCTGAGTCGCTCTCCACTCAACTGAGCAGCTCACAGCATCTCTCTTAACTCCACCTCGCTCTTCCCTGACTCCTTGGCATATCTTTCCCTCTCCTCATGACTTCTTGTTTCTTGCTTTCTGTTCCTCTAAGGCTCCCTCCACTCAGCTTCATTAAGGTAACCGAGAAAGAACTTTGCAAGACTTAAAGAGTAGAAAGGAGCCACCCATTCAAACGAGTGCTTAATCACCATGTTGGGTGTACAACCATGTGTGTGTGTGTGTGTGTGTGTATGTGTGTGTGTGTCTGTGTTCCTGGAACTACAGCTGGTACACAATCTGGGCTGTATCCCTCTTGTGGTTTTTCTTTATATCTTTTTTCACACCACTGATTCAGTTACAACAGTGTCCAAAGAGCAGCCAGGGTGGTGCATACACAATATAGCCAAAGGTTTGTGGACACTTGGCTATCACTCTTTTATGTGGGCCTTTTCCAAACTCTTGCCACAAAGTTGGAAGCACACAATTGTCTAGAATGTCTTTGAACTAAGGTCTTTTACTGGAACTAAGGAAGCCAAACGTATACCAGCATGACAATGCCCCATGCACAATGCAAGATCTATGAAGACATGGTTTGTCAAGGTTGGCAATATATGAACACTGTAAATGCATCAAACACCCACTCATGTTCTTTGGCGTATAATATCTGACCGCTTGCTCACACCAGCATGAAAGTAAAAAGCTCCTGTTTGTACAACTGTTTTTCCTCCAAAGAAGATTTATCGGTGACTGCAGTAAAATTTCAAACCCCTGAGATGCAAATTCACTGACCTCTTTTGCATAACACATGTACAATAGTAGCATTCCTGTTTAACAGCAACAATCATTACTAAAGAGCAGCAAGCTCCAAAACATTGCAACAACTGAAAAACATTTGTAGAGCCACCTAGTTTGCTAACGTCAGGTTTACTTGCATTAATTAGCATGTTAGTGCTAGATGGCTACTTAGTCTAGCATTATGTTAATTCTAATGTTATGCCAGGTTTTGTTTCACAAAATAGCAGCAAGCTAGAAAACAAATGATGATGCAAAATAAACGTGTTGTTAACCAATTCCAAATTGTCAGGTTTATTTTTTGTTAGCGAGTTAGTGAACTAGCATGGCTATGTTGATATTCATGTCCATACATCAAACCAAACAGTTCGCCTCCTATTTGTATCTGTATTTGTATCTGTTTAGAATACATTATCTGAATAAAGTAGTCATATTGGGTCACATCCTAGTGCCTGAATCTGAGGTATGAATAGGGCACAAAATAAAAAAAGAAATAAATAATAAATGCTGATTGTGCAAGAAAAGGAAAACGTGCCAGCTCAGCGGTTTATAGACGCCACTTACCTGAGGCAAGCAACAACACACAAGTACACTGCTGTGCACAAACACACACACACACACCACACACACACACGCACAGAGAGTAATGGTTGCGGAGGGTAATAGGTGTGGTTTAGCAGCAGCTCTGGGTCAAGTCACTACCTTATTGAGGTTTGAGTCATGGTAAGACCTTGCAAGCTTATCTATAATTCATAGCTTTAATATACGCTTAGAACAGATGTGCTCATAGAAACTTACAATAAACCTTGATATGTTGTGTGCGCGCACACACACACACACACACACACACACACACACACACACACAGAAATATTCTTATAAATACTCTTTCTGGCGTAGCGAGCGATGGGATTTGTTATGGATTAGGGGTGTGCGTGTGTGTGTGTTTCTCATAACGGTAGTGCACTACAAGGCAGTGGCAAGGTAACGCACTGTCAGCAAGCTGCTTTCATCCTCATCCCTCGCTCCATCTCCAATCAGAGAGAGACGGAAGGACAGAGTCGTGGTGTTTTCATTTCACCAGCTTTGTCCTTCAATGTCTCTTTTCCTCTCGCTCCCTTTTTTTCTTGTCTTTCTCTGTCTGTCTGTCACTCTTTCTCTCATATCCTCCCTGCTCTCTATCTGTTTTTGTGCGTTTCCTTCCTGCTTGTGTGTGTGTGTGTGTGTGTGTGTGTGTGTGTGTGTCTCAGAGAGGCACACACAGACAACAAACACACAGTGTTGCAGACAACACACACATACACACACAAACAGTTCTGTCAGTGTAAGAATAGAGGACATCAGGACAAATGTAGTAATGAGCTGCACAGTATCTCCACAGTTTGACTGAGCCTGTCAATCAGTCCCATCCACACACACCTCCCCCCCCCCACACCCCACACACACACAGACACACACACATACACACAAAACGTACTCCCCACCTCTCCTATAAACACAGACGCACACATATACCCACACAGGACGCCCCGTGGCAACACTCCAACAAATCTGCCCAAGAAGAACGCCATAAAATTCCACCTGTTATAATTTTTTTTATGTTTGCAAATTGCAAAATCATTATCCTTACAGTTGCTCTGTCAGCTGTGTGTATTGCTCCAGGAGCAGCTCTTCACTATGCACACACGTGCAGATGTAGAACAATGAAATACCAGATTAAAGGTATTCAGTCACTGAATAACCCGATTATGGGGCTAAAATCCAGATGTTCAATAATATGCAGGAGGATAGTTCATGGAACGACAACTAATCGTCCCCGGACATGTGCGCCAGGCAGGATTTCACAACGTGCTCTCAGACTAGTGATAAGTAATGTAAGAGAGAAGCCAGAAGTCACTCAAAAGTCAGAGTTGCAGGACAACCTGAAAGCAGCAGGAACAACAGTTACACTGAGAACAATAAGCAATGCGTATGATCCCGAGAGCATCGTACCCACAGTGAAGTACGAAGGTGAGAGCATCGTGATATGGGGCTGCTTCTCTGCAAATGCTACTGGGGCATTACACGTCATTGAAGCAAACAGGGATGGCGCTATGTACCTGGACATGTTAGAGGATAGTTAATCTCATTGGCCAAAAAATTGAACCTGGGAGAAAATGGAAGTTTCGAGAAGACAATGACCCCAATCATGCAGCCAAAATAACTCAAGAAGGCCGTGCGTGGTCTAGCCAATCTTCTGACTTGAATCCCATTGGAAATTTATGGAGGATTTCGAAATTGCAGGTCTATCAGTGGGACCCTCATAACCTTGAGGAATTGAAGACAATTTGGCAAGAGGAATGAGCCAAAATTGAAGCACAGTGTTGCAAAAAGCTAATTACTTCATACCGTAGACATCTCAGAGCTATACTTGCCAACAACATTTCAACAAAGTACTAATGTTGGTCATTTTTTTATGGTGTCCCAATACTTTTTTCCATATCAATTTCATTTAACGATTACGCTCATGAATACGTTAATCTAAATGGGACTTCACTGACACTCTAACGTGAGTCAGCAGGACATCGGTCACTCCACCATCAGTCATCTGGACTTCACTCACACAGTTTTCAGTCTTGTATCCTCTAACCTCGTCAAACTTAGACTTTGCTCACTCAAATATGTCACTCAGCCTTTGCTCACTCAGATTTATGTCGATATCTTTCAGGCATTTCTCGCTGAGGCTCTAGTCACAGACATGACGGACTTGGTTTGAATGATGTATTGGTGTCAGGGGGACTAACGTTTGAGTGACAGTGATATAAAATCTGAGTTAGACTGACTCAAATTTGGTGGACAGACCATGATGCTTGTAAGACAGTGTAGGATAGCATGACAATATCTACAGAGAGGCATGGCTGCACTGAAAAGACAGCCCTCTTTCTATCTCTCTCTCTATCTCTGGCTTTGACTATGAATGGCTCGGCAAGATTATCACCATCAAAACCTACATATATTTAAGTAATAAATAAATAAATAAATAAATAAATAATATTACATTGAGTATGTATTCCTACATCATAATAAACTGAGAAGCTTTGTGTAGCAAATGAAATAAAGTAGTTTTAGACCCTATTTTACACGTGTGTGTGTGTGTGTGTATTCCTGGCTATGTACCATCTGTTTGTGCATTATGGTATTTGTCTGTGCCTGTGTGTGTTTGCTGTAAAGCCATCAAGCTGCTGCGTAACTCCAAGGCACTTTGTGCAGCGCATTAATCACAGACAGCATTGACTGCTTCCCCGATCCAAACACGCTGACCTTCAGCTTACACAAAAGACATTAGTGCCGTCTATCTGCTTAAAATATGGAGGGAAGGAAAAAGGGAGAAAGAGGGAGGGAGGCAGTGAGAGGAGCTTTCAAGGTAATGAAATCTTGCCATAATTTAGAGTAAAGACTACTGGGGACAGGCCCTGGCCAAAGTCTAAAAAAAGAGTAGAGTCAGGACAAATTAAATTGGATTTCTTTTTTTTTTTCTTGCTTTCTTTTAAATTAGGCTTAAGTGCATGCGTGGAGCACTTCTTCATTCTCGTTTTTTCCCTCTCTTCCCACGAAAGCAAGATAACAGCATTACAGTGCAGAATGAATGGAATCATTTCCAAACCAATTAACCTCTGACAGAATGCATGAGAGGACGGGAACGAGAATGCTGGAGAGAGAGGGAAAGAGAGAGAGAGAGAGAGAGGGAGAGAGGGCTAATAATGTGAGAGAAAATGAGAATCTTTCCACAGGGTAAGTGTGTGAGTGACATGGGGTCCAGATAGTGATAAAGAGGACACAGCCCTGAGGCTACAGGAACCGTAGAACGAGAAGCACACAGGGAGACCTTATCCATCAATCTTTCTCTCTCTCCCTCACACTCTCTCTCTCTCATTGCCTATTCTGGAATGAAGCTCACGCCCAGCTGCCACTGCTCCATTTAGTTAATTAAAGGTTCCATTTAAAGCCGCAGCCTGCTGGCAGTGTGCATGACAATCAATAGCTTTTTGATACAGCACATACTACACACTGTACCCTAACAAGCACCGCACTGCACCTTAACACAAGTCTCTCGCTGCACAATACCTAAACATTCTCTCCTCACACTTTACCCAAACACTCTCAACACCTTATTGTTCTTATATATAAGAACACTTACTTTCCATATGATGCACAAAGTGGTGCAAACATATATTTAAGCAAAATCGCACAAACAAGAGTGAGGTTATACTGAATATAGGCACGGCTGTGATTTGGTCGTAGGTAATCATACTCACTTTATAGCACATCAGCTAGCTGCTTTGCTATAAATCACACTTATTTGGACATTCCTGTTAAAGGCACTTCCGTTGAAACTTGCTGCCCAACACTCCCTACTCACACTGCTGCCCAACACTCCCTACTCACACTGTACGGCAACACTCTCTACTCACACTGTACGGCAACACTCTCTACTCACACTGTACCCCAACACTCTCTACTCACACTGTACGCCAACACTCTCTACTCACACTGTACGGCAACACTCTCTACTCACACTGTACCCCAACACTCTCTACTCACACTGTATGCCAACACTCCCTACTCACACTGTACGGCAACACTCTCTACTCACACTGTACCCCAACACTCTCTACTCACACTGTATGCCAACACTCTCTACTTACACTGTATGCCAACACTCCCTACTCACACTGTACGGCAACACTCTCTACTCACACTGTATGCCAACACTCTCTACTTACACTGTATGCCAACACTCTCTACTTACACTGTATGCCAACACTCTCTACTTACACTGTATGCCAACACTCCCTACTCACACTGTACCCCAACACTCTCTACTCACACTGTACCCCAACACTCTCTACTCACACTGTACCCCAACACTCTCTACTCACACTGTATGCCAACACTCTCTACTTACACTGTTGCCCAACACTCTCTACTCACACTGTACTGCAGCACTCTCTACTTACACTGTACGCCAACACTCTCTACTCACACTGTACTGCAGCACACTCACACTGTACTGGTGCAACAATCTATAGTTGTTGGAGGAGTAACTCCAACAACTTCCCCATAATTTCTCAACACCTCAAAACATTTTGTTCTCCTTCTCTGTTCTCCACTCTCTAACGCTCCAATCCCAAAGCCACATCCAAAACCTTCACTGCTCGCTAACACTCCAATCCCAAAGCCACATCCAAAACCTTCACTGCTCGCTAACACTCCAATCCCAAAGCCACATCCAAAACCTCTTCACTGCTCGCTAACACTCCAATCCCAAAGCAACATCCAAAACCTCCTCACTGCTCGCTAACACTCCAATCCCAAAGCAACATCCAAAACCTCCTCACTGCTCGCTAACACTCCAATCCCAAAGCAACATCCAAAACCTCCTCAATGCTCGCTAACAC
The DNA here is from genome assembly GCA_022985145.1 of Pangasius djambal. NCBI lineage: Eukaryota > Metazoa > Chordata > Actinopteri > Siluriformes > Pangasiidae > Pangasius > Pangasius djambal. The sequence goes on along the minus strand of CM040984.1, from coordinate 23,711,995 downwards.
TCCGATCCCAAAGCAACATCCAAAACCTCCTCAACAACCCAAACCAATCACCTCATTGCTCCCAAAACCACTAATCCCTCTAAACGTAGCCTTGTCATCATTTCCAAACACCACAGTCCCAAAGTAAACACCTCACTGTGCCACAATACTCCAACCCAAGCAACCTTCTCACAATCTAGAACAACCTACACCCAAAGCAACCTACACCCAAAGCAACCTACTTACTAGTCCTTAACCCCCTAATAACATTCTCATCCCTCTGCACTCCAAATACAAAGCAATCTCCTCACCACTCAACACCCCAAGTGAAAGTGTTGAGGTGGCCCTCTGAAACCCTCAAACCCCAAAAGCAACTTCTTCACCACCACTTAATATCCCAATCCCCAAGTAATCTCTCTACAATACTCCAAACGCAAAGCAACTTCTTCAACAATCCTTAACACTTCAATTCAAAGTAACTTCCTAGCTGCTTACTCCAAAGCCAAGCTCAACACTCCTCAACACCCTAATTCCACAGTACTTTTGTCATTTCTACACAATACTCCACACATAAAGTAACCTCTGCACCTCACTTCAACACACTAAACACAAAGCAACACTGCTCACCAACACCCCATTCCCAAAGTAGTCTTGTCATCCACTTGCCAACGCTACCACTTTACCGCTCTCCAACATCCAAACCCCAAAATAGCATCCCTCAAACCCAAACCTAATAATATCCAAACCCCAAAGAAACATCATGCTGCTTGACAACCTAAACGCAAAGCAACTGTACTACCACTCCACGACACAACAATCAACAAGAAACCTCTTCACATCAGAATCCAAAGCAAAGCAAAGCAAATGCCCACACATCAATCTCAAAATAACTGCCTTTCCTCTCCATTGATTGATTGTCGAAGGCCCAAAACAACTGGAAAACTGTGGCTAAAAGTGTGTAGTGTGCATACATGAAGAGAAATATCACAATTACTGCCCACATTTTTCAAGAATATTCTTACATCTTTATTTCTGCAGTGCAAGCCACACATTTGCCTTCAGCTAAGTTTTTTTTTCTAAAAAGGGAAGAGGAAGATTCATCGGCTTTTGCTGGCAGCAGTGTGTCATCATTTGAATGGCTGTGTGCATTAACCACGAGCCCATGCTGGAACCATTACTGCTCATTAAGCTAGACAGGACCAGCGGTGAACTTGCATTAGCCGATCAATACCTTCATCTCAACTAATAGGCTATGAGTTAAATTAACAAAAGGATTTGCCATTGTAGTAAAATCTATTTTCCAATGTTTTTTTCCCCCCTTATCTTGTTTTTAGTTGTTCGGGTGTGAGAAGGCTGCAGCATCATGCAGAAATCCGGGATGAGATGAGGACAAAGATGAGCAACGAAGCCATGAAGCCATTGCTCACAGCTGTGGGTCCATCTCTAGCCAATCCCAGAATGCCTTGGTCTAATCTCCCTGGAGGACAGTGGTTGGCCTTACCACATGATGCATTGTGCATGTGTGATATTTCCAGCCCAATTTCCTGAGCTGGTGCTGTCCTCTCCTAGCCCTAGAGAGTGTGCTCCTATCGGCCCCTATTTTCACTCAGGGCTTTTTTTTTTTTTTGCCTGCTTTATTTCTGTCCCAGGAGACGAAGTGCACCATATCTCACACGAGCACACAGTGTGTGAATGTGTGTGGTTAGCACGATCCCTTTGCAGATTTTATTTTTTTCCGTCTCACAGCAGCACAGTGCCCTGCAGATAAGACGCACGGCTCCACACTCAGTGCCCTGCATCTACACGCCATCTTAATGAAGCGTTAACCTTTAGCTGGGTCAAACATCAGGCTGCACCACACACAGCTGGATCTGGAGTACAGTGGAGCCTCCCAAAGGAGTCTAATACAACACGGGGGGGAAAAAAACAAAATGGAGTCTTGATGAAACCCATTTAAGCTGCTCTATTCACTATTAAGCAATGGATTTACCATTGAGACAGGACATGTAACAGGACATAAAGGTTAATGACTGTTTTTTGTGTGTTTGGGTTGGAGAGGAGTATGTTGCTACAGTGTCAGGCTCAATAAGAGCATTAAAATTAATTGAAACTCGGATGGTCTGCTGCACAAAAAAAAAGAGCAGGCAGATGGCTAAGGAAAATCACCTTCCTTGAGAGCTGTGTCTGCAGTGGCCTGCACTTAGTAGTAAAACATACACACACACACACACACACACACACACACACACACACTTATTTCAGATACACATACATACATAATCCTCTTTGTACCACCACCACTGCCACGTTCCTCCCTCTTGCTCCTGGAATAATTCAATCTGGTAGACAAGATGGATGTGTGTCCCTATGGAGCACTTATACTCTCAATTTCCTAAAGCACTTGATCAGATTAAATTGATCGCCACCCATAGTCCCCCCCCTAACCCATCCCCCCGCCCTCACCCCGATCCATCCATCCACTCTGCACGGCCCACTGGGAGAGGCTCAAGGCTGCGGATTCGGTTTGCATTGACAGGCTTATGAAATGCACCTTCGATTTAATTCAGTGGCACAAAAGCTAAGTCAGGAGGAGAAGCCAAGAGGTCAAATAATCAAAGAAAAGTAAAAGAGACGGGCAGAAGCTGCTGAGGAATGCAGACAGAGGCTCAAATGCAAAAGCTGCTCTTTCAAAAATATAATTACTGCATGAAAAAGTGTTCTTTTTTCTTTAAAGTGGGATCTCTTCCGTTTGACTAAAAACGAAGCATCAGGCAAATTTCCATCCCTTTTGGCTTCACACATTTGGCTTCTACTGGTGAGGAAATTGCATAGAGCTAACCCCCACCACCCCCACCACCACTATGCATTAACCTGTCTTCCTAGTCTCTATCTGTGCCTCTCTCTCTCTTTAGAAATAACAGCAGGACCACGAACAGCACACTTACACACACCTGAGCTCACTCTTATCAGCTTGCTGCATATGCTCCTCATACATACACACTCGTGTTGTACACACGTGCACTCAGCACTCCAGCTAAGAGCCAAGTATTAAAGCTCTCAGAGAAGCTAAAAATATGCCTCTTGCCCGTCAGGTACTCCATATCCCCCTGCTCACTCTCACACTGCCCTTGACATTTAAACACCCCCTACGGCTCATTCACCTACAGCACACACACACACACACACACACACACACACACACACACACACACACACACACACACACACACGGAGTTGTGCCCCAGTTGAAATGTAGACTAGGTATAAGTTGTAACATTCATCTTCATAAAGAACTATTATACTTAGGAAGAAATGAGAGGAGAAGGTGAAAGATGAAAGAGGAATACCAAAGCTTTCCAAGTGTGTGTGTGTGTGTGTGTGTGTGTGTGTGTGTGTCAGCAATCAATACATTGCATACCTCTAGATCATAATCAGCCTGCATGACAGTATGAGGTTGAATGGATGGAGCAGCACATGGAATGAGGGATGAAGATCATGGGAATAAAAATAGACAGATTAATGAATAATTTTTATAATAATAATTAAATTTTTATTTTTTACAGACCACAGCCCATCCTCTTGTTCTGTATTACACGTTTGACTTCCCACTTACTCGGTTTGTGGTATTATAAGGAATACAACACAACAGAGGTGTGCTGTTATAGGAAAATAATCCATGACGGACAGGGTGATGTGATACAGAAGTGGATTATTTTCCTATAACAACATGCCCCGAAGTGTATTATTATTATTATGTCTCTTACACCACAGCGATTAGTCAATGATTACAATTTTTTTTACGTAAACGAGAAAAGAAGATCTTGGTCTTTGTTTTTTGTTTTTTTTTAGGAGCTAACTGCAAAACCTGACTTTTATTCCTTTCTCTTGTTAAACGGCATTGTAACTATGCTATAGCAAGGTCTCTGTGGCAGTGGGGGGTGGTTGAGGGTCAGCTGTGGACAGAGAGGAGGCGGGTCGAACCAGCAGGTATAACGCGTGATGATTCTCACCTGTGTGTGTGTTTACTCATGTGCGCTTTGTTTGTCTTGTAGAGAATGCTGTGAACCAGAGAGAGAGAGGGAGAGAGCTGACAGAGATCACACACACACACACACACACTCATGTCTGGAGCGTGAGCTTAGAAAGTGCTGGTGAACTCGAGCGAGGCAAAAGCCCCGAAATACTGGCAATATGTTTTATTTTGCGTTTTTCCATTCGGTTGTTGAAAATGTGCAGAAAAGCGCAAGTTGGAAAAATAAAGCGAGCCCCGAAGCTCTGTCAAAGTCCGCCTGTCTCCTGAGTCCTCCTTCCCCCCCACCTTCACACACACTGGGTCCGACAGTCCCTTTGGGATGTCAGTGTGGCACACATCCGCTAACTTCTCACAGGATCCGAGAAAATACCTGAACCAAACCAAAAAAAAGGTTTGTACTGGACTCGCTAAGCACATCACAAATATTTCAGTGTAAACACAAATGTGTGTTTCAGGATGGTGTCCTTTAAAGTGTCTGTGGTACAACTGAAATTCTACACTAACTTTTATACTTTTATACTAACTCCTCTCAGTGTGGAGAGCTTAGAAAATAGAAATAACTGTAGGACTGGACAGGAGTAGTCAAATTAAACAAAACAAAACAAAAGAAAAACCAAACAAAAAAACCCCCAAAGTTCCTCACACAGTTCTTGGGTAACAGGGTCATCCCAATTTTTCACCTCTGAGTTACTAAATCAACACTGCGCAAGTGAGTGTGTCCGTGCGTGTGTGCGCGTGTGCGCGCGCATGTGTGTGTGCAACTGCATTCTCACACACTCTCTTTCTGAGCTTGATTGATCCTGTAACCTCATTGTGAACTGCTGCCCTGAAGGTTACTTACTGCTAACACTGCACTGCAAACATTCTTGGCCTAATCAGTCTGTCTTGTTCCTACCCTCTTACACACACACACACACACACACACACACACACAGTCTGCTCCTTGAAGCTCATTTGCAATGTGAATAGTGAAAGAAGAACAGAAGAACTGGAGAGAACACATCCCGGCAGCAGCAGCAGTGAGATCAGTAAGCAGAACGGCTGCATTAGATGTGACAGCAACAATTTCATACAACACTTACTGTCTGCTGCGAGCAATTTTCATAAAAGTGTGAGGAACGACGAAAGAGCGGCATTATTTTTTAAAAAAGGGCAGGTGGATTCACTGTAAAAAAAAAAAATAATAATTTTTTGCTTTTAATTATTAATACTGAGGCTTTCAAGATGATTTCACCATGACAAAAGCTCGCTCTCTGAGAGAATAGTGGTGCGAGAAAAAAAGCTACTGAAAAGGAAGTAGCTCCAAAAAGAGAGACACACACAGCACATTGCTGTTCTCACTGTGTGTGTGTGTGTGTGTGTGTGTGTGTGTGTGTGTGTGTGTGTGTGTGTGTGTGTGTTTGTTTTCAACCAGAATGTTCCTGGGACATCTCACCTGCAGCTATTGTCTCAGTTACCATTCAGGTGGCAAACAGTAATGAATTTCAGCTATGTGTTTAATAAAGCTGTTTCATAAACGCTGTGATCTTTCATCAGCAAACAGCAAAATGTTAGAGCCTGACATTTCCACCGATTCGTTTAACAGATGATTTATACAATAACTGAACGTGGCAGGCTTCGAACTCACAACCTTCCGGTCAGTTGTCCAGAGCCTTAACCTCTGCGCCCCATGTCAACAGTGAGCTCCTCTATGTGCAAAACCATGCCTACATTACCTTTGTGAGTTTAAGATTAATACACCCACAGCATCCTGATCAATCTTCGATGGAAAAAAATTGTTATAGTTTTAGCTACTTTAATTCTATTTTTCATGTAATACTGTTTTTTTCTGTAAATTTTTAAACAATGCAAACATCTTTTTTTTTTTTTTAAAATAGCAATTAAAAATATCTTGAACATTCAAGTTTCAACTAATATTTCTCTTTATTAGATTGTTTTTAAACTAATATAAGATTATTAAGCCTATTTCTTGATATTTTTTACCCGTTTCAAGCTTGAACTTGTCTCATTCTATTGGCAGATAACATTGATTAGCCATAACATTGATTAACATTAATAACATCGATTGAAGTCAATAACATTGATTATCTCATTAAAATGGCACCAGTCAAGTGGTGTGGTATATTAGGCAGCAAGTGAACAGTCAGTTCCCGAAGTTGATGTGTTGGAAGCAGGAAAAATGGGCAAATGTAGGATCTGAGCCACTTTGACAAGGGACAAATTGCAATATAGTAATAGTAAATCTTGAAAGATGGACAAAATCACCTAAAACTAGCTAATTAACTATAGCTGGGCCTCATCCTGCAAGAAACCAGGGTTTAATTAGGTTTAAATTACGTTTATACAGGCTTAGTTTATAAACTCACTGTTCAGTTTGCTGGTTAGATTCTAAAAAGACAAGTATTTTTTTTTATGGAAAATGCTAGTTAATTTAATTGGATGGATGACAGAAGGTATTAAATGTACATTCCTTTTTAGCTAGCAGCTATAGAAATCCCATTCCCTTAAAATTCGTTCACAAAACGTTCATAAACGTCCACATCTTTGTTTTTATTTGATGTTCTTTTTTTTTTTTATATATGTATATATATTCATTCCTACTCTTGAGAGCTCACAGTCTTTGCTAGCAACTCAACTTGCTAGCAACAGTTTTGTGTCACCTTAAAAGGCCGCCAGTGTATCGTGAACCGCCATGTGCTATGTGGAAGACAGGATCCTACATAGCAGGAGGTTCACAACAAGATGGACGGCAACACCTTCGAGACATTTTTCATCCCTTGCTGAAAGCAAGTTAGCATAAATCGGATGGCGATGTAAGCTAAATTTTGGAGCGGAGCGTTCTCCTGTCCGCCGGATTTGAGATAGTACAGTACCTTCCAGGCGATGCGATTGCCCTTGGTGTCGTGTTCCAGACCAATTGGGAAATCTCCACGTTCGTAGAACTTCCGAAATGATGTGGGTCTGGCTGGACGCTCTCTGAAAGCTCCGGCTGCAGGAGGACCCACCACCTAACCAGAAAGAGAGAGGTACAATTAATTCCTCATATTCTGGATTAATAATAATAATAATAATAATAATAATAATAATAATAATAATGAACTATATTACATTCTTAATCATTGTTTTTTAATAATTGCCTTTGGAGAAGAAACTAGAAATAAATAGACCGAGCAATGTCCAATCAAAGTACAAATTACACTATGGGATAAATAACAGAAATGCAAGTTTTGTGTAGTTTGAACAAAACAGTAAGCGAGGAAGAGACGGCATTTATGTCTAGCTTGCGACTCTATATATGCTATAAGGCTCAAACACAGTGGTTGTATATAGTAACAGGGAGATACTGATAGGTAGCAGAATTTATTTTTAGCCATCACTGCCAATAATACAGAATACAGTATGGCCTATGCAACACTTGAGTGGAGGTATGTTTGTGTTTCACAGTTTCGGCACTGAGACTCAGGCTCCATCACAGGAATGGAGATGGATGTGTTACACTTAACCTGGTACACTGTAGAGCTGCAGGGCACAATCCTTCCTGACTACCTGTGTAGGAGCTCCAAAGGCAATATCCACAGTCATTACTGAATGTGATTCTATCACTGCTGAAGGAGTCTACTCAGTCTGTCAGAACACACACTCTCACACTCTCACACACGCGCATACACTCATAGACAGTGTGTTCCACGCCGACAGACTCTAGTAGCCCAGGGCAATGCTGTAAGCTCTGCTATTGTAGTCTTGCTGGTGCGGGATACGTTATACACACACACACACACACACTATTATCAGTGATGTTTCCCCATCCAAGAGTAAGGATTATATCTCACGACCATGGGCAGGATCTTTGAACTTTGTGTGACCAGTAACGGCATGAGACCCTGGCTGTAAAAAGTTAACCTCAGTACTACAGCATGTCTGCAGGGATGCAAACCTTTGCACTTTGACTCAACAGCTGTAACATTTAGGCCATGTTGTAAAGGGCTTTTTTGTTCGGAGATCTTTTGTGCAAAGTTTTGCACTAAAATGTACATATACAATATTTAACACAATATTGCACAAACAAGAGTGCTGTGGTACTGAATAACAGCACGGCTGTGATTCCAGCCGGGTCACATCCCTAATTCATGCATACTTTACTAACAGACCATTCCCTGAATCCATATAACACACTACTTTTCGTACATATACACGTTTTATTGGTGCTTATATACACACGTGGAAATGCCAAAAATAAAAACACAAGCAATCCCAGGTGATTGTTAGGATGTTGCTAGGTAGTTACTATAGTATACCAGGTGGTTTTATGGTGTTTATAGCTGGTTGCTATGGTATTCCAGCTGATTGCTAGGGTGATGCTAGCTGGTTGCTATGGTATTCCAAGTGGCTGCTAGGGTGTGGGTGGGTGGGGCAGTCCACCTTTAATTATCTTCAATAGGTCACAACTGACAAATGATTCGGCTGTAGGTAATCACACTACAACTGCACAATCTCTACAACTTGCGGGTTGTGATATTGCTTTTATACAACGATTCTGTTAACAAGAAATTAATATCGACCAACTGACATTTCAGACACAATATCACCAAACATTTGTTTATTTTTTGCTCCGTCAACGAAACTAGTTTCCAAAGAAGCCACAGTTGGATAGAGCGCTGTATGTTGCTAGGCAACGCACAGACTGACTGACAGCCTGAAGTAAGTGCTGTAATGGTATCAATGGAATGAACTATTACGATGGAACGAACTACCTCATACTTTTCATCCATTTATAGTTACATTTAAATGTTATTTAATGAATTTAATGCCCTCGTTCCCTACAAAGTGTTGACACTGGAGACTCCTTCCATAAATTATAAATAAAAGGTTTCTCCCGGAAAACTTCATCATACCAACGGTAATACGTTTTATACGCATGTATTTTTAGGCTTAGATTACGCAGCGCATCCACCAGTTTAGTGAATAGAAACGATAATATTAGAATGAGCGCTTTAAAACGAACCTGTGATTTGTCTTGTAGCCGCACTACTGAACTATCGTCAGAGCTGCTGTTCTCGAAAATTAGCCTACACCGTTTCAAGAATTCGTCAGCGATGAGGTATAAATTGTCATAACAAGCACATTAAACTGAACCTGATCATTCAGATGTCTCTTTCTTGGTTTTCAAGAAACTCTCTCTCCTGTAAGTGTGAGAGTGAGAGCCAATGATGGATGCTTACTTTTTGCATTTCCTTCCAAACTGACCCTCTTTCTATCACCCTATCTCTCAGTCACTCTCGCTTTAAAATTCATTTCATGCCTAGCCCTATAGTGGATGAGCTGCAGGACGCATTACCTGTTTGTTGAAGCAGCAGCAGTGGCAGACTGGGGCAGAGCTTACCCCCCCCCCCCCCCCCCCCCCCCCCCCCCCCCCCCCCCCCCCCCCCCCCCCTCTCTGTCTGTCTGTCTCTCCATTGCTGCCTTCCTTCCTTCTTCTTCTGCTTCCTCTCTGTCACTCTCTTTCCATCCCTGCCTATCTTAACCTCTCTATCTCTCTGTCTAACCCCATATTCCTCTTATATTTTCAGTTGAGTGATTATCAAAATCTTTAGCCACCGCATGTGTGTGCGTGTGTCTGTGTGTGTGTGTGTGTCTGTGTGTGTGTGTGCGTGTGTTGCTGGTGACTCACCCTGGTTATCGGCTCAGGCTGCTCTGATAAGGTCAGGCTGAGCATCGCCACAAGCAACCCAATTACCTCTCTTTATTCGTAGGGCATTCACACACAGACGCATGCACGCACACACACACACACATACACACACACTCACACGCACTCACACACACGCACTCACACGCACTTCTGAAAGGCAGGTTGTTTGCCCTGAGGATTTACTCAGGGCCTACCCGTCAAAACAGAGCAAGCCAAGTGTCAGTATGTGAATTCACATATTCTCACACGCTCCTGCATTAACACTGCTGATTGCTCCGTTTTTAAATCCTGTTGCCGATTCTAGTTCGACAAATCATAATGGGGACGAGTTAGAGAAGAGTCCAATAAGCGTTCCACATTAATCAAGCGCTGACTAAAATTCAAAATCCTGAAATTATGTTTAAATAAATGTTTCACATTCGGGATCATTTTGAGGTAACAGAAAAAAAATAAAAAAATAAAAATAAAAAAATCTCATTCGAAGCTCCACCATTTTATTTGAACAGACAACAACACTAAAATGACACAAAAACACACGCTTTCAGCTGCCCCCTTACACTCACTGCTTTAAGGAGTTCATTTAGACTCTAAAACGGAATTGTGTACGTTTATCAGTTAAATTTCTACTTTGTGTAATTGTTACACACACAAACAAGCAACATTTCAGTTAAGAGCGTATGTGTTATTTTGGTGTTTTTCACTATCCTGACATGCTGCACAAAGTGTAGGGAATCAGCAATATAAACGGACAAATTTCCCCTGGTTAAACAAACTAGCATGCTGTCTCAAATGGCATACTTGGGTATTAATTTAGGCCATTATTGAGTACTAGAACTACCTGGTTTTCCTATTACTGTTAGTGTTTGAATTTTAAAAAGCTCTCATGACACATTCAAACCTACAGAAAGGTCTGTTTTGAGTACCCATTATCTGGAGTTCCTAGATTAGTGAATACTTTTGAACGCAAGGTCAAAGTTTTAGATTTTGAAAAGTAGCTCATGACAACAATCACTATGATGGCAAAAAGGTTCAAAGAGAAACAGAGCTCGTCAATGCCTTTAACATCGCTGTGCATGAAATCGCTAAACATTTTACAGTTTCTGAAAACATGACGGACAGAGATGTTTTGGCTCTGACGTTCCATCTAGTGGATTTCCCATTAAATCCTCCAGATGTACATAAGATACGCAGGCGAGTGAATGAATGATGATGCTGCTCTTCTGTACATACAGAAAATCATGTGTAGGAGTATAGACCAGGCTCCTCTGCTTCACGTCGGGGCCGTGTAGTGTGCCCCAAAAAGTTCGAGAACCCCTGGACTAGCATCTTTGGATATGGATAAAATGCAACATGACTGTGAGTTGTTCCAGCCATTTCCATTTAAAACAGAAATAAACAGAACATTTTAATATTACTAAAATAAAAAAAAATATTCAAGATTCTACACTACAGGACGGGATGTGGAGATGGTGACAAGGATATGCTTAGTGTTACTACAGACACACACACACACACACACACACAAACTTTCTCTCCCTGCATCACCTCTCAGTAACCCAGATGTGCTGACAGCCAGCTGAGGGTAGAACAGTGAAGAGCAGCAAACAACACTTACAACACTGATGCAATCAAATCTCTTCAAAAGGGTGTGGGGTATAAATCTTGCTGCTTCCTCATCCACACACACACACACACACACACACACACACACACACACACACACACACACACACACACATACCAGGAGGGAAATTACAGGCAAAAAGGTCAAATGTGTGAGCTCGTGCAGGGATAATGCTTTAAATCAGGGAGTTGCTCTGGATTAGAAACAGAGTGAGCCCACGCTAAATCAAATTCTTCCATTCTCTTTCTGACACCTCATTCGCGTCTACTACTCTTAAAAGTGTGCGTGTGTGTGTGTGTGTGTGTGTGTGTTACAAGACCAGCAGGGAGTAAGTAAATGCAGACAGGAGAGCTGAGCATGCAGAGAACAGACAAACCCTCTGATTTATAAACACTGAGCCAGGCAGTGACACACATACATGTGTGTGTGTGTGTGTGTGTGTGTGTGTGTGTGTGTGTGTGTGTGTGAGAGAGAGAGAGAGAGAGAGTGAATGTGTCATCTGTTTCTCACAGAGGTTGTCCCGATTTTCACCCTCCTTCTTACCCACTCGAATCTGCCATCATCTTTGCTGCACCGCTGCGCAAACACAATGACAAAACAGGTGGCACTGTTCTCCTGTCTCTCGTTCTCTCTTACACACAAACACACAAACATGTGCACACACACACACAGCCTTACTGCAACATCGCTCTGTTCTACGAATGATTCACACAGAGAGCAAAGCAGCAGGAGACACCAAGGGAGGAGAGGAACGAGAGAAAAGGAGTGGAAGGTCTGGCTCTCACCCTGCTGCTCCATCTCTCATCTCATCTATGTTTTTATTTTCTGCCACCTTGAGTACTGCAGTTTTCCTCCAAACGCTCCAGAGCATACAAAACACAGCGCCTTGCCTCTTCACGAACACAACGTTCCTTTCTTCACACTCTGTGCAGGCTCCCTATAAAACCTGCCTTCTCCCGGATTGTCTCGGGGACACTCTCCCTCTGACCCTGCAGGGATTTTTCTCCTTGTGTCATTCAGATTTCACCATGCTAGTCGCTAGCACGCATTCCTACCAGTTGCTATGGTTTCACTAAAAGCATCTGGCTAGTGCAATATGGTCACTGTAACTTCAGCTCTGACATTAACGCTTGAAGTAATTCAAATCACAGGCTGCACTAATTGTTGATGTGGTTACTGCTGATATAGCATTTCTGAAAGGAGTCTCCAGTGTCAGCACTTTGTAACAGTCGGAGTAAAGCTTCCCAGCACTGCAAAGATTTCAGGATGGAGGACTTTGCAGTTTCTGGTTTCCTAGTAACAGTGACACGCTGTTTTTTCGTCTTATTAACTGAAAAAGAGACAGCAAAAAAGAAATGCTGGTGAGGGCACAACAGGAATAATAGGAACTAACTTGTTTCGTGGAGGTTCCACAACATTAAATGTAAATATAAATGGTTAAAAAGCATCAAGTGTCATTCATCAATAAATTAAAAATTGTAATCATTGCCAACTTGCTGTGGGATGAAAGGAATGAAAGCCTTCAGGACGTAATGTTATAGGAACATAATCAACTATGAGGTCGAGCTGCATCACCCCTCCCTGTTGGGGATAATTAATATACCTTATTTAACGCACCCTAAAGGGTACTTTGGTCTATTATCTATGGGAATCTTTAAAGAAAACAGAGTTTTCTTCGTAGAACCCTACAGCAAAGAGTTTTCCTTCCACAGAAGGTTCTACAATTCTACAGCCTGTAGTCTCCCGAGTGGCACAACAGAAGAGCACCAACCCTATCTTCGGAAGTTCAATGCTACACTCTTCCATGGTCAGGAGCCAAGAAAACCATGACCGTGCTCTCTGGGTGGGAGGAGCATACTCTCTCTCCTTTGTCAATCACAGAGACACAGCCAATCATGGGCTTCTGTCAGATCGTGTATGTGGAAGAGGGCAGATAGCACTTTCCTCCAGGTGTGTTACGTTGCACTGTCACGCAGCGTGAGTAGCAGTTTGAAAAGGTGTGGTTAGCTGGCCTCACGTGTCTCAGGGGAAGCCATGTTAGCCTTCATTGTTCTTTGCTGGAAGCTGTCGTATGATAGGAGAGAGGTGGCTGGTGGGCGGAAGTTGGCCAAGACCATATTAGGGAGAAAATGGGGAGGAAAAGAGAATTCTAGAGTCAAAAATCATCCAAAGAACCTATTAGGAAACTTTTAAAATATATTTTTTTAAGATCTTCACTGAGACGCCAATCCGAAATAGAACCCAAAATTACCACTAGGACAAATTCAGACATAGTCTGGAAAAATCCAGGATAAAAAAGCCAGCCAAGAGCAGGAGTGTGGCAGAGTCTAGTGCAGTTTATTCTGTCTAATAGAGGTAGAGAGGGTCATAACATCCCGAAAGACCCCAGGCTAGAGAGAGAGAGAGAGAGAGAGAGAGATCAGTATGATTATTAAATGAAGCAGAAGTGGACAGATAGTGTGAACTCTATCACGCTACACTCTAGCTCCACAGTTACTAGCTTAACTACATTTTTAACAAGGCAGTAGCTGAACTGTTTTCAAAATAATGTCACTTTTTCAGTGTGTCAAAAGCACGACCACTGCATTTTATTCCTCACTTCTGCTTGAGGAAAGCGCACTCTCTCTCTCTCTCTCTCTCTCTCTCTCTCACACACACACACACTGAGAGATATATATAATCAGGTATGGGTCATAAAAAAACTTGGGAAAACCTCCACGGTCTGCGCACCCATTGTTAGAATATGAACTGAGATTAATTAGAATAATTAACTAGGCTAATTAGTGCACAGGGCACTGCGGGTTTCTGCATGTACAGCACATTGTGTTTTCAAACGGCAAACGCAGAACTTGTGCATTACTGTGACCGATTTGACCTCCTTGGGATTTTTCTCAGTTGGAAGTAGGAAGGAGGGATAGAAGAGGACTCCAGTAGCTTGACACACACCACAGAGGTTCATACAGCACTCGGGCTTAAAGGGAAAATGAACGACTTGCATAACAATTTTTATAATTAACATCTTTAAGTGCAAAATGGATTTTATTTCACTTTGGTTAATGGTTTTTCTACATGATAGTAGTTCCAGTGTGATTTAACCCTTGCTTCATCTCTACCTAAAGAGAGAGATGCAGCGGTGCTTTAGTCCTTTGGTTTGTCCAGCGCTCTCACCTCCTCACCTGCACACTCTCACTCAAACAGATAAGCTTCCAAATCTTCAAATTTCATGCTACTGCTGCTGCCAAAGCCATCATGTTTGTCATTTGTCATCCCATATAATGCTAACTAACCAAATTAATGCTGTACAGCTTCCCACCTGAGTCCTGTTTTTTGTTGTTTTTTTTTTGGCTAGTTTTTATGAGATAGCGAAGCCTGAGGAAGTCCCCAGTTAACATGTCCAAGTGCTTATGGTTGTAATGATCACAGAATTGGATGCAATAAGAGATTGTCATTGTGTTATTGTGGTTTGACAAACATAAGAATTTATAAAAATGTCACACCATCATTCAGGCTTTGTGTTCTGGTCTTTTCAAACGAGTGCTGATAAATTGTATTTACAAAGGATTATCATTTCTTGCTTTTAATCAATCTCTGGTTTTGATGAAGTCCTTCATTTCTAAACACAACCCCTTTTCGTGACCTTATGCCTAAAGGTCAGGTCAGCTTTATGGCAGGTACGTTTTTATTGATTATTGGGGACAGAGAATGACAACAGCCAGCTCTGTGTGTATTGACGTGAGGAAACAGTGTGTGTGTGTGTGTGTGTGTGTGTGTAAGGGCTATTGATCTGCTTTCTGCCATTTCTGTCCTCCTGTTGTGTACCACATGTCTGCCTTTCCTTGATCTCCAAGGTGTGAAATCATTTTGATACAAAGTACAGAACATTCATGAAGTCACCAGCAGATACACCGATGCTCGCTAGAGCAAAAATTCCCAGTATCCTTTCACATAATATTGCTGCTGAACATACTTTCACATACCGGAGAAGTTCAAATTCATGACTTCTTAAACCATGAGGCCTGTGCCTTCTTTCTTGTTTGTTTGTCCGAAAAGCCACATTGATATTTTCCCATTCGGCTCAACTGATTGGGAGTAGTTTTAGCTTTAGAATGGCCTCAGTGTTGCATATTGATCATTTTTGTGTCCGCCTCTCTCTAACCATTATTGACAAAGCCACCCAATCATACTTTCCTAAGCTGGCTGTCTGTGAAGAACAACAATCCAATCCCGCTCTGTGCTCAGACACTGTGTGGAGGGAGTTATCTGGAGCAATGCTGTCTCTCCTGCCAATCACCCTGATCAATCAAAGTGGCTGAAAGAGTCACAGAACCATTCTTTCAGGGCTTTAAATCAGTGTGTCCTTGTGGGTAATTAACAGATATAGATTGAGAGCTGTGCATTATCAGTAGTTATCATTGTAGTTGTAGATCATTAGGGGGATTTTAAATTCAAGACCTAAATATCCTTTGTTAAAATCTAGAGTGCTTCTCAATTCTTAAACTGCGACTTTGTTTCCTTACCTTCTTCACTTCTTAGCTCCTCCCTCTTAGCAAGCGAGGAAAGGAAGCAAGCGACTAGAGCGAATTCACTTATTGATGACATGCTTCTCAGCTGTATTTTCTGTATAACAGATCTGCCTGTGCACAACAGTGATTACACACTAAATTATCCTTAACTAAAACAACACTGGACATGTACATGAGACGCTTAATACAGTTCTTTGACCACAAATGCACCTGAGTAGTACAGTGGGATTGAATAGTCCGTTTGGTGTGAGAGCGGACCACCACGGACCACACGGTCAAACGGCCACATGCTCCTCAACAAATTGCCACCACTCCGGCACCGCTGCTGTGGACAGGTGGTTAGCAGGTTCCTACGACTGATGAGCGTGGTGATGAAGCATGGCTGGCAGTGGATAATCACCGCAGCCGCTTCCTCTCTCTGCTTCACTCCATGAGGATAAAAATACGGCAGAGAGAGGTGAGTAGAAGAGAGAGGTGAGTAGTTGAGGCTGGAACTGCTCTAGCCACTTGACCAGACCCAAAGCTACCACCAACCCACTGTTCTCCTCTCTCTTCCTCTCTTCTTTCCCGTAAATCCAAAATAAAGCAGCCTTGCTAGGGTTTTTGAACTGCGCAGCTGTCCCTGAGTGTCTGCGTCCTGCCTGTCGCTGTCGCTACAACTGGAAAGTCCATAAATGGCAACCAAATACTATCACTTTACTGGGAAACACTACCAGTCCAAAGCTTAGACACACTAGATTGAACATATATTAAATATTTCTAAGTCAAAATGTATTTTTGAACAAGTTGTATTTAAAATATACAAAGTGCTGACACTGAAGACTCCTTCCATAAACGTTAAATAAACGTCTCCTTACAGAAAACTTCACGTCAACACACTTAGATATTTTTCTTTGTTATATAACAACACAATTTTTAATCCATTCATTGTAAGTCTTAGATTATGTGGAGTGTTCATACAACAACATATAGCCGTTACTATAGAAACAATAATGAGCATTTTAATATAAACCTGTGATCTGAATTACAACTGGCACTACTGTCAGAGCCGCTGTCAGAGCAAATGA
This sequence comes from Pangasius djambal, assembly GCA_022985145.1. Taxonomy (NCBI): domain Eukaryota; kingdom Metazoa; phylum Chordata; class Actinopteri; order Siluriformes; family Pangasiidae; genus Pangasius; species Pangasius djambal. The sequence continues at coordinate 23,695,080 of CM040984.1, read as the reverse complement.
ATCAGCACCTTCTGACTCGGTCAGATTCAAGAATTCAACTGTGCTGTGGTACAAGCAGGCTTATCGGGTAAAGTGCTGCTCCAGTAAAATCAGCCTGTCTCCCAAAACCATGCCTGAGAGAATGTGAAGGTGACGTTCGCTCAGAAATTTCTTAAGAACTCTGCTTATCCATGAACCTGAAAGGGTGTTTATTCAGAACGCACGTTCGTAATGCAAGGAGTGCAGCTATATGACGCATTTAGTTTCTGAAGTGTTACAGGAATATATACAGGGCACAGTGTTTGGAATAAATTATGAAACTTCAGTCCTCCTTTTAGTCTCTAAGCATATGGACCACTTTGGTGTTTGTATTAAAAAAAAAAAAAGAGTTACAAGCACACCCTAGCTGCAAAATGACCAGTGTATGCTACTTGGTCATAGTCTGACTGAAGAATCTATCAATTTTAGTTAGGAATTGGATTGGTTATCCACTTATCATGACCATTAAAAGACAGGGAGTGCTATTTAGCTCATCTAACACTTTTAAATGGTGTAACTCTAGAAGATCTTTATGGCTTGGTGCCTTATCAGTGGCTAAATGATGCTAAGCGGAGGCCTAGTCTACAATGGCTAGACAATTATACACAAATCAGAGAAACTTCGAGTGTTTATACAAGAGAGAACCTAAAGGCATACAAGTCTCTTGATGCTTACGACTTTGTTATTTTCGGGCATGTACAAGACACGATGCTGTACAACATCGTAAATAAAGTCGAACAAAGTTAGCTAGCTAAATGCATCCATTACAGGCAGCTCTTAAGTAAGAACGTGACCTAGCTATTTAGCCTTAGATAGTTGTTTCTTGATGTAGATTTCAGGTGAGCTACGTAGGTTTGGTAAAGCAATATTAATTAGGCACGTTGGATATTCTCCTCAAAGAATTGTCCCAAACGTAGAAATACAAATAGTCAAGAAAGCTTTCGTGGCTTCATATGAATTAGCAGCAAGAGAACCTGGGAACACTAATCCTGCCCATCACCCTAACCATAACTATTTCTTCAAACAAGTTGTCATGTGCAAATCCTTACAAGTCTGCATTCATGTCAGCAAGGTTGGAAAAATGTCAAACTATATCGTAATAAGACATCGAACTGGCTATTCTTGCCAAATTCCTTGTCATTCACAGATCCACCATGTTTTTTTCCCCCATTAAAGGGTCTGAGTTGCAGGTAGCTGTCATGCTTTTGCAGTGAACCAAGAGCATATGAGTGACCATAAGTGCTTTAGCTCTGGGTTCTTTTCTGAGCTCTGAGGAAAACCGTTTTCACACATAGTAGAAACCCTCGGGCACAATTACTACTGTAACCCTTTACTGTAAATTTACAGGTGATTTCTAACAATTTTTTTTACTGTATTTCCATAAAGCAGTAACATGCTGTATCTTTTACAGAATGGCTGTAAATGTACAGCAGTTTTCTGTTTTCAGCCTGCTTCATTCGTAATACAGTATCATACTGTAGAGACATTGCATTCTGGGATAGATTTTTTTTTGGTGCTCATTTCAAGTACTAGAAGTTTCTTTGTCTAGCAAATACATTTCAACTTCTCTCCCAGTGCGTTAAGTGTTTTATTTCTACTCTTCATGGTTTGATGTGATGATGGGAACAGACGTTTGTGCCTGTACTGCAGCCAAACTTGATTTGTCAGTGGGACTTTTATGAACAAAACCCAGAATTAATTATTTGTGTTAATAAGATAAGCTAGTGATGTGTGAATTTGTGTGTAGTTTTTAAGCTTTTGGGAGCTTAGGTTTGCTTTTCAAGCGTTAGTTTGCCTGCGACGCAAATAAATGGATAAATGGACGGCGCTGTGTGAGAAGACGGAGAAATAATTTTTCGTCTGAATAATCTAACGTTTGTGCCTGTGACGAGGATCAGTGGACTTTGGAGTGTGAGAAGACGGGTAAATAATTGTTCGTCTGAGTACTGATATGGTAAGGCAATCTTTTTTTAGAGCTTTTCATTCGAGTTTCTACTTTGTTTCCATAAATGGTTTGAACTTGGGAACGTTAAACTTTTCGCACTTTTGCGAAACAGTTCACTCTGTTCTCAACTCTTCACCCAGTAACTTTGATATTTCACATTATACGGCAAAAGCTACCATATATCTTTCGTACACCCTGCTCTGGAAAAGGTTTTGGTAATTGTGTTTTTGTCATTTGAGGCTGAATAATCTGATGAAGATCTAGTGCTAACATAAGACCATTGTGCTCAATTTCACAAGTAATGTAATCATTGTTAACTATTAATTGTTAACTGTTAATTGCACTTTAAATGCTTTTTTTTTAATTAAAAACAAATTACAGCTGACATTTCGGCTTACATGTTCAAAAAAGGCAATTTTCAGCTCTTTTCTTAAAAAAAATACGTTTTAAAACTCAGAGTATGTTGTTTTCCATTTCCTATTGCCCCTACTGTTATGAAAACTAACAAACGTATTATATTTTTAATTAAGTAATGACAAATAATTAAATAAACAATCTAGAAGTACTAGCAGTAATTACAGAATTCACCTGTAAAAAAACAATGCATTGCTGTAGTCAACACAGTTTAATACTGCAAAATTATGTGATATTACAGTAGGATAGTGTATTTTTTAATAACAGTACTATGTTGATTACAGTAGTAGTCCTGTAAAAAAATATAGTAAGTGTCTGGCAACTCAGCTGCCAGTATTTTACTGTAAATTTACTGTGAAAAGTTTTACAGTGTAGAGGACCTTATGCATTCTCCTGAAGGCACATAGGCAGAAAAAAATACTATGTGGGCTGGAGACCAGTGGTATATAATGACAGAATATTTTCATTATAGGAAAATAATCAACAGCAGTGTGGTGTGATGCAGCCCTATAACAATACTATTAATTAATTAATAGTTTTGTTTATCTCGAGGACCTGTTTCCTGTGCACACATTATGATTTCATGACCTCGATTTAGTATGAGCTCTATCCTTCTGTAGCTCTTGCTTTATAGACAGTCTATAGGCAGCAGAAAGGAGATAAATACCCAGTAGGGGCTGTACACCTGGGCTTTTGTGCGATTATTGTGAGTATTGGTGAGTCACGCAGCACCATCAGCCTATTGTTCTAATTGTTACACTGTGAAACACTCATAAAATTAGATCATAAATTATCTACACCAGCTGCTGTGTATTGTTTTGTTTGTGATACAAACAAATCCGCTGCCCAGATTTTCAGCCCATTAGAAAGTCCATTAGGATGCTGAAAAGTGAAAAGTTCACCGCTTTCACCACATTTTTTTTTGGCCATTTAGTCAGAGGCAGAGAAAGCTCTAATGGAACTACGGTGCCTCTAGTGTTTCTGCTATCACTTAGTTATTGTAAAAGCCCTTCACTTTGTTTTATTGCCTTTTTGTGCTGTGATCCTCCTCCTGCTCTATAAATTAGGCTCCAGTTTATCTCCGGAGCGAAACTCGCCCCTGTCGTTTCTCCCAAACAGCTGGTGCAGCAAGTGTAGGGCTTATGGACTTGTAATGAAATTACCTGCAAATTTAGAGGCCGTATCCAAAGTTGGTGATTTTGGATTTTGGTGAAGTCCAAAAGTTACATCAGTATCTATGCACCATGTATTGAGAAATGGTTTATGCACTTTTCTGAGTGTGCTATTGATGTTATGCAAATTACCTGTAGGTAGTTCACGTCTCTGAAGTGTCTATAAGCCTTCGTCCTTCTTGACCTCTTTGACCTTTCAGAAGTCTACGAAACTGTCAAACACAAGACTTTCCGGTCTATCCTCATGAGTCTTGGAATTCATGGCACAGCATCACAGTATCAGGTGGCATGGAGGGGATCCACATCATCTCCACTGGAGTCCCAAGGCTTAGGTTCCTCTTCTGTTCTCCATCTATATCCCCACTCTCTCAGTGAGGTCATAACTTACATGAGTTTTCATACCACTGCTATGCTGAGGTCACTCAACTGAGCCTCTCTTCCCTCAGACACTCATGAACCTCAGCACTCAGCATCTCTGGCAGATGTCTCGTCAGTGATGGCACTCAGCTGAAACTAAATCCCAGTAAGACTGAGCTGCTGTATATTTATGTGTGTGCCCCCATGTCAAGATCTTGTGGTCTCCCTTGACAACACTCAGATCACACCATGTGAAAGTGCATGCAGCCTTGGGGTATTTCTGGACAACCAACTACAATTCTTGTATCATATCCCTAACCTGACTCGGTCATGCAGGTACCTCCCTTACAACATCCAGGGGATCCGGCCCTGTCTATCCACAGGGGCCACTCAGGGGCTTGTTACGTCCCCTACTACTGTAACTTGCTCCTGCAGGTCTGCCCTTGCGTATCACCAGACGCCTGCAACTGATCCAGAATGCAGCTGCAAGGCTTTTTTCAATCTCCCCAAGTTCTCCAACATCAATCCGTTGCTGTGTTTCCTCCACTTCCTTTAGCCAAATGCATCAAATTTAATAAATCGATGCTTACATACAAAATTCAAAAACGGACCTGTGCGCACCGATGTTAAGACATTTATCACGCCTCGCTCTGGCAGTGCGAATGGACTCATCATCCCTCAAGCTACAGAGAAGACAGGCATCAGGACTCTTCTCTGTCCTGGTACCCAGGTGGTGGAATGAACTCCCTCTGGCTGTCTGAACAGCTGAGTCACTCGTGGTCTGAAAACACCTACCTCTTCACTTCTTCATTTTGTGTGTTTTCTTTCTTGATCTAAACTCCACCAATAAGGTTTTAACTTGATGGTATTCTTAGTCCCTGCTAGTTAGTTAACTAACATGAGGATATGCTTTGATAGAGACTACAAAGCATTTCTGCAAGTCGCTCTAGATAAAGTTGTCTGATAAATGCTGTAAATATAAATGTAATGTAAATGTCTAGAACACTGCCTTTAAAAACAAGTATGCAAATACGACGTAACGTTACGATGAGACCATCTTTAAATAAACTTCTACTAAGATTTGAGTATATTGCCATTATATTGCCTGAGCAGTCCTGATTGCACTCACAATAATCACTGCATATTTGGTTTAATTTAACAATATGGCTTCTACCCATATTATTCAGAAGTAGTTGATCTAGCGCATCTTATTATTTTGCATTTTATATTTTCATATTGTGCACTTGAATTGAAGCCACAGGATACTAAATCAAGGTCAAGAAATCGTAATTCTAAGAATTCTATTTTGAGTTGTTAAATTATTAAAATAATGCCAGTGTTTTTGGTTATACGTTGTGCCCTCCTGGAAAGAAAACGTGGCCGGGGTTTAAGAGATAAGATGACCGAACATTCGTCTGCTCCAATTACAGCTCACTTTAAGATAATTCAGAACTTTATTCATTAAAAAAAAACCTGCTAATTCACAGAAGCTATCTCCTCCGATGTCTGCTTTGTATAAAGAAAAAAATTAATTAGAAAAAAAAAAAAAGAAACTTCCTTTTTTTAGGTCAGTAAGAAGTCTTGACCTTTAAGGATTTACTTTTTTTTGTATTTACTACTAAATTCCTCTCCCAGCTAAGACCCTGTTTTTATGCAAATACACAAACACACAAAATCTGTCACTGTGACGCTTAAAATATTCCATGAGTCACACACACACACACACACACACACACACACACACACACACAGCATATCCTGCGTCTTAGAGTTTGAACACAAGCTTCCCTTAGCTCAACTACACGCATGGGCTGATGTGGGAGACTGTGTATAATTAATTAGTTAATTTTAGAGATCATCAGTGAGGTGAGTGCATGGTACACACACACACACACACACACACACACACACACACACACACACACACACACACACACACACACACAGAGAGAGAGAGAGAGAGAGAGAGTGGGGGGAGTGTCATGGCCCATAAGCGGCCCATAACACATTAACAAGCCAAAAACGCAACAGTAAACAGGAAACAAAAACAAAACAAAAACTGCAAGAGCAAATTTGGAAAAAAGCGTCAACATGAACTGAAAAAAATTAATTCAGGATTGCACTTTTTATGTTTTCTAGTTAGTCTAGGGGAAATGTGAAATGACTTGTTATTATAGTGAGGAGTAAATCTTTCTCCCGAATAACCTGGCATCCTTCAGGCACTATTTCAGCATTCGCATATTCATATTAATGCCGTGCATAGTCAAGAGAATATCTAAAATAACATCATGCAGTGAGGTCCAAAGGTCTGAGAGCACTAGTGAAAACGCTTCTGTTTGGCATTCTTTTTCAATCTAACACAAAGTCGGTGTGAGTTCGAGTTGGCACAGACGCCACAAGTTTGTGTAAATCCTGATGATCTGTGTTGGATCAAATCCATCGGCGTGCCGTCTGAACACCTGCTTGGAAAATCTGACCTTTTGTACAAAGCAGTTAATGTGTTCGATATCACAAATTTTGCTTACATTTAAATAGTGACCTAGAAATAATGCAACATCTTGAATACTGAATAGGATATTGAATTTTATTTTTTTGTTTTAGAATATTCAAAAGTCTAAAACTTTCTGTTTATTTCCAGTTTTAAATAAAAAACATCCCAGATTTTCAGTGTGACTTTTGGACCCCACTGTATGTCTGTCTGTCAGTCGTCGACACAACGGATCTCGTCACAGAGGAGTTTGTCTACGCGAGTACAGAACGTTCCATGACACGCAGATACGGCCACAAACGTCACGAGTACTTTTCAGTTCCGGAGGTTGTCTTCATGCCTGTCTTACATTGCACACGTTTTTCTTGAAGGGTACGCACACGTTTAGACTCAAATGTACGCACGCAATCTTTGCACATTGCACGCCATGTTGGCCTCAAGCTTCTCGAGGTCCTTTGGAGCCATGGCACACGACTTCATGTTTGCTTTCAGCACGTTTTTTTTTTAACACTTGCAGCTGAATGTAGAAACACATCTTAGGTATGTGGTTATCATTCATCCGAACTACATGCCTGGGCCAGAGGAAGAGCGCGATCATCAAAAAAAGCTTTAATGCAGGTTGTGTCGTATATTGTGAGTCTGTCTGTAGCAGACGTCTGATGAAATTGATGAAAATAAGTATGAATAAACGCAGACACTGATGCATCCTTGGTGCTTGGGCCCGTCAATCGCTGCTTTCAGCCATATACTGCTGTTATATTTCTGATTTGCTGTTGTGTTCCTGATTTACTGTTGCGTTTTAATTTTCTACAGAATTTGCTGTGTTTTGCATTTGCTGTTGTGTGCATCTGATTTTACTGTTGTGCTTCTAATTTGCTTTTGTGTTTTTATTTACCGTTGTGTTTCTGATTTGCTGTTGAGTTTTTGATCTGCTGTTCTAATTTTGATTTGCTTTTGTGTTTTTATTTACTGCTGTGTTTCTAATTTGCGTTTGTGTTTTTTTTTTAGTTACTGTTGTGCTTCTCGTTTGCTCTTGTGTTTCTGGGGGGTATTCCATGAAGCGAGCTAATAAAATCAAGGCTTATTTGAAATAGCCTCGCTTGCCTTAGCGTAACAAGTCAATCTAGACCAGAGGTGTCCAATCTTACCCGGAAAGGGCCGGTGTGGGTGCAGGTTTTCATTCCAATAAAGCAGGAGCCACACCTGATTCCACCTGTTTAATCAGCTGATCTTGGCTTTCAGTAGACTCAGGTGTGGCTCCTGCTTGGTTGGAATGAAAACCTGCACCCACACCGGCCCTTTCCGGATAAGATGATCCCCTGATCTAAACTTAGTGAGTTCCGTTAATGAAGTTCAGGTGCAACTTATTTCCGCCAGAACTGGCCAATCGAGGCTCGTGCGCATTCACATGATATATAATCAGCCCTAGCAGTCAAGTGACGATGTAGTGATATGACAGAGACTGAGCGTTTTTTCACTCAAGCTAAACAATGACTTATAATAATACATATAAGAATAAAAACATTATTGCAAATAAAAGCAACAACTCGGCAATTAGCAAAGCTCAAGAAGCCGCATGTCAGAAAATATATGACAGAATAAATGTGTAAGAATTTAGAATTAAAACAAATAATCAAATAATATAAAAGATAATTTAGAAGATAAGATAAATGGGTTCTGTAGTCCAAATTAACATGATTAATACAAACTTGATCTACAAGATTGTAGAGTATGACAAAGTCACATAAGTGAGAGAGGCCCTGAGGAACACTGAAAGAAAAACTTCATTGAAGTTTACTTGATTCAGATGTCTACATTGGTTCTATATGAATGTATTAAGCCGCAGCCAACATGACCATGATTATGTATTTTCAAAGCGTTGAAATAAAAATCCAGCACACTCACCAGAGCTCAGGATCAAACCGAGGCCCTGGAGCTGTTTTAGGAGCCCACTACCCTACTGTGCCACACATAATTAGCTCAAGTTAATTTAACACTAGTTGCAATCGGATTGTGTTAATGCTACCTCACACTCGCTCTACATAACTCAAACTAGTAGACTTGATATTTAATATTTACTGAAATTAAATTTACTATAAGCAATGAGATCAGATTTTGATGACAAACTAAGTATTTTTAAGTAAACTGTACATAATAGTTTCTCTTTTCTCGAGTTCCGTTTCCACCCGATGGGACTACAAAAGCACAAAGCTCGGCCAGTCGAATTCACCAAGCGAAACTAAGCTTCAAAACTAACCGGACACCTTCGAAACTAACCTATTAACGAGGCTAACAGTAAGCCCCGCAAAGTTACTGTTGCCATAGTAACTCAGAGGGGTTTATTGTTAGCTTTATCTGTGGAACCGAAATTGATGGAAATTAGCTGGGCTTGTTGAAGTAAACCTGGTTTAGTGAGTTAGCTTGCTTTGTGGAATAACCCCCCGATCTCCTTTTGTGTTTTTATTTACTGTTGTGCGTTTGATTTTACTGTTGCGTTTTTAATTTGCTGGTATTTTTTTATTTACTGTTATGTTTCTGATTTGCTGGGTTATTTTTAATTTACCGTTATTTTTTATTTACTGTTGTGTGTTTGATTTTACTTTTGTGGTTTTTTTTTTACTTTTGTGTTTTTTTTATTTACTCTTATGTTTCTTATTTGCTGTTACAGTACGTTTTTGAGTTGCTAATGTGTTCTGGGTTTTGCAATTGTGTTTTTGATTTGTTGTCGTGATTTGTTAATGTGTTTTGCACTTCCTGTCCACTGGACACACACACACACACACACACACACACAAACACACACACACATATGGCAGCAGTAGTAATAACACTATTAACACATTGTGTTTTTATAATGCTGTTTTTTTTTTTTTTTTTACTGCTGTTCTTTATAACGAACATCCTAAAACATTAACATACACTAACTAAATATAACAGCATTTGGGGCTCTTTGACAGGATATGGATCCCAAATGCACGGCTACGCACCATCACCATCCTAGAATTGTGTTTGTGTCCAGCAGTTCTACCCTTTAAAACGTAGGCTAATAAAATTTAAATAGCCTCACTAGCATAACATGCCATCGGCGCCTGGGTGCCAGTCAGGGCAACCTATTTATCTTCAGCTCAGTCTATTAGATCTTTCCTCTCTAAAGAACGATTTCTCTCCATCTTCAGATTCACTTATTCTCTCTAATCTCCTCTGTCATTATGGGGTTTATGACTGCACATTAAACTCCCTTCACCTAAACTAGAGTCAACTTTCTGGCCTAAATACCACAGCTGTACTGAACAGATCAATGGGAGTGCCACGTTAAACTGGCATGCTCTCATATCTATTACAGACTGATCATCTGTCTTCATCAGCACACACACACACACACACACACACACACACACACACACACACACACACACACAGTAAAGTGGCTGGTGTACTAGCCCAATTTTAGAAAGAAAGAAAGAAAGAAAGAAAGAAAGACTGACTATGATTTGTGTGGGGGTTTTTTTCTTTTTTTTTTTTTTTCTTTTTTTACATAAGACATAATTTCAAAACAATATCTAAGAGACAGCTTTATTTCAGTTTTTATTTACTATATCAGATTTTCATACACTTTGTTAGTATTTGGTGGTAATTGCTTAACTTGACAGACACTTGGGGAAGCCATCCACAAGCTTCTCATAATATTTTGCCGGAAATTTCCTCCTGACAGAACTGGTGTAACTCAGTCAGGTTTGTGGGCCTCCTTGCTCAAACATTTTTTCCGTTTAGTCCAGAAATTTTCTATGGGATTCAGGTCGTGGCTTTGTGATCGCCATTCCAATACTTTCACTTTGTTGTCTTTAAGCCACTTAGGTATGCTTAGGATCACTGTACTTTGACCTTTAGAACATTTTAACTTTCTGGGTAATGTCTTGAGGTGTTCCATTGGTATTACTAGATAATCCTCTTTCCTCATGATGCCATCTATTTTCTGAAATGCACCAGTCCCTTTTCCAGCAAAACTCCCTGATGCCTCCAACACCTTCGCCAGTTTTTCATTTCACCTTGTTGCGGTCCTGAAATTCAGTTGAACCTTTTGGACCAAAGTTCATTCGTCCCTGGGAGCTAATTTGTGCCTCTTTCCTGAACAATGTAGTGTCTCTGTGGTCCCAAGATTATATTTGCATATAGTTGTTTGTACAGATACTTGTGGTAACTTCAGTTGTTTGGAAATTGCTCCTAAGGAGGAACGGGACTTGTAGAGGGCCACAATTTCGAGGTCTTGGCCGAGTTGCTTGGATTTTCCCATGGTATCAATGGCAAAAAGGTACTGGCTCTAAGGGTGGGCCCTTTTATAGCCACATGTGCACTCCCAATTAACTCCTAATTATGACATTTGGCCAATCAGAAGCTTGTGAAAGTCATTACATCACTTTCCGGAGTTTAAAGAGACAGTCAACTTGGTGTATGTAAACATTTGACACCGGAATTATGATATAGTGAATTTAAGCTGAAATAAATCTGTCTAATCGATTGTTAAAAGTGGAGTTGTAAACTGTTGGCCTCAACTGTATATTGCAGACAGTACACAAAACCTGACTAATAATAAATGGCAAAAGGGAAAACCATATTATTTGATAAACAACAACAATGTATAATCGCTGTGGAGCTTTCTGTAACACAATCAAGAAGTTTATTTTAATATTTATGGAAGGAGGATTATGGACAGATGATTTTCTCAGTAACACAACAAGCTGCTTATAAAGTCTTATTAATTGCACGGAGAGAAAAAAGCTAGGCTGGTGAGGGAACAACTGTTTATTGCTATTATAATGTAAGTGACTTGTTGTCACAAACATACCACAACATTAAATGTAGATTAAATAGATGGTTAAGGACGGCTTTACCGCTGAAAAGGGGCTACTATGGTCAGACTCAGAGTACGAGCTTTGCGCTCTGTTGGAGTTAACAAGCGGCCGGTTCCAGGAAGGTGGATGGGGCTAGAGAGAGAGCAAAGCTGAGCCGGCTGGGAGTGGAACCTAATCTTCCTATGAATCTTCCGATCCGTAGTCGGACGCGTGATCCATCGCACTGCCGGCCCACAAAAGGCTTGCGGAAGTGAGAGCCTGCGTACTTATGCTTCCGTGGAATTCAGTCGCACAGTGAGTAGGAAAGGCTATGCTCATTTCGAATGGGGGGAAACGATAAAGCCGTGTTCCCATACCGGGAGTCGAACCCAGGCCGCCTGGGTGAAAACCAGGAATCCTGACCGCTAGACCATATGGGACAACCACGAAAACCCAAGGGCCACCCCGGAGGAGATGCGTCAGTTGTTTAGAAACCGGGAATTTTCCTGGTGGGTAGCGGGAATTTTTTTTTTATTATTATTATTTTTTAAGTTGTGTGGGCAGCAGTTTGGGCTCTGTTGTGGTCAACAGGCGGTATTACCCAGAACATCGCATGGGACAAAAGAGAGCCGTGCCAGCCACAAGCCAAACCTAGAATCCTCTGATCCATAATCAGACACAGTATCTATTGTGGCATTGGCCCAACCTAGACACACGCTTTGAGCTTTGTTAGAGTTAACAACGAGTCTTGTAAGAGAACGTTAGATGGGGTAAGAGAGAGAGCCAAGCCTAGAAGCTTCTGGTCTCTGGTCAGAGGCATTAACCATGGTGCCACTAGCCCACGTAAGGGATCAGGGAGTGAGATCCTTTGTCATTTTGCTGTCCCGCTGAAGACGGCCTGCCAGCTGCAATCTATGCTCAGGCTCCGAGTACCAGAGAGATTCGGTGAAATTGAAAATTCAACACCATAACCCGGTTTCCGACCAGGGTTACTGAGGGCCCAACGCCGAGCGCAAACCAGTCCGCGATCACGGCTCTCCCCGCTTCAGGCTATTTGTGCTGTTACTCTGGCAGACAATCGGCCGCTAGATGAAGCGTGTTGTAGTAAGCCAGCGTACTAGCCACCACAGTATCACGACTCTCCTTGTTTAAGCTATTTATGAGAGCTGTTACTCTGCCAGAAATTCAGCTGCTGGAGTGGGTTGCACTGGCGCACCTTTGGACTGGGCTAAAAGGGAA
>CM040984.1:23622806-23682518 GCA_022985145.1 Pangasius djambal | reverse complement strand
CCCACAGGAAGCCTGGGCAAGCGAGAGCCTACCTACTTATGCTTTTCCACCGAAAAAGGGCCAGAGGGAACACCCCATGCTGAACCCCTAGCTTTAAAGGCGGAGGTGGAAAACCCCATGCCGTGACCCGGATTCGAACCGGGGTTGCTGCGGCCACAACGCAGAGTACTAACCACTATACGATCACGGCACGCCACGCCACGCGGCCGGTGCCGGGCAAGGGGAGGGCGGGGGGTTGGGGAGGGCACTCTGCCAGACAATCAGCTGCCGGATGGAGCGTGGGACGTACCGGCACACCTTTGGCCTGGTGTAGTGAGAAAAGCTGACTTTTTAGTTAGTCAAGATTGCATTTGCTATACTCATAGCAAGGCAACTTGTGCTGATTAAATGCAAATTCCCACCTAAATTCTTACAAGACCTTGCAACCTGGTTTGACCTTTATGGGAGAGACGACCTAAATAATACCGTATATTAATACTATATATAAGGATGATCTAATTCATATCTATGCGATACCCCCTTTGTTCGTATAATTAAGAAACAAAGTAGTGCTGCAGCCCAAATACACTGCACGTTTGGTTCAATTCCACTTTGGTGCCCACACTCACAAACACGGACAGAAATAAAAGGCACAGAGAGTTCATCTCAGTTCATGAACAAGCTTAAATACAACTTAAATTATATAATTCGATGTTATTTATTTTTACTTATATAGCGCTCTGGGCAGTGAATTGAAATAAAGGCAACACCAGCAATTACTGACTGCAATCAACGACCATTTTCAGATTCTGTTAAGCAATAGGTCATACGCTTCCTGCCTGTTATTAACTCAGTGATTCGGTGGACACTTTGCTAGTTTTGAGCATTTGTTTGACCTTTGAGCATTTGCAAGAGAAGAGGTTCCTTTCGGACATGCAGCTTGGTGTGCGAGGAAATGAACCTTGGGCACACCGACCTAACATAGCCTGAGAAACTTTTTTACTTTGCCAGAAAGCCAGACGCTGGATGCACCGGCACACGTTCGGCCTGGTGTAGTGAAAACCAGCCTCATTTCACTCCCCCCCCCCACGCAGGTTTGAGCCGGGGGTGTTAAAATGCACAATGTGTTTATTAATCAATTGAAATGGTGGATCTTTGGCAAATCTCTGGCTGTAGTATACGAAGAATAAAATACTTTATGCGCTGTTACTGGAAAATAATTAACAATCATGACCACACTTATTTCCATAACTGTTATAGTATTACTTACCTGACCTCCAAAAGTAAACGCACCTCTATTAGAGCCCACAATAGAAGCCTATCAATACACATTATTCAGTACCTTAGTTTTTTTTTCCCCTTGCAAGCATAAATCACTGCTGATTGAACGTTTTTGAGTTGAAGGCTGCATTCATTATAACTTAAATGAATTAAACACAGATTCAAAACAAAGTATTTACTTATATCCAAATCCTATACCAGGCTCACACCAAGATCATCACAAACACAGCTTGAATACATATGTAAACTTCTGAGCATGTACGAGGTTACGTATACTCCTTCTTCAACGTTCACTGTGTACAAATTATTACCATATTTATGTATCTTGTGCGTTCATTCTTGCAGCTGTTCTTTATTTAAACATGTGTGTAAATGTGTGTTCATTTGACAGGGTTGCCCGGTCTTCATTAGGATGAAAACATCCCATAACTTTATTAAAAGAAATAAAATAAAATTAAAAAAAAATCCCCCTTCCACCATCATCATGGTGATCATTGCCCAATATATTGAATAATATACTGAAAAAACAACATAGCACATTATAATGAAGCAGTGTTTCCATAAATGATTCACAGTCAATCCATAAATCCATTTTCTGTACCGCTTTTCCTACACAGGTCTGGAGCCTGTCCCTGGGAACTCAGGGCACAGGGTGGGGAACACCCTGGACAGGGTACCAACCCATTGCAGGGCACAAGTGCACACACACTCCGGACAATCAGGAAATGCCAGTCAGGATACAACACATGTCTTTGGACTGGGGGGAGAAAACCCGGAATACCCGGGAGGAAACCCCCGAAGCGCAGAGAGTACATGCAAACTTCAGCACACAGGGCAGAATCAGGATTCGATCCACCAACCCCAGAGGTGTGGGGCAACAGTGCTATCCACTAAGCTACCGTGCCTGAAAACAGCCCAAAACTCCCCACCCCCCAAAAAAAATCCCTCTTCCACACCCTAAAAACTGCTTTCCAACTGCTGAAATTCCATCATCATGATGACCATTTCCCAATGTACTGTTATATAGTGGAGAAAAAAAAAACATATAGTACATTTTAATGAGTCAGTGTTTCGAGGGTGTGGAAGGGAAAGGGGGATTTTTTGAGTTTTGTGTGTTTTCATTCTAATGAAGACCTGGCAACCCTGTCACAGGAAGACACATTTACAATATATAGTATAAGCAAAGTGATTTACAAAACTTTTATTTTTAATTTTTTTTTAATTTGTGTTTTATAACAGTCATGTAACATTAAGTGACTTTATACTATATTATATTACATTATATTATATTATGTTACTTTTAAATATAACGCCATTAGGCAGTTAGTCATATTGAACTTTTTTTTATTGCTTTTGTTAGTTTTTAAAGCTGAAAAGACGAAAGTCACAACTAAATTACTTTACAGCCATACAGTAAAGACTTTTTGTCATTTTTTTAGGCTGTAATGTATCGACCATCCTTTTTTTTAAATGTCTAAGTTTGTTTTGATATTAGTGTGCTAATCCACAGCTAGCCTGCTAGCACAGAGCAGAACTTACCACCGAGTTCTTCATAGTTGATTTCACTGTAAATCCTTCCGTCTTCAGCTTTGTTTTCGTTCCATCAAAAGTTCTCATGTTTGTACACGTCGAATGCCGAGCAAAACCGCTAGAATGAAACTTATCAGTGGCTGGGTAATAAATTTGCTTCTCTAAACACCATAACACCGCTGAAGCTCCTGTTTGGGTTGCTAAGGACACACTGCCGTTGCTATGCACCAGTTATAAGGGAACTGCGGCACCTGCGGCCCAAACGGAAACCGGAAATAAATCAGTGTATTTACATTTAAATTCCTTTAAGTTCTCCATTATCATTGTTTGAATTCTTGGTCCTGGTTGTGTTGAGGAATTTTATAAAATTATATCATATTTGCTCTGACCAGGGCTGTTTGTTTGTTTGTTTGTTGTTTGGAGGTGGTTGTTGTTGTTGTTGTTTTAGTATTTTGTTTTCTTGTTGTTTGGTTGTTTGTTGTTGTTGTTGTTTTAGTATTTTGTTTTCTTGTTGTTTGGTTGTTTGTTGTTGTTGTTGTTTTAGTATTTTGTTTTCTTCTGCATCCCCAGAATGAACAGAATTCATCCTGGATGATGGAAAAAAAACAGCTTGGTAAACAAAAAAATAAAAACAACTGAACAAAAACTACATAAATTTGAGGTCATAAGACATTTGGGTTTGAGGTCAAAACCTGAATATGAGACGATAGATCAGAATTTCATTTCAGCTTTTATTTCCTGATATTTACATCTAGATGTGTTATGCCACCGTCGGAGTGAGCAAAAGTATTGGAACAGATCGCCTTAAAGCAAACTGATCCTCTGCCATCACCAAATCATTTGCATCCTTTTGTGATGCTTTTTCTTTCACTTGTTGTTGTTTGTTTTGAGGGGTTTCACCCTTCAGTCTCCTCTTCAGTTGGGTTAAGGTTTGGTGATTGACTTGGTCAGTCTAAAACCTTCCACTTTTCGCTCCAATGACGACCTTTGTTGTGTTGGCAGTGTGTTTTGGGTCATTGTTTTGCTGTATGATGAAGTTCCTCCCAATTAGACTGGATGCATTAATCTGTAAATTGGGAGACAGATTGTTTCTGTAGACTTCTGAATTCATTCAGCTGCTACCATCATTAGTTCCATCATCAATAAAGATTAGTGAGCCTGATCCAGAAGCAGCCAGCAAGCCCAAGCCATGACACTACCTCCACCGTGCTTGACTGATGAGCTTGTATGTTTTGGATAATAAGTAGATCCTTTCTTTCCATCACTTTGGGCTTTCCATCAGTTTGGTAGAGGTTAATCTTGGCTCATCTCTGTATTTCTTTGTGAAACCCAATCTGGCTTTCTGATTCTTACTTCTGATTAGTGGTTTGCATCTTGTGGTATGGCCTCTCTATTTCTGCTCTCAAAGTCTTCTTTGAAAGGTGGATTGTGATACTTTCACCCCTGCCCTGTGGAGGTTGTTGGTGATGTCACTGACTGTTGTTTTTGGGTTTTTCTTCACAGTTCTCGCAATGTTTCTGTGGTCTCCTGCTGTTGTTTTCCTTGGCCAACCTGTTGTCTGGTTGGTGATTTATTTCTTTTTCAGTACATTCCAAACTGTTGTATTGGCTATGCCCAATGCTTGTGCAGTGGCTCTGATCGATTTTCCCTCTTTCTTAGCTTCAAAATGGCTTGCTTTTCTCCCATAGACAGCTCTCTGGTCTTCATGTTGGTTTATCCTTTTTAACAACAAATGTCTTCACAGGCAGAACTCAGGGCTCCAACCAAGTGTAGACATTCAGAGGAAATAATTGTTTGAACAATCAATCTAACAGGGCACACCTGGGCAACAAGAAACACCGTTCAGTCACATTTTCCAATATTTTTGAAAAATATTTATGAAAAATGGGTTGGTTTAAACAAAAGGTGCCACGTTAACATTAATTAGCATTTTCTATAATTATAATTTCTATAATTAATAACATTAGTTAGCATTCATTTCTTACTGGTATTTTGGGTCCATTTGTCCTCTTTTGCGTTTTTCCACCACAGACAGATATGTGCATTTCATGATCACAGATTACTTGTAATCTTCTGACGTTAGTTACCTAATTTAGTCTACGTAGTTTGGCAAATTGCAGTTTTATTCTTTTCATACCACAAGGGGGCGCCCCGCCTGATACATAAACCTTTTTGCCAAATGATAGCAAAGTGCATATCTATTTTAAAAATCATGAGTCCGTAGTCTCTAAGCAACTGCTTCCGCTACGTAGTTCCACTGCTCTGTTAACTTTTCTGACATGGGAAAGCCTTCTTCTGCATTTTTTTCTTATGTTATTAATTTCAATAGACAGATAACAGAGATGCTGGTGAGGGAACAACTGTTTATAGCTGTTACAGTGAAAGTGATAACAGGGACTGACCTGTTTCATGGAAGGAATTGCTGTTATTGGAAAATATCTCATTTTTTACTACCTATAAGTAATGTCTAGTAGAAAATTGCAATCCTAGGATGGGTTCGATGCTATGAGCAGTGTCCCTCACACCCTGCAATGAATTGAAACCTGTGGCTCTGGGTGCAGCTACCTCATACTGAGAGTAGGTATACAGTTACTGACTTTTAGTGCCTTCAGTGAAAAGCAACCACTGATCTGATATTTGAATTGATCATTACCAGTAGTGCTAAAAAACCTGTACAAACAACACACACACACACACACACACACACACACACACACACACACACACACAACCATGTCAGTGCCACAACTTGCCGTACCATTGCCATATTGAGTTAATGCTGATGTGTTTCCTAATTAGCCTTTGTGTTTTCTGTTTTGTTGTTTTTGGTTTTGTTATTGTGTTTTTGCTGTTGTGTTTTAGGTTTTGTTGTTGCATTTTATGATTTCTGTTGTGTATTTGGTGTTGCACCTTTGTTTCCAAATTTACTGTTGTGTTTTCTGTTTTGCTGTTGCGTTTTTGGTTTTAGTTGTTGCATTTTTGCTGTTGTTTTTCCAAATTTGCAGTTGTGATTAAGCTTTTATTGTTGCATTTTCTGGTTTCAGTTGTGCTTTTGGTTTTGTTGGGGAGTTTTCTTTTTTGTGCTTGTGTTTTTTTGTTGTTGCATTTTCTTTTTGCTGTTGTTTTTTGGCTTTGTTGTTGCATTTTTGATATTGCGTTTCCAAATTTGCTGTTGTGTTTTTGGTTTTGTTGTTGCATTTTCTGGTTTCTATTATGTTTTTGGTTTTGTTGTTGGATGTTTTTGTAGGTTTTTTGTGTGTGTGTGTGTGGGGGGGGGGGGGGCTTTTACAGTGGATTAGTGGTTAGCACGCTTGCCTCACACCACTAGGGTTAGGGGTTTAAATTTGCTTATTTAGGTTTTGTTGTATGTTCTGTTTCCCGTTGTGGTCCTGAATTTGAATTATGGTTTTGCTGTTGCGTTTTTGGCTTGTTAATGTGTTTTGAAGTTATTGGCCACTGTATGCTTGTAGGTTGTGCGTAGTAACAGATGGGCTATTGTCACTTCATTAGGGTGTACTTCTTGTTATTTTTATTATATATTTGTTTGATTTCTTTTGCAGAATAGTCAGGTTATTGCTCTTTTCAGTATTGTTTGCTGGGTGAGTTTGCCAACATTATGTACTTAATCCAAGTTGGCATCCCTGGCAGGCCTAGCGCTTGTCTGCTAAGCCTGGTGAGAATACCATGGCACTTTATCATTCCAGTTTAACAGTGTGGCAATCATAGCCTGCAGCATCCCCTCACCTCACGTGCCTCTCTCTCTTCCCTCTCTTCCCTCTCTCTCTCTCTCTCTCTCTGGCTTTAGGCCACTGTTATAAATCTTCAGAGCTTAGGCAATTTCTCTAAAAGCCCCTTGGTTTTTTTATGGCTCCAGAGAGGGTAGTGGAGGACAGTGGGTTAGGGAGATGTAAACAGGAGAAGCCGCATGAACAGAAAACAAAAAAATGAAAAAGCAAAAAACGATGCTGCCCCCTATTATTGTGACAAAAGCATTTACAAGAACAAACTAACATGATGACAAAGTGGCTGTATGATTAGCCTAGCTATTTTTAATAACTCTTATCATATTCTCTGTGTGCAGCATGAACTCCATTTATATCATCCATGTAACACTAAAGCTGATTTCCAGAGTGTTCTTCTGGTAGCTTTATAGTCATCGTCCTCTTCTTCATCATCACTTTAATCTCAGGCCTGGACCTCATCTTTCTAATCTTGTCAATCTTCCCTGAGAGCTCACAAACACACCAAGGCAGCAATTAGCTGGCCATTAATGGAGTACAATGTGTTTGGACATCATTAGCACACACACACATACAGATGCACACATCGACACACATGTACACACATACACACACTTACAGCCAGACAGAAAGCCAGAGCAGGATGTGGACATACACAGTGGGAGTTCGAGCACACGCCTCCATGTGTCTGCCAATTACCAGGCCCCAAATGGCCCATTAGGATGGAGTGTGAGCGTGGCCCTGCTGGTGTGACATGCTGCACAGCTTCAGACACACACACACACACACACACACACACACACACAGACACACTCCTGCAGTCACCCTGAATGCAGAATGGCTGGGCTTTTGAAAAGAAGGTGACAGCTCATTGCAACAACATTAAGGTAAGGCCATTGTTTATAGTCACTGCTGAACTCATGTTAGTGAAAACAATATGGAGGAACTTTTAACCAATCACATTTTGTTCTCTGATGCTTTGGAGCTCTGAGCTCCACCCCTCAAAGCCTTGAGAATTTTGAGTGAAACACACACACACACACACACATCAGTGCAAATGGACCACCATAGGACTACCCCTGATCAGATTTGTGTGGTGGTCTGGGAAAACACTTCACATGCTGAAATTTTGACATTTGACTTATATATTTATAGTTCTGAATTAAATTCTCTTTTGCCTAGATCTCAACCATGGACGCCTGATTTTGAGGTCCAAGTGGATTTTTCTTTTTTTACTACTATTTTCCTTCCATTTTAGCCAAAAATACTTTTCGATAGAAGCAAACTTTAGGCAGAGTAATTAATATTTTATTATGTAGTAAATATTTAACATTTTGTCTACATTTTGCCTATAGATTACACTTCCATCTCTTAATAATTCTTTTGCAGAGCTAAAGAGGAAATAGCTAGCAAATGGCAGACTGAGTTTTTTATTTTTTATTTGTTAAACTAGCTCCTTACCCAACGTGATCTTTACAGGCAGATAGTGTATAGTAAATACATTATAGTAAAGACACACCATTCAGGTACATTTTTACAGTTTCTTAAAGTCAAGGCATCAAATTATGTTCTATGCAGACAAAACATTTGGCCAAATCCCCAAATTTTTTGACTGCTTGCAACTGCTTTTTGGGTGGGGGACCCTTAGAGTAGAGTAGCAACACTAAAACAACATAGCAGTGTCTGTGGTGCTGATATGAGTGTATCAGATACGGCAGTGTTGGTGTGGTTTTTAAACACCTCAGTGTCACTGCTGGTCCACCACCAAAAATATCCAGCCAACAGCGAGAGCCTAAAAAAGAATGACTAACACAAATTGTACTTAGAAAACAATGAACTATAGTCTCTCATCGTACACCTACAAGGTGGAGCAACCACGTAGGTCAGTGGGATAAAGTAATAATATACCTACAAAAGGGCACCTGGCAACTGAGTGTATATATACATAGTGTAACCAGTCTAACATAGATACAAAGATGTTCTAGTGTTCTCTGTCATTTTAAACCAAGCGTATCACTCTATACTTCATAGTGTTTACAGAACCAAGGAAATGTCTGTTGATCTGAGCAGATATGAATTCTAGGACTGGAACTCTGCCCAATTTTGTATATATGAAAGTACATTAAAAAATAAAATGATACGCATTAATAACTGTTACCCCACAGCATTGTTGATTTATCAAATCTGATTGATCAGAAGGTGCTGATTAGCTTTCTGATAAAGATTTAACCCTTATTCGTAACAATCAATATTAAGTTTTCCACCACGGGAAAGGGCAACCTGTGCTTTCCGTTTTATCATTTATGTAACATAAAAAACCGAGTCTTATTAACTTCAAGAGAGGGGAACTAGAGAGGCTTTTGTAGACGTTCCACAACATTAGGTATAGCTATGTAATATAAACAGACAAAATATGCAATGTGTCATTGTTTAATTCATTCTTTAAAAAATGTAATTATTGTCAAGTGTCTATGGGATGAGAGAAATACAACATGTTCTGTTATAGGAAAACAGAAACCTCATTCACTTCAGGGTGGTAATAGTAGTATCACACAACCTCATCATTCGTTCTTTTCCTAAAACAGTATGCTGAGTTTTTTTTTATTCCTTTGTGTGATCAACAAAACTGCTAAAGACTCTTGGAAATAATATGATAAATTACATGATAAAACATTTAGTCCCTTTCCTTCTCGCTGGAATAACCATTCTCTCTGATCACACTCTAATTACTGTGTTTATTTAAAGGGCAGAGACTAACAACACTGCACACTTCCAGCCCAGTCAACTGTGCAGTCTCATGAGATCATCCAGATGGGCCCAAAACAGCACAGAACAGTTCCAGAAAGTAATTAGTAACCAAGAAATCCAAACACATTTAGACACCTTTCTGAAAAGTACATACACTCACAGTAGGCAGAAAGGAATATAAAAAAAATAATAGAAACATATCAAAAACATAGTAGTTGGATCCAAGAGTGAAAATGGCTTTGCATACTATTAAATTCAAAATCCAAATAATGTAAACATAGACCTCCTTTGCTGTGAAACACTGACATGATATACAGTGAATATAGACTCAAAAAAGCTAGCTTTTGGTAGGCAGTGATGAATCAAGCAGATTTTGTGATTTTGTGCTGATGCCCCAACGCCTTCCTTTTCATCAAAAAGGGGAAACATGTTATTAACCTGACTTGGTCAGGTGCAGGGCTCTCTTTTACATCAGGAGGTTTCAGACAGAGACATTTCTAGACAGAGAGGTAACTGTTCAGGGGGCCTGTTCAGTCCTTTGTCATCTCAAGATTGGAGTATTGCAACAGTATTCCTAGCTGGTCTTCCCTTCGTTGCCATCAGACCCCTGCAACTAATCCAGAGTGCATGTGCAGACCTTGTTTTCTGTCGAAAGTTCCTCCATATCACCCCTCTGCTGCATTCCATAGGTGCCCAAGTATTTATCAAACCTCTGCTGTACTATGTTTCCTCCAAACCACAAGTACGACTTGACCCACCATTCCTTAAGACACAAGAAAGGCATGCATCAAGGCTCTTCTCTGTCCTGGCACCCCGGTTTTGGAATGAACTTCCCCTGGCTGTCTGAACACCTGAGTCACTTTAAACAAAGACTAAGCACTCATCCTTCACCAGTTAGGGATAGCAATGTGACTTTTTTTTTGGATGGTTTGACCCCTTTTTTGTTTCAGTTCGTTGGGTTTTTTTGGACAAAGCAGTTGTCTCAGGAACACATCCAAAGAAATGGAAATTGCTAGTTATTCATTGTTTCCTGCACCTACATGCTTAATACATAATTTAAACCGGCTGTCATTAAAAGAAGACTAAAACCAACCTTTTTACTAAGCAAGTTTCTAAAGATATGTTTTCAGTGGAAACAACAAAGCATTTCTGTAAGATGACGGTGGTCATTCAAAAAAGTATACTTCATTTAGCTAATACACGCCAGTAATCCAGCAGCACTATCATATTTCAGCAGCAATATCATTATTCATACACACAAGTCTACATTGCATTGGTAAGTGAGTTCCCTTTTTAAAGATCACAAGAATACTTTTCAAAGTATTACTGCTTGTGTCAGGATGCCAGCTTTGGTACTGATTGGTATCAGAGGTCAGAGATATTGTCTACTCCTATAGCTCAACCAGAGAGACAATATAGCTGTGTGGCACAACACAAGGCACTGTGGCACAGGGTGAAACACTGACATTCCACTGATGACCTCCCGGCATTGGTTGGCAGCTACCTGATACACATCCTAGCCTGTAGCCCTACACACACAGTACTGAATGAACTTTATCAATAATATATTAGAAGCTTTGAGTCATTGACTAATTTCTGAACAAGCCGGACCTCTTGCAGTGGCTGGTCTGGTTTCATTTGGCCAAATGTGCTGCTATAAAACTCCTTAATTGAACCTCAGTGTGGTTGAACTATAAATATCTTCCATCGCAAGGAGTAGGTGAATAACAAGTCTAGCAGGTAAATAACCCCAAATGTACTGTTCATTTGCCTTCAATAAAGCCCTAATGTCTGAGAGATTTAGAGCAAGTATATGCTAGATTAGCTTTCTCAAACATTTTAATAGAAGAATTCTTAGTAAGTAATAGATTTACTTAGTAAGTCTTCGTTCTAACAAATGAGAAAATGTGAGAACTTATATGTACAATTGTAAATCAACTTGCAGCTATAAGAGTATGGACACTCAAAAACAATAGGTATTTTCACCTAACTCAAGGATGCAAGGCAGGTTTAGCCAGGTTAAGCTGAATTTCAGTGGACTGGGTGTTGTAATATTGGTACTATGCTTAGAGCCCCTGTTGGGTGGGTGGTGGTCAAATGCATAGACAAGGTGTACCATCTAATGGTTGGCTGCTACACAATTTTCAACTCCACCCCCATCCTTTTTAGTGAATATAGCAAGAGTCAAACTAGCAATTCACTTCAAACATCTTATGCAAGTTCTTGTTATAGGATGATGTTAATTTGAGCATGGTGGATGAGGCAGTTGACGCATATGGGTAGAGTTGGGTGACCGCTAGAACAGACAGTCATGCATCATTTGTACCACTTTAAGCACAGAGTACAGCATAGTGTACTTGATCTTTATCATTTGACAGATTTTTTGACAGCACTGAGATCTTGTTCTCTTTTGCAGTGTACTGTACTAATAAACTTTTACTGACAAAGTTATGTATAGTTTTTCTGCTATTTTGATACTTTTGAAATCTGTAAGCAAACTAGATTTCTGAAACAACCCTGGAATACACTGATGCAACTATGTAGTCTAAGCACCTAGCGTTAGTTTGGTTTGAGTGTTTAAATATTTATTCATTCATCTTCAGTAACTGCTTTATACAAACTGCAGGAATACAACCTGAATGGGACACCAAAAGAATCTCGCTTGCAATACAGCACTCAGTCTTACTGGGTAAGAGTCTACCAACTTAGCACAATTTGATTTGGCAATTTTATTTCACTCTTGCTTGCAAAAGATATTCTGGATCTATCAAGCTGTGAAGGGATTCCCTGTGCACAACACTCTTCAAATCATTCCACAGGTTTTCAACAAGATTTAGCTCTGGGCTCTAACTGGGCCATTCCAAAACGTTGAACTTCTTCTCCTGAAACCATTCTTTTGTTGACTTGCATTTGTACTTTGGGTTCTTATCATGCTGGAAGGTGACATTTTTCTTCATCTTCAGTTGTCTAACAGGTTCCTGCAGGTTTTTTGCCAAAATAGATTGGTATTTGGAGCTAGGCATGATTCGCTCTATCTTGACTAGCAGCCCCAGAGCATGATGCTGCCATCACCATGCTTCTCCGTGGGTATGGTGTTCTTTTGGGTGATAAACTGTCATGTTTCCAAACATGTTTTAGAATTATGCCCAAAAGGTTTTACCTTGGTTTTATAACACTTTTTGCCTCATGATTTGGGGTGATTTAGGCAGGCTTGGATGTTTTGTTTTTTTTTCTTTTTGTAAGAAAGGGCTTCCGTCAAGCCACCCTACCCCATAATAGCACAGACATGTGAAGAATACGAGAGATTGTTGTCACATACATGGAGGACCAGTACTTGTCAGATATTCTTGCAGCTCATTTACTGTTGCCGCAGGACTCTTAGCAGCCTCCCAGATAACTTTTCATCTTGTCCTTTCGTCAAAGTTGGAGGGACATCTTATTTTGCATTTGAGGGACCTGCAAATGACTTTCACAGTGTTCTGCGTTACATCTCTCTTGATTGATACCATTTGACAATGAGATCCAGTATTGTAAGCTCTTTGCGGAACATGGCTTCAGCAGTCGGATGTCAAGAAAATCCTATAGCTGATCTTTATTTGGGGTTAATCAGAATCACTTAATTGATTGGGTGTATGATAAATACAGTTGAACTTGAGTTTGATTGTGATTGGATAATTCTGAGTGCACTCACGTGTCCCATTATAAAAGAGTTTTTCCCACAAAAAAATTTCTATTTGTTTTTCAATAGAAATTGAATTATGTTGCTTGCTTTGTCACATTAACGGTGGAAAACGATCTGTCATGATTTATCTTGGTTTCATTTTTTTACATCTCAAAAAACCTGCTATTTTAACAGGGGTGTGTAGACTTTTTATATCCATTGTATGTGACCCTTGTCCTGCAGTTATCCCTTTATACAGTCTACACTATGGTCTACACTATGTGTAATTGACAAAGCGTCTTTCAAAGTATACCCATTTCCAGAACAGTGCCAGATAGCCTTTATTATAATCACCACACCTCCTTGCTCCCTTGTGTAGATGAGAGACTTGATGAACATCATATCAAAAAGTTCACAGATTGGAGAATCTCTGTAACTGCTGGCAACCAAAAAAAAAAAAAAAAAAAAAAAAACCAAAATTTTTTTGCAACCTTTATTCATCTTCCTTTTATTCTCTCTTTTAGCTCTCATTGTGCTTTCTTTCTGATTGCTCGCTTGATTGATTCACTGATGTCTGATCCACCCATGCATGTAGGGAAAAAGTCTGTCTGGTGTTCTGATGCTTGTCAGAAACAGACTGTCATCCTGCATGCTTTAGAGCAGTCATGCACCCTTGTGTCTGCTCCCTGCTGTAATAATGCTCCAGACACCACATGGCTGGAAAGATAATCTAATCTCTAGGCCATTCTGTGTGTGACTGGGTGAAAATGGCAGCCATGGCATATTCTTATGAGAGCTCACTTCTGTTATTGGGTATGGAAAGATTTGTATCTTTCAAACACCAGGTTGTAATTGACTGATGTCAATTGACTGTAGCCTGATGGAAAGCGTATAAGTAAAAAAAAAAATTTTAAAAAAAAAGGCAGCATGTGGTAATTATAAGTGGCTGCATGTGACGTATTGAGAATGTGCTATAAATTCCTATAGTAATCTGTGATATATATATTATTGTTAGCTACTTAAGCTTTGGATTACATCTTGTACCTGTTGCTAGAACTTGACTGTCCGTTCTAGCTGTTAGTAGGACGTGAAGATAGGCTTAAGGTTTAGCTCAGAGCAACATGTAAGGCATTCAGAAGGGTTCAGAATTGACCCAATAATAACTATTAAATAGCTAAAATTTCAATTTTATCTCAATTCAGCACTTTTCAAATTCAGTTTAAATTCATCATTTCATTATGAACAACATTTTATCTAAACTCAGCACTTCTTTTAAATTATGCTTGCCATCCAGATTGTACTGTCAGGCCCTGGCATGGGTGGGGGAAAAAAAAAAAAGAAACACACATGCAAACTTAGTAACACCTACAAAAAAAAAAAAAAACTTGCAAGCTGATTTACTAACAGGGTCTATGGAGGATTGCATCTTTTAAATGAGCAATAAATTTGTCCATTTTGCATATTTGCCTGGGGTCGTTTCTAGTTAAAAGTGGAAAACGGAGTGCAGGGTCATTGTAAATAGATTAATTTAGTACTCACAGCATTATTTACTGAATCCTGAAAGAGATTCAAGGTAATATGACTGAAGGGTAGGTATTAAATTTGCATAAACCTGTTTTCACTATTTGAATTCAGAATAAAAACATCATTTTAGTTATGCTTCATTAAAATATGTCTCAGTATGTTACAGCACAAATGCCAACACCATTTTTAGAGAATTCAGTGATAATACTTCACTCATAATTACTTATGGCTCATTTTAGCACCAGGCATGGAAGACACTCAGAAATTTTCAATATGAAATAGAGCAGTAAGAATTGCCTCACTGACACAAACACTTTAACAGGAGTTATTATTATTATTATTATTATTATTATTATTATTATTATTATAGATACCTTTCTCTTTTTTTTCCCCAAAAAACCATCAGTTTAGCATGAGTCTTATAGGCTAGCTAGTGTGTGTTTTAATGCATAATGTTGTGCCATGCAATAATACACATAAAGGCAGTGGAACTGTGGTGTAACATCAGAGTTTTGATGATAAAATTCTTTCAGGCTGTGTATGAAATGCTCAGTGCGGAAGCCCTGAAAGCTGCCACTGCCAATTTTCTGCACCATACATATCTCAGAAAGCTGAAAGAAAGAGAATTAAGAGGAGTGGAAGTATGTTTGGATGCCCAATTTACTTCCTAGTGGAAAACACTGAGGACAAGCATCAAGAAATATGAAATCTGTGCTCTGAATGTCTCTGACATGCAGGTCATAAGTGCTTCATTACCCAAACATGGTGTTTTATTTTTACAGGCAGTGTTCAGGTGTTTGTATGAATTTTGTGTGAAAGTGTGTATGTATGTCGGTGTATTTATTCCTCGCCTCAGCATGCTCGGTCATGTCTGGGTTTTCCTCTGGGCCTCTCTACTGTCCATCCCCTATTATTAACTCATATCTGGAACTCATCTCTGCAGGCCCCACACACACACACACACACACACACACACACACACCTGCTCTTTGACTAGCTGAGCAAGAAACACATTGAAGTGTCCCCCTCTGCACCAAGACTGGTTGTTCTAAGGGATTGAGGGATTAAAATGAATTTGCTAATGAATTTTATGATATTTGTTAACAGAAGAGCTGGCCATTTGGTTTGAGCTCCTGATGTAGCGAGGGCAGATGTTGTAGAAATCAGGCTTAATCGTTAATTAGTGTGGCTAGCAGACGGCAGGCGCTCAATCATCTGCTCTTAAATGCCAACATCGACATACTGCGGTGCCTGTAAGGCTGGCTTGCCTTTCCTCTATGTATTTTAATGCTACAAAGACTACACTCTGTATAGTACGACAGAGATATATGTGTGTAATCTGACTGTGTTGTATATAGTGGGAAGATTGTAAGAGCATTTTTAATCCCAACAGATTGTTGCACGTAGAGGTAAACCGGATTTTTGCTTTAACAGGAGCTGAGATTTTTACATGTCTGAGTGATAGCTGCCATTGCCCACCTACTGACAATAAATAGCTTCCATTAGTCCCCTGCTTTACACTGAGATATACAGTATGCCTCCGGTACTCCGGTTGTTTTGGGCGCTACCCAGGGTGCCTCAGTGGTTGCTGATAGCCACTGTCCTCCTCTGTGGTAGATGAGGAACAGCGTTGCAATGCTTTACAAGGGAAAGTAGCTAACACATGCTCGAAAAGATCATTTGCATTTCAAAACGTGTTACATTTTCTGAGTTTAATCACAATAGAAAGTAATAGAGTATAACACTTCTTATAGAAAGAAATCCTCTGTAGTCACGGCACTGCAAATTATTTATGAAAAGAGATTCAAACCGAGGTCGCTCCAAAATATTTACATATTTACATAATATTATAAGTTCTATCAGGATCGCAGACAAAAAGAAGAAGTGGTAGTGAGTAGTCGGGGAAATAGCCACAATAGGAACACTGAGTACAGGATGCTCAGAAACATCTGCTCAAAAAGTCACTAGATTTGTCACTAGGGTCTTTTTTTAAAAGTAAATTCACTAAAGAGGTCTAAAAGCCTCACAGCTCCAGGTTTCCTTATTCAATCCTGAGCTCAGGTTACTGTCTATGTGGCATTTTGCACATTCTTCTCAGTAAGGGTTTCCTCCAGGTTCTCCGGTTTCCTCCGACCTCCCAAAAATCAGTTGATAATTGAAATAGCTACTCGAAGTTGCCCTAGTAGGAATGTATATGAATACAAATACAGTATTTGGATTGAACACATAATGCTTTCTTAATAAATACAAACACAGATATGAAAAGGAGGTGCAGTCTTTGTTTTATTTAGCAAGCTTGCTAGAAAGCTTAACATTGAGCCTAGCCACGTGCATCGAGACTGGTCAAAAGTCATGAGAACACAATGGAGCTTGAAAGGCACGAGTGTGAATCTCTCAGACAGGACTGCCAGCTTTCAGAGAAATCGCCACCCTCAAAAAATGCACAGAAAGACTTCCCAAAAAAAATTCAGGCATCGGACAATGGAGATGCATTTTTCTTTTTTTCTCAGTCTTGGAAAACCAGTTACCAGTGGTTCACATGCATTTCTGATTTATTTATATAGATGCTGATGCACATAGCCGATACAGATCTTACACTGTGCACGAGGCAGCTTGTCTCTGCTGGGGTCTCAAAAATGATTTGATTAATTTAAAAATAATAACTCGTACATTCATTGCTTTTGTGTCTCGTCCATCTTAAATAAATGACTGATTATAATGAAATGTAACTTAAAGGACCCCATTTTGTCACTGTGTCGCAGATCCGTACTAGATTCTGATAACATGTCCTAGAAACCTTTCTGATCATAAAAGTAAAGTAAATCCGATAAAGTATTATTAGATGGCTGTTGTTACCAACTATAAATAGTTAACTGATGGAAAGACTTTGGAAAGATTTCATTGTTTTGAAGTGTAGTTAACTTGCTTACTCATTCAGCCCAGATACACTATGTATAAATATGTATGTGTGTGTGTGTGTGTGTGTGTGTGTGTGTGTGTGTGTGTGTGTGTGTGTGTGATTCAGTATGTATTCTTGTCTTGTGCCCAGAATAGGATCCGGAATCACCATGACACTGACCAGTTTGGAGCCATTTTTGAAGCTAAATGAATGAATGAATTTTATCTTCTGGTGTATCTTCTGTTGCTCTTTCAAAGTACATTTTTCATAGCCATGTTTTTTTTTAAAATAGAGCTGTAGCTTATTCACTCGATTTCCACAACTGTGCCATTACCACAGTTATTTTCAGTTGCTGTAGCCACCCATATACCTGTTATAACTCCATGATACTATCTGGCTAAGACATGAAACCTGCAGACTTTAAAATTACTGTGTGAAGGTCAAGCTGTAACTGAAGAGGGACAGTCCTTCAATATATTCAAACAGTAATGAGGAGGAAGAGATGAGTCTCGTAGAATAACTGGAGAAATTGCAGCAATAGGAATTGTCTAGCAAATGCTGTGAAGCTGGAAAGAGGCACAAATGGCACTCCTGGTGTCAATAAGTGCACAACGAGGTGAGACGGGGCAGCTTTCACAGGCACTCAGCAGCCATTACGGAGCTGTGTGGAACAAACCCATTTTTCTGCCAAAATACAGGCAAAAACCTGTTCAGGTGGATGGATGGTCTCGTCTTGCTTGGCATAAGATTGCCGCCTGAAGTGCACTACAAATATCTCATTTTTATCACTCAGTCCTTTTAAAAGCCTTTTAAAAGATCACGCCCGTGCGCGGATTCTTGTGTTCACTTCACTTTGCCTATTTAAAGCTAGACCTCCTCATGCCCTTAGATGCCACTCATCAACAAAGTCTGACAAGTACAGCATGCATGGACCAACTATTTAATAAACTGAGATCACAGATCTTTTACTGTGCAGTAAATACTGATTTTTTTAGTGCGAGAAAGATGGAAACGTTCATTCGTTCATTCATTCGTTCATTCATCTTCAGTAATCCTGGTCGGTGTCATCCCTGAATCTGGGTCCTATCCCAGGAATACTGAGTGTGTGGTGGGAATTATTTCACTACAAGGAGCAATTTAGGGTCACCAATTGTTATATCCCAGTGTATAATTGAAACAAAAACACAAAGTGTAATGGGAAATGTGGATGGATTAAAAACACAATGGTAACTAATTCACGGAAGATATTAAGCTATAGGCAATTGTCGGAAATATATGTGCAGCCACTGGCCCAAAAATAATAAACAGCCAGAATAACTGAAGAATATTTATTTATACCAATAAAAGTATACATTATCATTAGTTAATTATTCTCTTTATGCCTAATTAATCAGTGAACCCAACAAAAATGACAACCAAGTACCACACACGGTGACTTGGACAGCAAACAGGATTATTTCCAAAAAAAAAAAAAAAGGACAGTATTTATAGAAAAGGAAATGTATGCAAATATCTAGCAACCAAATCGAAGGGTGACAGGCTAATCCCAATAATCCACAAAACAAGAAGTCAAATAAATTACACAAAAAGAGGTGTGGAGCATAACACCATTTGGTGTCATTCCAGAGGGGGAACATGTGAAACATCACACAAATGATAACCTGAGCTCAGGATAGCACCAGAGACCCTGGAGCCTGGAAGTAGCAGCTCCACCTACTGCACCACCATGACAGAATTCAGTTAATCAAATTAACATATGCTCTGTTTGAGCACACGGATAAATCTGCACATTGTTATACTCCTCTTGCAAAGTTTGGTTAAACTTTGCCATTTAACATAGTCAGAGGTACAGGTACTGTACCAGTGACAAGTAGCAGTTCTACAATTTAATCAGATTCAGATTTTGATAAGAGTTAGGTTTTTGAGATTACTTTGATGCATCTTTGTCATTTGATATCAGTGTAGGTGTAAACTGAGAAATAGTAAATGTCTATCAGTGCTGTTTACACACAATCATCAGTTATCATCAGATTAGTGCCAGAACGATGTACCCGGGTAACGGGTACCCTTCTATTTTTAACCATTACATTAGTGTCAGTGGAATTACATTATCTTTATTGGAAAGCATGCTGTGACATAGTGACATAGTTCAAGATAACTTTATTCATTGTTTTGTTTTCACCTTTTTCTTTTCACCTTGTTTGATAATGATGATTTTATATTTATTCCATCCATGGGAGGGGAGGAGCTTACTCACTGAGAGTGTGGAGAATGTTATTCGAATGTTATCTGGGATGCTAATGTCAATGTTTGTATGATGATGTTGAAGATCATTTAAATACTCAAGTGAAGTTTAGGCTAATTAGACTGTAACTGAAATAGTGTCATCATTGGACCGTTTGAATTTGAGGGGAGGAGCCTCACTTATAAAAGCCTAACTGTTTGGGGGGGGGACCAAAACTGAGTCTTAGTTGGACTAGTAACCAACATTTTCATTGTCAGTATGTGAAGTGCAAATTCTTTGTGTAAGTTTTTTGTTTTGTTTGTACTTTGTTTTTTTTTGTTTTTTGTTTTTTTCATTTTGTTTGGAATCATGTTGGGCAATTTCTGTTCCGTTGCTTGGTGCATGCCTGAAAGGACAATTAAAGCAGCCTCAAGAGACTTCAGAGTTTTGTGCTTGTTTTTGCTGCCTACTTTGCCACTGCTAAGAACAGCCTCACTACACATACCATAAGAATTTTGAATGGGAAATGTAAAATAAATAAATAAATAAAAAATCATGAATACTAGGGGTGACATGATTGTGCAGCATGAAGCTTGACCAGCTCACAGATCCAAGGTTCCTAGTTCAATCCTGAGTTTCACATGTTCTGTCCATGTTCACATAGATTTCATCAAGGTTCTCTGTCCAAGAAACATGCAGGTAGGTGGACTGGAATACACTATATGGCCAAAAGTATGTGGACACCTGACCCTCAAAGCCATATGTGGGCTTTCCCCAAACTGTTGGCTCAAAGTTGGAAGCATATGATTGTCTAGAATTAGTTTGTATCCTGTAGCAATAAGATTTCCTTTCACTGGAACTAAGGGACCCAGACATGTTCAAGGATGACAATGCCCCTGTGCACAAAGTGAGATCCATGAAGACATGGTTTGCCAAGGTTACAGTGGAAGAACTCGAGTGGGCTGCACAGATGCCTGACCTCAACCCCACTGAATACCTTTGGGATGAATTGGAATGATAGCTGTGCACCAGACCTTCTCGCCCAAAATCAGTGCCCAACTTCTTGTGCTAGTGTGGAGGAATGGGCACAAATCCTCACAGTCACTTTCCAAAATCAAAGTAGCAAGTGGGGACAAATTAATATTCATGCCCATGGTTTTGGAATGGGATGTTCAATACCCAGGTGTCTACATACCTTTGGCCATATACTGTAGGTATTAATTATTGTGTGTACACTGGGTTGGAGTCCCATCTGGGGTGAATTTTTCTGGCCTCCAGATTCACTGCAACCCTGAGCAGGATAAAGCGGTCAAGAACAATAAACTAGTTTACAAGACTAAACTACCCCATCTCCATCTCTACCCGACCTGCTAACAAATATGGCAGTAACTTAAAACTTTGTAAATATAACCACTGCAAATGCATTTTCCACCCTTCCTGCATGTTACACTTACTGGGCAGAAATTGCAAAAAATAAATCTCCAAAGCCAGGCTTTGTATTGCCACCCAAACAATATACATAAGTACAGTATATGGCCAGTCATAATTTTACTGTTTCACTTTTTCAAGATTCTCCCGTAACTCCAATATATCATATAGTCTACTTAGAAATACATTGACATTTTCACAGGAGTTTTTCGGAGTTTTGATAATTTGCCCCATTTAACCTGCAATTCATTCAATACATGTAGGTCAAAATTGACCCAGAATAGAACCTATGTACAAAATATGCAGCAGCTGTATGAAAATACATGTACAAAAATAAGTGGAATTTATTTAAAAATTTGGGGTCACCTTAAAAAAGTCACCAAATTTCAGTGGTTTCATTGCCTTTGAATGTCAAAACTGGTCAAATTTGCTAAAGTGTGCTTCCATGGTGAGTGTCTGCAATCTTCACTTCTCAGTTGTTTAAATTCTCCAGTTTCTTTCCACATCCCATGCTGGCGTATGGATTTGCTACTCTTCTAAATTGCCCCATTTACCTCATCCATGCTGTATTCTTGTGCCCTGACTAGGATAAAGCAGTTTATTAAAGATGAATAAATGAATGAATGATGACATTGTATTTCTAATCAAATCTACACTCAGACTGTTTGCTCTTTCAGCACTACAGGTTTTGCATCATATTGAACTCTATCTGACTGTTTTAATATGCTCCTAGCTCTGTCTCTCAGCATGGGCTGCTGGGTAAAGTGCATTTCTGTCTTATTAGAAGATTTCTCCTGAGGGAGTTGTCACTGAACATCACAGGAATCTACTTAAAGCTCATGTTGCCACTCATTTGCTGAAATAACTACAGTCGGAGCGAGTTTTATCTACAGTGTATCTCTCATCAAAACTACACTCTCAGGTGATGATTTAAAGGGTTGCCTGTGTACAAACAGGAGCAAATTGATTTACTAACAGGATCTACTGCATCTTTCAACAATGGGTTTATCCAATTTCCGACTGGATTAAATTTGCATAAATCTGTGTCTGCAATTTGAAAAATTATCTCAATTATCTAATGAGGGTTTTTTTTTGTTTGTTTGTTTTTGTTGGTAACAATAGTGTAATAAAAGTAAGTCGTACATTTGCACCTATGAAGCCAACAGCATTAATAGCTAACTTGTTTTTTTTGTTTTTTTGCCATATGAACCACTCATATACACTCATTCTTTTTCCATTTCAGATCATATTTTGAGAAAGTTCTTGATTCATCTACCTGATTTACTTGAAATACAATTACACATACTGTATGTTTGGCAAGATCCAAGCTTGCCAAAGGACACAGTCTCCTCCCTCTCATGTTGTTCTGTCTTTCTCTAGGAATATAAATCAATGTTTTCATCTCAACACCTTTACCTTCTCTGTGTCAGTACTGTGTAGCTCTCCAACAGGCTTGGACAAGTTATAGTGTGCAGACAATGAATTAGCTTTTTATAGTATTTGAAAAAAAATGACACAGTGTGCTGTTATAGGAAAATAATCACTGTCGGGATGTGACCTGACTTGAAGTTATGAAGTGTCATGAAGTGATTTATTATGGTCTTATTTGCCAATTTGCCAATGGTAACAGTTTTTTAAAATTATTTTAAACAAAGGACACATTGTACATTTTATCCATTTATAGTTACATTTAATGAACATCCACAATCCATTAACACTTACATTAAAGCTATAAGCACTCATTCCTTCACCAGCTCTCTTTTTTTCTCTCTTGAAGATGAGATAAAAAAAAAAAAAAAGTAGCTTGTCATGCTACCAAAAAAAAACCAAACGACTGTTACAAAGCTCTGACACTGGAGACTCCTTCCCTGAATCCTAAATAAACATCTCCTCACAGAAAACCTTTTTTAAAAAAAAACCTGTTTATGTGGATCGTTCACCATGGAAGTCCCTGTATAAGCTGTTACTCTAGAAACAATAGTGTATTAGAATGAACATGTTAATATAAACCTGACCTGACCTTCTGACCAATCACAATCGAGAATTCAACAGCACTATATATGATTATAGTATGTTTTATCAGTAAGTATAAGAACTTTCAGCTTTATACTTTAACCATAAAAAGAAAAGGTAGTTGCAGGATCTTTGGTAGTATCTAGAGTGAACATTACTTTGACTGCCACTTTTGCACTCGTTTGCATTAATTTCCCTCTATGAATATTTCCTCTGAATGTAGAAAATATCCTAGATCATTTTCATAAGTTAGACCTGCCTCACTGTTTTCACTCCTCCCATACGTCTTGTTCTTTGTTGGTTTTGTTTACTGTGTTTTATTAGCATGACTGACTTGCAGTATTGCTAAAACAATTACACAATGACCTTTAAAAATACTGCTGCTCATAAAGCTAACCTTGTTCTTATAAATAAATAACAATTTTGTGCATTATGTATATGTACCAATGCACATTCATATACAATGAAAACAAATATACAGGCACTAGCCTCAACTGTGTGACAGTTAAAATGCACAGAGGCGAGGATATTGAGTTATTGGGTTAGAGTCTTTTTTACATGTTTATTCAAAAGTATTTTTTGCATTTCCACAGTATTCGAATGCTCAGGTTTTTTTTTTTCTTTTTTCTTTTTTTTTGTCTTGCTTAATACTCTATGCATTACTGGCTTTTGTGGTTTCATATTCCCAGGCAAGGGCGATTCTAGGGTCTAACCTTCAGCCGCCCTAAATGAGAATTTATGATGTGTGAACAATGAGGAAATAGGAATATGCAGTATCTGCGTCCGAGTGTTAAAGGACACAGTCACTGTCTGTGCATGTTTGTGTGTGTGTGTATATATAGTACACCACCAGCTTGAATTAATATGTATTCATCAATTAACAATGATTAATCAATTAATGAATTATTGCTCCCCATAATGGTTAGGGGTTCGAATCCAGTCTCTGCCCTGTGTGCATGGAGTTTGCATGTTCTCCCAGTGCTTCGGGGTTTCCTCTGGGTACTCCAGTATCCTCCCCCAGTCCAAAGACATGCGTCGTAGGCTGATTGGCATTTCCAAATTGTCTGTAGTGTTTGAATGGGTGTGCGAGTGTGTGTGCGATTGTGCCCTGCGATGGGTTGTCACCCCGTCAAGGGTTTCCTCCGCCCTTTGTCCCGGGTCCCCTGGGATAGGCTCCAGGGGTAAAGACAATGGATGGATGGATGGGTGGATGGATGCTCCCCAAAACAAAAACACCACTAGGGGGATGTACTAAGAACACTTAGTTCAGACAAGTTAACTTAACTTTGTTAAGACAATGAGAAAAGGGTTCATTCATGAAGATGTGAAATAAAGATAGTAAAAAGGCACGTAGCCTTCATGGACAAAACAACCTCCAACCGTGAAATGAACAACAGGATTGAAGAAAATACAATCAAAGTGTAATCAGGGAAAAAAAATATGTGACATTCACTGCAATCAGTGTGGTTAGTTGTTCATGCCTAGAAAATAACACACCATTTCAGCTTTTTTAAACGCTAAAGAAAAAAGATGTGACTGGAATGAAACTGAATTTCCTCATCGTCTGTTTCATGTTCCTGGTATTATCACTGTAGCTAGCGACCATTCACCATTCACATGCTGTGGAAGGATCTGGAGATTTACTGTGAAATAAAACACATATTACAGTCATGTTGCCTCTATCAATCATGCCACTTCCTTGGCCTGTCCTCTCTTAAATGTTCCTGTATCTATTTTGGGGTCAATATTTTGGGGTTTCACAACTATTAATTTTCACTAGTTGACCAGTAAAATAAAAAAAGAATTCCCATTGCTAAAGCAAAAAAGAGCAAAAAAAAAAAAAAAGATAAATGTTGATAAATATCAGCTAGTCATACATCAAACTGCACTACAGCTAACAAGCTACAAATGGCATTTCCAGCTTCAACCGTTAATGGTAAATAAATCAATGTGATGTATTAAATCTGTGTGTCATATTACACTATTTAAAGATTAACCTAAAATTGGTTAATCTGGAACTGAGACTGCGCAGCATGGAAGCTCATGCCCATCAACAGAGCCCTCATTATAGCTCAGTGACCACACTTACTTGGATGAAGGATGTTATGTCTACAGTAGCATCTGGTAGATTTTCCCAGGCTGAAATCTCGATGAACTGCCATCATCAACTCTGGCCTCAGTGGCATCCAAAATCAAATGTGGATCGACCTTTGTGAGCTGAGAGGGATTGGATAATGATGTTTACCACGAGGCACCAAATGCACCATTCATGAGTTCATAAGAACAGCAACAAGTGAAAAAATCTATTTGCTTTGAGAATTTGCTTAAGGTGATGCGGATTAATGGTATATCCTGGACTCCATTATGCCTTTATGCGTTAGTCCATCTTCCAAAATTGAAGTAATGTGTAATATTATCAATCCTCTCAGTCCTGAGGTACATGTGGCCACAAATGTCAAATGTCAACTGATTTCTCTGTCTCAATTATTTTAAAATACAACAATCATGACAAATTAAATATCTCGTAACCTTAATATATTAACTTGGATAAACTTAATTTGCGTGGCGTTTTGCTTAGGGGCATCCACACTGTTTGCTGCTTGTGTCTTTCACCTCAAAAGCTTCTTCATTGCCATCAACCTTATCAACCAAGACCAACAATGTTTCTGAACTCTACAATGCTTCCTTAAATAGGGTCCACAATTGTTCCCCAGTCATATCAAGCCAGCTTCCTGTAAAGTGCACATCAGTTATTATTTTCAAAAGCCCTTTTGGAGAGGTTGAATTGACTCTCAGTTGTGTTTGGAATGGCCCTATAAAACGGAGCCTCCCCTGCTGAGGGAGTCATAACCTGGTCTGGAGCTGGTTGTCGGAATACTGCCTGATGTAGCGCTGAGTAAAGGTCAAGCTTTTAATGCTCTAAATAAATCAGTTCATCTCTGTGAAGCTTTCCATACCATTGTCTCTTTATTGCTCATTTGTGATAAGACTCTTGACTATCATCAAATGGGGTATACAGTAGAGCTAACAGGACAGTCTTTAATTCAGACTGTAGACTGCAAAGAGTGTGTAAAATTGGCAGGCAGGCCTTGGCTCACTATTCATTCAAGCAAGCTAGTGAGGTATTCTAGCTAAAAATGTAATCTAGCTACCAAACCAGTGTGTTTTCAAAATTGCATGTTCATAATCATATACACAGGACAACTTCCATATAATCTATCAACCTGCTCTTATGAGAAATGCATAAAAATTTGAATAAGGATGATATTCAATTTCATTCAATTTCATGAATTATATGAAGTCATAAGAAATGGTACAGTTCAATAAACAAGAATGCAATCCTCCATCCTTAACCTTAGTATTTTTTTCATGTGATTTAATATCATGTGATATGAATTGTTACAAATCCCTAAGCATGATGCCATGCTGGTATCAGTAGTTACAGATGGTTACAATTTGGATAGACAGGGTTAATGATACGGTATAACATTTACCATATCTTCTAAGTATTCCTTTAAATGAATTTCAGCATCAGTTTTTTTCCCCAGAAAGAAGGTATTCATTTTTCTCTTCCTTATAATCACCCACGGACCCACCAATTCCCGTCTCTCATCCTGATTGATCTTATTATCTACCAAACAGCTTAAAATATTCAATAATGTTTGCAAAAGAACCTATAGGGAGATTCAGGGAGATTTCTTAATAATCACTAGATTATTATGAATAGCTTGTTTGTTTGGACAAATGAATCCACTGCATGGATTGAAATGTTGATACAATTACTTTGTAGACATTTTTCAGCCATGACAGTAAGTATGCCCGTGAAGAAATACAGATAATACGTTGTTTATTATTCCAATATGTGTTTCTTTGCCTTTTTTTTAATAGGACATAGTGCAAATCGGAACCAAGTAGGAAATTAAATTCCAGCTGGAAGCAGTGTCCAGAATTGACCCTTGTATTCATTCTGTAATCCATGAATAGTAACATTGGTTAAACAATATATCGGAGGCTGGAAAATACAAATACCAATACAGTGCCCTCCATAATTATTCATGAAATTGAGCAAATATTCACATATACAAAATGAACACATGCAGTAAGTGATATTTTTCTCAAACATGAAACAACTGATTTCAAAACTACCTGCACCTTTACAATGGATATTTTGTTGAGAGAATAACATCACTTATTATTTGTCATGTTTATATGTCCACAATGCAGCATTAACAGAATGCGTTTAAACATGAAGCTCCGAGAGGCATGGCAGCTCCAGCTTTATTAGAAATGAAAGAAATAATGAGAACAGAACAAATACAAGCTAAAAAGATGGAAATTTATTCTGAAGCACACACACACACACACACACACACGCTGGTTTGTTCAAAAGCTTTATGTATTTACCATTGCTCTGAGGCGAGTGTTTGAGGGTGATTATGTATTTTATTAGCTCAGTAGATGATCGCCCATCCGGAAATATCCTGTTCGCATTTGTGATAATGGCAGTTTAAATATTCAACACCAAACCCTCATAAAATAAACCGGAATAAATTCTAATAAGCGTTTTGCTAGCCCCTGGCACTATGCTTAAATGCATGAGCACAATGCACACACCCACATGCACTAATGTTACATATCTATAAAAGCATGCGTTGTACTATACGTTATACTAGCCATTCTTTCTCTCGTACACTCTAGGGGTTGCACAACAAATTTTGACTAGTCAACCACTAATCTGAAAAAAGTAGTCGACTAGTTATGTTCTAAAGTTACAGCAAAAACTAGTTCAGGATATTAAAAACTATTTCACTGTTATTAAATTGAAAACATTAAAACTATTTCATAGCTAGTAAATAAATTGGTGTGTTAAATGTGCAAGATAATAAATCTGTGTGTCATATTATACTATTTAAGGACGTACCATTTCATAAAATGCACTCATCTGGTCAAGCTTGCAGCTCATCTGAACGCAGCATAGAAGCTAATGATGGATGGAGAATGCAATATCTGTAGCAGAGTCTGGCAGGTTTTTCTACCATGTTCAAACCAATGCTTAGTAACATCCAAAATTAAGTCTGGATCAGCCTTTTTGAGGTGCATTGCACCGCTGTTCTGACTCTAAAGTAGCTGAGTGTGATTAGATTATGATGTGCAACCCGTGGCTCTGCTCACAATGGAATTCACTGTGCAACAGTGCAAGAATTTTATAAACATTTTATTTAGCTTTAACGGACAACAGAAATAACTGAAAGAAAGTGTAAACAGAACATTAGAGACAAAGAAAATTATATATATTTTTTTCCCAGCGTACTTTTCACTTTTAACATATGGTTTATGACCGATTTTACACCGTGACTTATGATCAAAGTTACAGTCAGCTGGAGCTTATTCTAGCCAAAAGCCAAAGCTAAACCAGAGGTAGCTGTCATTCTATACAATACTGGATCTAATTCATACTCTACATTTGGATCTGTTGCTTACCTTGAAGTCATCCAGACCTATGTTGTAACTAGCTGTGCGTAAAGTAATCAAAGATCCAAAGATTGTCACGGAGTTTGACATATTTCACCATCAGTTAATCAGAAACACAATCCAACATCAACAGTAAATAGTACATCCATAATGGAGACACAGGGAAGCTGTTAGCATTTATTTTTCTCAGTGTAATTTTTATTTTAAGCAGACATTTTAACAAAATATAACCAAATATATTATGCTTTACAATAAAGTGGTGACTGAAAGTCTCCATCTCTTGTATATGAATTAATGTGCTTGTTCAGCTTTTGCTGAGCAACAATGACGTTTTAGTAATGAACCATAGCAACAAAAGATATCAAATTTAATGGTTGCGAATTTAATCTGCATTTGAATATGCTGAACAATAGAATAACATTTTATACCATTACATTAATGGTAAAATGTTTTGTGGTGTCAATTTGTAGGGTTGTACATTATAAAGAAATCAAAGCACATTTATATTCAGTAAACTTTAAACAGAGAGACTGAGAAGTTTGTTTATGGCAGATGTTTTACCTATTAGAGCGTAGATGTAAGTTTAAAAGTAATAATTAATGGGCAAGAACATAAAGACACTTAAGAATATTAATTCTATACTAATACTAATACAAATTTTTAGACATTAGGGATCAAATAACACAATTTTGCAGTTTGTTTCAAAATATGATATTTATTTTCAATATTACAGTTTGTATCTGCCAGTATACATTGCCCAGAGTATATACTTTTACCAAATTAATATTTTTGCATTTTTCAAACATTTTTAGGCCTCATTTATCAATCTTATCAAGTTTTGGAAACACTGATTTTCATCGTACTCACGCATATACTCTATGTTGATGAATTCCACTCACCTGTGAATTACCAGGCGCATGCATAGCCCAGCTGATTTGCATTTGGTAACACCCACAAAAGTCCATAAAAGGCAAAGCTTGCAGAGCTGATATGATGAGTAAACAACTAAAATGTCTTTCTCAGAGGTAGAAGTTATTTTGACTCACATCTTTGCCTGTAAAAATATACATTATTTAACAGCACCCGAAAATCTGGAGCCGAATTACTAAAAAAATGAATTGAGTTTGAAATAAACGAGGAAAAAAGAAAATAATTTGACCTGAAAATG
This sequence comes from Pangasius djambal, assembly GCA_022985145.1. Lineage (NCBI taxonomy): Eukaryota > Metazoa > Chordata > Actinopteri > Siluriformes > Pangasiidae > Pangasius > Pangasius djambal. The sequence goes on along the minus strand of CM040984.1, from coordinate 23,652,851 downwards.
GAGAAAAATATATATCTAAGGTACCCAGGTGATCGTGCACACCAAGCACACATCACATAGCGAAACACCAATCACATAGGGAAACTGTTTATTTATTTTTTTTATTTATTGCTTTTTTAATTCAAACCATCTCAGCAATGCACACTAATGTGCCCTCCCCGATGCCATGTTGGAAAAGCAAGACGATATGCTTCTTAGGAAGCCTGATGTTGGTCTGGACATATAGGGCATATACAGCACGCTGTAGACTGGGACATACCAGATCAGTCACTTATCGGTCACCTATCAATGGCTCTAATGATGTGTTGCACTAAAAGCATTAGAAAGAAGCATTAAAAGAATATGCCGTGGTAAACAGAACCAAATTATACACTGTACCATTGCAGCCCCCCGTTATCCGTTATCTTAATTGAATGACTAGTCTTATTTGTTTTAATTTATGGATTTATCTCACCTCGCTTTAATTTTTTTTTATATTTAATAATTCTGTAATCAGAATGATTAATAGAAACTGACTGAGTTTCACAAATTTTCATTAAATTTGTATATATAGTTGAAATACAAAAGCTATTTAATAGCTTTAAGCAGTAATCCATGTAAATGGATGATTTGAAGCTGATCAGTCGAGGTTTACATTAGTTAAATGCTCCTTAGAACGATATACGAATAAATACATTCTTATCCAGCTTGATAAACGAGGCCCAATATTGTGATCAAATCACTTTTTTTCAAACTTTACAACATTGATGTTTGTAATAAAATAGCTTAAATGTCATCTTTAGACTAATATAAATTAATTGCCATTTATGATAATTCCTTTTTTTAAACCCAATTTGGGAAATGTATCCCCAGGGATACAGATATTTAAGGTCAGATTATCCAAACTCTGAACATGAAATTCATTAATTTTTTTATTTAAACATATATCATCCTTAAAAAAATAATTTTCACAAAAATAATTTCTTTAAAATATCATAAACCTATTTTTAAAAATCAACATTTATTGGCATATCAGTACTGATATCAAGTCACATGACCTAGGACCTTGAGCCAGCCCACTCTTCAGTGTTTCTCACTGAAATTAAGCCCGCCCAATCATTGTTCCTCCTCAGAGCCTGACAAATGTTTGTTTCTCCCAGGATACGCAACCCATTTAAGGGTTAAAGCTACATTACTACTTAGTACTACATACGCTTTAATATAGCCTTATGTTATAACTTAAAACCTGGTTACATAGTTCTAAAGTAGCTTTACGTTATAACTTAAGGCTCTGTTAAAACTATGTTAGTGGGGCAGCCGTTAATTTTTAGTAGTCCATAAACTAGGCTATGACAGAGCTTACGTTCTACTGGTTCATCCAGCTGTTTTTATTCCATACCACTCCACTTGACATTTGTTTTTTTACAGAAAATGATAATACACGTGGTCTTTCATATCTAGTGTGTGTGTGTGTGTGTGTGTGTGTGCTGGAGCGATATGATCAGGACTTCACACCTCAGTGCCTGATTAATAGACTGCTGCCTCTGTCTCACTCTCTTTGTCGCTCGCTCTTTGCAAATCTTTTTCTTTTTGCACTCTTTTTTCTGACTTCGCCTTTCTCTCGGCCTCCATCTGTTTCCTCTGTATCTCTCAAAAGCCTCTCTTGTTTTTCTTCTCACTTCTCTCTCTCTCTCTCTCATACGCCTTCATTTTTCCTGTCGGCTATTTTTCTCGTGTCATTGTTCTCTTATGACTCCAGCTAAATCTCTCCACGTATCTGAGGCTGCAGCAGCTTCTCTTCCTTTTTCTGTCTCAGCTGTGTGTACCCATTCTCTTTGTATAGCAAGATAGCTGCGAGAAAACTTTGGTAAACCCTTCGGTATTAGCTGGAATTACACAAATGGTTGTGCGCTTTATGCTTGTATTGAGCACACTGATGAAATATTCAGTCCAGGCTGGAAAAAGTATGTGAACCTTTGTACTTAATAACTGGTAGAAATTGGTGGAGGTTATTTGCATCAATATATACAGTATGCCACTTGAGTATAGTATGAAATATTATATACAGACATACAGATGTATTATAGCATATTGCTGTTGAATTCTCAATTCTGATCAGAAGGTGTGGATTCCCTTCCTATAACAGCAGCTCTGACAGTAGTTCCAGCTGCAATGTTTATATTAATGTGCTCGTTCTAATACATTATCATTTCTACACACAGAAACATAGAGACTTATTAGGTGGATGCTCCACATAAACGCATTAAAACACATGTAATCGTTGATATGGTGAAGTTTTTTTTCATGAGGAGATGCTTATATAGCACTTTTGGAAGGAGTCTCCAGTGCCAGCGCTTTGTAACAGTCAGAGGTAAAGTTTTTCTATGAAGTTTTCCTTCACAGGAAATTCTTCAGGACAGAGAACTCAGTAACATGACAAGATGCGCTTTTTTTTTTTTTTTTTTTGGCTTATTAACTTATTAAAAAAGAGAGGCTGGTGAGGGTTTATGGATGTCATAACTTGTTTCGCAGGCTTTCCACAACATTAAATTTAACTGTTAATTGGTTAAAAAGTATGATGTCATTCTATAATAAATTTTTTTTTTTAAATGATAAAAATACTCAAAGGCAATTTGCTGTGGTATAAGAGGAATAAAACACTTCAGGGCATGCTGTTGTTTGAAAATAATCAACTTTATGGTGGTAGCAGTAAGTCTTCTTTGTATTGTTTCGCACCACACCAGCCTGTTGTTGATTATTTTCCCATGACCGCACTCCCTGGAGTGTTTTATTCCTTACTTTCCAAACCTTTTACTTTGGATGCTTTTAGCCAGAATTCTCCTCTGTATAATGAAGTTCTTCCTCTCATAGGCAACTGATGATGTATGAAAATAAACTCTCTCTTTCTCGCTCTCTCTCTCTCTCTCTCTCTCTGTCTCTCTCTCTCTCGCTCTCATTTCCTCTTTTAGGCAAACGTGTTCCTTACCATTTCACTGCATTTAATTAGTTTCCCATAGTGGCAAACAGCACATTTACATTTTTATAGATTTCCACATTAATTAGCTTGCTCACTCACCCAGATTCATTTGTTCTTTATTGGGCTTGCCTTATCACATCAGGTTTGCCATTCTTTTGTTGCCACATTGGCTAGAGGCTCCCCTTAGTTATGTTTTCGCTCAAAATGTTCTCACACCCATAAAATTAAGCCATAAAACATGGTCACTAATTTATTATTTACCAAATCATCAACGCTTTGATCCTCTTCTCTGTATCCTTGCCTGGTTTCACAATTTGCTGTTTGGGACTATGTTGGGTTTTTGTTGATGCAGATGTTTTCCTGTGTCTCAGAAGAGTCTTTCATGCCGTTAGATGAGCCGGAATGGTTACAACATGACTGTTTGTCCAGATCACACATCCACATTGTCGGTTTACTGGGGAAAAAATCCTTTTTTTTATTTTAAATATGCGCAAGCAGACCAAATGTGTGTCTCAATTGAGACTTGCCCGTTCCTGACCACTTCTATATTGCACTGTCAGCATGTCTTTTCTGCTTTCTTGAGTGAAAGTTCAACATTTCTCTGAAAAGACAGTAAATCAATATTGAAAACCCCATAGTTGCTGCTTAATTCTAGCATAACCTGACGTTTAGTCCAGCCCAAACAGTTGTTACTTCACAAAATTCATTGTGCATTAAATATCTGATTGTGGATGAACTCGTGTATGGACTGGCTACTATTCTGATTTGATTTTTTAACAAAAAAGGATTGTATGATTGACCTGTTACTTGGACTAGCTTTCCAAAACAATACGGGATAATACTGTCACATGCACTAAAAGTTACCGAAAGGAAAATGTACACCTTAAGGTACACCTGTGTAGCTTTAAAATGTTATTAAAATATTGCTTGTTGTAGCTTTAAAAAACAATGGGCCTCACTGATCGTAAATTGTTCACAGAAGCATTTACACAAAAAAATCATGAAAATCTAGTTCGTTCAGAAAGACATTTGCATCCTAAAAAAGCTCCCGAGTTTGTGTAAATGTAAGTATAAGGAGACTCACTAATGTGAACTTCAGTTGATCTGCTTCAAATCTAAAATTGGCAGTGATTTACTGTAAATTATATATGGATTACATTGTCAAGTTCAAATCGCTTATTTATTCCAATTACACACATTTTCGCAATTTAGTGAAAATTCTGTTAAACTCAATCATTTCTTCGATTGAAAACAAACCTATAAATGAAGACAAGGAAATGTGTGTTAGTGTGTGTTTGAGGTAGCCGAAACACTGCAGTAGCTGAGCTGCATTACTTAAAGGTTTAGCACATGCCGTGTTTAGGAGGAGCTCTTTCACTGTTTAGTTGCCATTTTGTCATTTCAGCTCTCATGAGCATTTCCTTTTATGGAGTTTTGTGGGCATCACTAAATGTAAATTAGTTGTGCCGTGAATGTGTTTCTTAATTTATGGGTGTTTGGCGTTTATCAACATACGCACAGGAGTAAAGAAATCAGCGTTAAGGAAACTTTTGCCCTGCCTCGCTTATGTGCATTAGTTGATCGACGTGTGTGACTTTGTGAACTCTCTCCATCTTAAATATTCTTCTTTGCACCACCCCTGCCGGGGGATCTAGCTGAAAATAAAGGATGGTTTGTGATAGAAAAAGTACATTCTATTCCTACTTGCATGCGTAATTACATTATAAATGGGACGCCATCACTTAAGTGGATTGCTCTTCATGCTTCCAGATGCTCACAGAAACACACTTTCCATTCTCATTGTTGCACGTCAGTCAAACACATTCCTCTGCCATTTTGCAGGATTTGCTGCGAGGAGTGGTGTGTCTCCGGCCGGCTGCAGCCCCCGCGTCCTTAATTATAGCTATTCACTAGCCAGATGTTTATAATTAAATTTATACAGCGCAGAGCGTAGCCAAATAAAAAGAACAGATACGGCAGCTCGTGTTTCGGTAACAAGGGGAAAAGACACTCGACAGTGTGAAAAAGCTCATTAAGGAGAACAATAAAGTGAGAGAGGGGGAGAAAGAGAGAGAGGAAAAGCCCTCAGCTATCCTGTCGTCTACTGAGGAGGCCTGTCAGCTTTTTCCGCCTTTTCTTTTCCACTCTTTTTTTTTCCCGCTTGTGTTAAGAAAACCAGCTTGTGCTCTTTCCTCCTCCATGCTTATCTTCCCTTCTCTTTTATTTCTTTTCTCTTCTGTGTTGCACTCAGCCCTGCTTTCTTTTTCTGTCTCGCAGCAGGGTGGGTGATCATGCTGATGGGATATCCCCAGGACAGGAAGAGGCGCAGATGGAACAAGCTCGTCTCCAGTAGTGTGTTGGCCCTCTGCCTTCTTTCTCCATTCAAGCAGCTGCAGAGAAAGAAGCGGAGAGGACTAGTCAGCACACAACAGCGGCAAGTAGGAAGAGAAGAGAGCAAGAAGGCTTTGGAAGGACAGTAGATGTTAATTAGCACTCAGAGCCATTTCAAAGGCCCTCATCAAGGATAAACATGTGGCAGCTCGTTAGCTGAGAGCTATTTGGCAAGTGTTAGTAATGCGGTCTGTGAGGCCATGGCAGGACATGAAGTGTACTGTCATTTGTGAGACAAGAAACACACACACACACGTAACATGCAATTACAAGCACACTAATAATCTGTATCCATTCAAAGTATACATATACACAAGAGTCTCATTTAATAATTTGTGAAAAAAAAAAGGGGTGGAGCTAAGGAGTGGCCTGGGATGGCCATGGTCACCCCTAACATATAATTGACCACCCCAGAACTGTTGAATTAAAATAAAAAATAAAAAAACAGACATCAGTGATCATGTGATTCCTGAACAGCTGTTCATAAATGGGTCTGTCCTTTCATTTACATTTATGTGCCTATGACAATTAACTCTAACTGTAGCCCCCTCACAGCGTCCAGGGACCCAGATTCGATCCTGAGCTCAGGTTAATGTCTGTGGAGATTCACATGTTCTCCCAGTGTCCATATTGGTTTCCTCTGAGTTCTATGGCTTTCCTTCCACCTTCCAGAAATGTCAGTAGGTGGATTACCTATGCTAAATTGAGCCTAGGTGTGAATATATGTATGACAAACCTAATAGATTCAGTATAAAGCATGCATGCACTTGTGGATGAGAAGATCCCGTTCAATCCAAGTAATACAGTATATTGGCACAATATTTGTTTCAGGATCAACTGGATTAAAAATAACCTATAGCCTTGTGAGAAATAATCTGGCAACCCAGACCAAAATATACATTTTCCACTAAAAATGCAGTGTTTAACAGTGCAGCACCACTTCAACGTAACCTTCATAAATGGTAAAGGGTCGGGGGTAAAGGCTGTCATAGTCTGACTTCAAGACATGAACCTATGAAATTATGTGGATGTGCTTCCTTCAAATGCTAAGAGAAATGACTTTTTGTGCATGAGAAAGCAGCCAATAAACACAGTGCCTGTAAAACAAAAGCAACCCAGGAAGTAATTAATCTTGCAGCTGGAATTGTTATATTAGCTACGGAATACGTATGTCTATACATAGGACTACATTATATACATAATTCAATACAGAGAGCTTTAAAAACACCTGCCGAAGCTGCTACAGATGTTTTTGTGCATCATTAATGGAGTTGGAATAATACAAAAATAAAGACCTTGTCGTGATATTAGATGAGAGGGCTAAAATCGATCAACAATTCAACAAGGAAACTATCAGGATTGAGCAATTATATTACGATTGCATTATATTACAACATCTCATGGGTTGCATAATAAGAATGATATGGGATAATCTATTACACATACACACAAATGGGAAAGCGTTAGGTCTCCTGAGTCATTCAGTGGTACAACAAATAGTGCAGCAATTAGTTTAATTTCTGTACATTTTCTAATAACATCAATAACTAGGCTAAATTCCAGGTGTCACTATTGGACTTTGTATTGATTTGCTGTGACTCTTCCCTCTAAGGGGACAAGTGAATCTAAACCATGGCAGCAAAATAAATGCCCCTACAGCATAACAGAGCCACCAGTTTTTCCTTTAGCTTGTCAACCATACATACTTTTGTTTGCCTACAGAAGACATCATGGTATTCAAAGTAAATTATGAGAATGTGAGAATTAGGTCTGAATCACAGACTCTTTCTCCTGAAGGTTTACTCGGTCTCGACTCGATGACAAGGGAAGGAGAAAAGATAAGAATATTGAGATGAGATGAGATGAGATGGGACATAGAAATGGCATCATTATCCCGTCCCTCTTTACAGCAGCGATTTTTGGCATGACTGCCATTTGTTTCAGTGCCATAAAAATATGGTGCAGTTAAATATAAAGCACCTCGCAGGAGTCTGACCTCCACAGCACCACTAAAAACTCCTGTACCAGGGTTCTCTTTCTTTAAAAGTGGAAATAAATGTCAAGGACACGAGGGTCATCGGGAACTTTAGGAACGCATGAGTGCCATGGTATGATGAAGAGAATTATTCCAACTTAAGTATATACTCCCAGGATATGACAGTATTTTTTTCATGCTACAGATGGTAAAGATGAAAGCTTGTGCAGTTGCTTCTTTGCTAGTGCAAAAAGTGTATAAACATATGAACTACCTCTATGCATGGAGGATACAAATATTTGCATAATGTATTCAGATGGAGATGCCTACATTCACAGGCATAGAGTTAACACAAAGAAATGTAAACACAATTCCTTATTATTAGTGTATTGCAAGTACATAAGCTTGGTATGTGTTTTATTAGAGCAAATCCATCTATCATGATCCATACCAGGGGTCAAAACACAGACAGGCATGTCTATGCCAAACAATGTCAAACAAAACCAGAACATGCAATAATACACAGAACAAAGCTCTTGCAATGCCAAAGTAACAACAAATTAGCATCAGTATCGCTCAGCACATCACAAAAGTTTCAATATAAACAATCACTTTGTTTGAGTTGTTCTTTAACAACACTAAATACATGATAAGAGTTCTGCCATGAACAATTACACAACAGGGTATACAAAGTAATTAATGACAAACACAAAACAGGTGAACACAATCAGGTAACAAAACAATGACAGGATGGGGTGGAGACAGGTCTACAACAGAAAACTCCAAGCAATGCAGTGATGCAAAGGACGGGATCTATGACAATTATACAATCATGCATGGGTGAAAAATAACTTTTATTTCTGACCTAAAACATATATCAAGATTATTTTCATATTAAAGCAGCTATGATGTTTTGCCTGGAAATATTTAATCTCTGTAAGTTTGCTGGTCAAATGCATGACTAACATTGAGTATTTACGCAACGCTAAGTAAATATCCTGTAAATAAACAATATTTACCACTAGCTAGAGTTTGACTTGCTGCCTAGCCAATTTATGTTAGCTATGGGAATCAATGCTAGTCTAACCTGGAATTAGCAAAGACAACAAGCTAACTTAGTCAGTTAATGTTAGCAAAGTCAGTTAATGTTAGCAAATTAGCTAATCTTACCTCAGCATACTTTTTCAAATTAAATGGAGTTCATGTCTTCTAGGGAGGCAAAAGAGGCACTTCATTTGATATGAGTCATTGTGCTTAGTCCAGTATAATGAAACAATTTACTGAGGTAGGACCAGGAACACACATCCTCAAGTTTGACAGTGCAGTCTTGTTGCTTATCAGCATTCAAACAGATAGCTTTAGCATGTACCTCTACACCAATGTTATTGGGCAGAGGTGTGAATTGTTTGCCCAGCAGCAGGCTCAAACTACTCCCGTTTCCCATCACCCTGCTCACCAGCAGCTAAACACAGAGTCAGGATACTCTACACACAGAAACCCAACCGTGTCCTGATTAATCTTATAACAGGCTTAATATGATAAAATAATTCATTTGTTTATACTGATTGAAAATGTTTGATAAGTCGATTTCCATTCCGGCGGTGGTAGGTGGAACCTTGTAACCAGCTGCCAACGACAGAAAGGGTAATGAATACGACTGACATCACAAACTGAAACATATGGGCACCCTCAGAGCCTGTGGTAGTGTCATTTGTAAATATTGTAAATAAACTGTAGGTATAAAGTTCTGTTTGATTATTTGCATTAATTTCTGAAACTTGTTGCTTATACGTCTAGCTAACTAGTTGTCACTTCCTTCTTCAGCTAGCAGCTTAGCTGCGTTTTGTCATGAAATGACAGACACTGCTAATGTTGACCTGATTTTAGAAAACTCTTTCGATGCTTCTACTGAGAAAATGAAAATTAAACAAGAAGGCAGACCAACACCCAAGATTTTAATTCAAAAGTCAAAGTGCAAAAAAGACAGCTAAAAAGTTCCTTTTAGATTTCATGTTACAGTAAAATTGATTGGCTCTGTTTATTATTAGTCTTGGATTATGCGGACTGTACACCATGCAAATCTCTGAGAATGAGGGCATTTATATAAAAATATATTTATATAAATACAACAGACAAATGTGCTTTCCCCTTTTTTAATAAACACCAGCTGCCACTGGTGTACAATCACTGGCTGGCTGAGAGGAGAGGCTTGTAATGATTGTTTAGACCTGTAAAGGTCTAAATAAAAGTTAGGAGCAAAAAAACTTTTTTCTTGGAGATGTAATTAAATAAGAGTAGTAGTATTCAATTTCAGTAACAATCAAGTAAAGTAGAAAAACACAAAAATGATACTTAGTTATGGTGATGAAGGACTCAAGTATTTTCCACACCTGTCAGGAACATGTATCCAAACACGCATACATTTAATGAGGAGAAAAAGCAATGGAGGACTACTCTAGGACATACAGTCGCTTATTCAATTAAGCACACAAATCAACTGGACTTTAACTCAGCCAAGAGTTATCTTTGCCAAATAAAAAAATGCACGCAAGAAAATTAAACAATGCATCCTTTGTTGCATGAAGCAACTATTGATTTTTATCTGCCCCAATCAATCCAACTGGCACCACAGGGAGACGCATTAGCTCTTTTCCTGTAAAACACAGACATGCATTTACCATAATTACTAAATCAGTGGAATATTCCCTGCAGAGCCTTTAGAGCATCATAAATCCAGACATTGAATATTCTCTCTTATTAACATCTCCCTCCTCTACACACCAACACAAATGGAAGCGTTTTAATTAAAGTGATTGCAGTATTAACCATTACTTATGGGCCTGTCAGATGCAACTGACATTTCTGCAATGGTAATGCAGGCTAAATGATATACACACACACACACACGCACACACAGTAGAATTACGGACCTCATAAAGTCATTTAGGCATCAATATTCTCTTCCTTTCCTAGGTGTCCATAACTCCTCATTGCATCATGCCTTCAATCTTCATCGTGTCATGCCTTCAAACCTATCCATTCTCTTCTATCAACCGTTTATGCCTGCTCTCCTTTCTCACATGCAATCACACACACACACAGTCACTCACACACAAATACACACACACACACACACCCCATGTATATATTGCATATTACCTTTCATGGCAGTTTGACAACCTTATTTCCTGTATGCCCCCCTTGCACACAAATCTCTTCTAACACACAAATACACACTTACACACACACCCAGCTCATTACCATGCCGACTCAGGTGGTTCTAGTCTGGCTCTAAAATTCAAAGCGATAACAGGAGTGAGTTATTTCAGGCCGTTCAGGGGTTGAGGGAGGTGGAGATTTATCCGCATGCCGGCATTTTCATTTGGGGGCGAATAATAAAGCCTCTGATATGAGAGTTAATCACAAGCCCTCGACACTGCCTGTGTGACTGAGTTTTTTCACTTTCCCGCCTCTCGATCTCTATCTCTCATTCTTTTCTTTCTAGTTTTACTTTTTTTGTCTCTTTCTTTCTATCATTTCTCCCAGTATAAACGTTTCATAAATCAGGAACACACTGTTGTCCCCCAGAAACTAATTAAAGGCAGGGAAAACATTTTCCTTCCTAATTGAAATGAGAGATGAGTAGATGGAGACTGACATTATTCTATCAGAGCTGACAGGGTGAGATGGGAGCATGAGAGAGAGAGAGAGAGAGAGAGAGAGAGAGAGAGGACACTGGAACACTGGGAAAATGCCTACTAAGGTACTGTGGTATGGTTACTAATCTAAAGGTAGGATTATCCATACTTTCCATACTTTCCACTTATCCATACTACGATGAGTTCTTTTGAGGCTGTCAAACAATTTGTTAGATACTGCTTGAAGTTTATGAACTGATTTTCTTTGGCACCAAATTATGAAAACAAAGTAAAAACAGCATGTACAAGCTTATTCTTTGTTGTAATGTGCATGGTGCTCTTGCAATAGTGGCATCCAACCCAAACAAAAGCAAGGGTGCCAAAACTTTAATCCTGGTCAAAATAAAAAAAAAATGATAGGCACAAGCTTTGTCAGATGAAATAAAATACAACAAAAATGCCGTATTATTCTCTGGCAGATTTTCAAATGGGGTCCTATTGGGTATGTATGTTATTACACAGACCTACTATACATTCTTATCAAGCTAAATATACACAAGAAAACATGGTGGGTGAATAAAAATGGTCACTTAAATCTACAGAAAAAGACATCTGAAAAAAGAAAGAAAGCAGTAGAAAAGCAATTTATTCAATTAAATTAAATGTTATTTATATAGCGCTTTCAACAATGGACATTTACAGAAATCTGTAAATATACAGAAATCTGTAATGTAGATGAAAGTCTGTAAACGAGTGGAGCAGTGGCAAGGTTACGGGTCTTGCTCAAGAACCCAACAGCCGCAGCTTGGTGATGCTTGAATTTAAACTTGTGACCTTCTGCTCAGTAGACAGTAGATTGGCCAATCAATGATCATTTGACCAATCGATGATCTGTACTTTTCTAGCTCCTCCTATATACTTTTTGTACCCTGACAATAAGGTGTAACAGATTCGGGAGCACTCTGAGAACACAGGATTTTGGGACAACAGGATTCAAGTGGTCCATATTAGTCATTACGTCTCTAACTCATTCCATACCACCTCCTTTCCAGTGCAGACTCACACTAAACCACGCCCCCCTACTGCTACACATAAGTAAGCAAGTGCTTAGTTACAAAACGGTTCACGTGGAAGTAACAACAACTTGATTTGTTGTTATATCACACAGTACCACACTGTTTGGTTGAAAAGGCTAATAGACCCAGGGGAGTCCGTCAGACTGCATAAGTGCCCTTTTGGTCAGCTTGTAATAGGTGGCTCATTGAGCAGTGATGCCTGCAGTAGAGCATTTGTGAGCTCTGTGCCCTCTCCTCCTGCTGAGCCATTATCCAAAAGTCCCTTCACCAAGGCAGTACTCACCTTGAACTATTCCACATTTTTTGGTGTTACAACTTGGTTTTGAAATGGACTTTTATTGGTATTTTCATCATTTGATTTACACAGTTTTTTCTTACGTTTGAATGTGCAAAATACTTTTTATTGTGACACAAAGGCTAATTAAACAGCAGACATTTGTTGGCTGCTAAGTGTTCACCCCCTGGGCCAATTCTTGGTAGAACCACATTTGGCTGCAAGTCCTGTGGTATATCAGCTGTGTGCACTTGGACCTTTGCCCAAGCTTTGGAGACTGGATGGAGAACATTCACAATTTTCAAGTCTTGGCACTGATTCTGACTAGGATTGAGGTCTCAGCTTTGACTTGGCCATTCTAACACATTCAGGATCAAGGTTTCGAACTACTCCAGTGGAGCTGGGTGTTGTCCTGTTGGAAGGTGAACCTCTTGTCTCAGTTCCAGTCTCAAACCTCTTGCAGATTGGAATAGGTTTTCTTCAAAGATTGCTAAGTATTTGGCTCCAACCATCTTGCACTCAACCCTGATCAGTTTCCAAACTATATTAACTTTTCCTCCCACTTCGGTATTATGAGCTATTTTGTGTAGAGTCATGACTTATAAAAGATCCCCATTACATGTCCCAATCCAAGGTCAATTTCAGTAACAGGTAGCAACGTTACAAAATGTAGAGAGGATCAAGGTGGTGAATACTTTACAAGGCACTATTGCTTAGGGGTGTTCCATTAATTTCTGGACCCTGTGTAGTCTCTGTGGGATGCCATCTCATAAAAATATAAAACTTTCCTCTAAGTCTCTTGAGGGACCCTTCACCTAGGGGTCCAGTGTAATCAGTTCTACTACTTCTCCCTGCTATGCTCCTGATAAAGCTATTAGGTTTGTTAGCTTGTGTAAAAAAAGCTTCCCATAACAAAGAAAACACTGCACTTGCATCCCATCCATTTCTACCACATGTTTCACTAAAATCCTTGAGAGTTTATTTTTGTCTTATTCCGCTGAAGGAACCCTTTAAGGGTCTATGCACAAGAGTCCCAAGTAAAACCTCTGTAGAAGTGTACATTACCTAACAATGTTTTGTTCCAATGGCCCAGTTTTAGAAATACACTTGTAATATTAATCTTAAATTTCTGATACATCATTTCTCCTAATGACAGGTGGGAGTAGAAATAAGGCATAGTAAGATTACCTTTTTGGTACACATCTTACTACTCTAGAGAGAAAAGCATCTTAGTAATATAAATATGACATGAACATATTTTTTTAATGTTTGTTTGAGAAATTGAGATGAGCACATAAAAAAATCATAAGTAGGAAAATTATTTTAGCATTGTTAAAAGATATAATGGGTCATTTTAACCTGAACAGAACAGGGAAACTTAAGGGAACTTAAATATCCAAAGAACCCCTTTTTTCTACTAGTGTACTACTACTATACGAGACATTTCTTATCTTGAGAACTTCTGTTTTTAATGGATAAAATTATGAATAACTTAAAGCATAGCAGATGAGTGCTCGGTCAGCTTATCCTTCAAACTATTGGCTTTGAATTTACAAAAAAACTTTATTTGTTTTATTTGATTTGGCTTTATTTGGTTTATTCAACAACTCAAAATATCCCTCAAACAAATTACAATTTCATGACCTCAACGCAATGCAATGTCTCCTAAGGGTGTCAAAGAAGGAGCAGAAGATTGTCTACCATTGTCTACCTGACATCAAGCATAAGGTATCATGTATCCTCTCTGGGTGTTAAGTGCACACACTACGAGAAATTGGGTCAGGTTTTACAGGAAAAGACTGTGGTCATGGCATGCTTGTTTTCACTGCAATCCACTAGAATGTTTCAGAAATACAGTCATCAGTCATCATGTGTATTCCTATTCACTTCTTGCCCATGTGTGTTTGTGTAGATGAGAGGATGTGCCCTTTATGGTCCCTGGTTAGGTGTGGTGCAGGACACTGGGCACCCTTTTTTCCCCTTGAGTGCTTGAAGGAAATTGAAATGAAGTGTAAATATTTGGGGAAAAAATACAAATCAATTTAAATCAGCGGTATCCGCAAGAGACAGAGAAGAGCAAGTGAGATGAATATTTACACATGAATTATGAAAGACTGTTAAGTGATGCCGTTTCATGGATACCTTTATACCAAGAGATGCTTTTTAAAGTAAGAAAGTCCAATTTCCTATTTGCAGAAATAGGAAGGCTTACACAAATAGTAAGTCTTCAGCCTCACAAATAACAACTGTGTTGTCTAGCAGGTCTTGGATCTTGTGGTTGGAAATGAAGTCTTTAGTATGCTCATTCAGGCTTCCAATAACAAATGGCTCAGAATTGAGATTTGTAAAGCAGGCTAATGTTGGTTACTGACTATAGACCTTGTGTGGTCTTAACAGACCTTGTGTGGTCTGTTGGGTGATGCCAAATGGCAAAACAGAAAAGCGTTCACCCTATCTCAATGAGGCCTTAAACAATATGTGGCCGCAAGTCCAAGAGAGCAAAATTGCCCATGCTCTCTGAGTGGATAGTATGGTGTTACTCCCCTGCGCAACACTTAGGCAATTGTGGATGTCCGTGACTTACACTATGTGACTAAATATATATGGACACCTGATGATCACACCCATACGTGGGTCTACCTCAAACTGTTGCCACAATGTTGGAAGCACATGTATGTGTCTAGAATGCCTTTGTATGCTGTAGCATTAAGATTTTCCTCCACTAGAACCAAGGTATTCCAGCATGACAATGGCTACGTCTACATGCACATCTATATTCCGATATTAATCAGAATTTGGCAATATCCTAATTAGTATTGGGTCATGTAAACGCAGCAATCCAATTGCCCCGATTCAGATTAAGACAATATTCTGATTCCCCAAATTCTGATTCCCACCCCTGGAATATGCCTGTTTTAAACAGAAATTTGTTGCACGTATACACCTTATGCAGAAAATCCACCGAAAGGAGATATATGCACATGCTCAGTCCACAAGGAATTGTGGGGCTAGGTATTTAGGAATGGCAACTCAGGCATACTTACAACAGCCATGTATATAGGAATATTCCATGCCGGTATGCATATAAACATCGTATTTGGAATATGGCTGCAACCCGAATATAGACCTTAAAAGGAAGTTGATTTGCATGTAAATGTAGCCAATGATCTTATGCACAAAGTAAGGTCCGTAAAGACATGGTTTGCCAAGGTTGGTGTGGAAGAACTCGAGTGGCCTGCACAGAGCCTTGACCTTAACCCCACTTGAACACCTTTTGGATGTTCAGGCATGACGCCCAACATCAGTACCCGACTTTGATAATGCTCTTGTGGCTAAATAAGCACAAATCGCACAGACATGTTCCAAAATCTAGTAGAAAGCCTTCCCAGTAGAATGAATAACAACAAATAACAAATACAACTCCATAATAATGCCCACGGTTTTGGAGTGGCACATATGGTGTGATGATCAGGTGTCCATCCTTTGATCATATGGTGTTGAATGAGTAGCAGTTCCAAAAACTGTGGTGTCCAGCTTCATGTGTCTCAGAGGAAGCATGTGTTGGCTCTCACTCTGTGTGATAAGCGAGAACTAGCTAGTGGGTGGGAAATGCCATTGACTACACATCGCCTAATTTAGCATTCATATCAGCATACAAGTTCACTTGTAATTTTAGATGTGAAGAAATGTATTAAATGAAATGGTTTAACATTGAAAACACAACATAGTATTGTTACGTTTGATATCAAAGAAATATTAAAATGTAATGTCACTTACTGTCACTTAATATTTTAATAATTTCCTTTTTATTGCACAGTGCAGACAGGAAAGCATGGCAAATGCTAGTAATTTTAAAATAGTCAATAATCAGGCATGTGTGGTGTTTCTTTCCATTTTTATTGCCTTTTCCAATCATTTCATGCTCTGAATACAGATGTAGTTTTATATTTTGAATACATAACAATTTTACTTGTATATGATTACAGCCCAACCTTGTTTACTAGCCAAGGCATTTAGCAGGGTTCTCAAAGTGTGTTAAATACATGTGTGACAAAAAGATGCGATTAATTTTCTATGCCTGTTTGAACTTTTAGTAGTCAAAAGCCCTATTCAGACGGGATTAGTTTTACATAAGGAGGTGGGGGATATGCAGTTATTACTGGTGCAGGAATAACTCTAGGTAATATTATATCCTGTTTGGATTGACATAGCTAAGTTTTAAAATACAGAACAATAAAACCAACACAACATTTAAAAGAACACTGTCAGAAAAGCTAGCTTGTCAGAAAAGTGTTTTATTTGAAAACATCCACATGCCAAAATGGAAAAATCCCACTTTTCGCTGTCACAATGGCACAGAACTGGCATTACTGACTTAGCACACAGCTAGCATTACAAAATAGCTAAGTGCTTGCTAGTTTCATTGAAGTAGCCTGTTGATAGTGCAATAGTCCATCACATTGAGTGAAAATAGAATGAAAAAATCAAGATGTGTGTGTGTGCATGGGTGTTAGTATGTGTGTATTTGTATAGACATCCATCAAGGAAACGATTTAAACCATGAATGATCCAAACATGGTGGAGCTGTCAGTGGCCATCCATCAGTTACTCTAGCACAAGCTTGGACACAAGGATATATTATACAGAGCAAACAGAGAGAGAGAGAGAGAGAGAGAGAGAGAGAGAGAGAGAGCAGTATGGAAGGAAGCTGAAACACAACCTTTCTCAACCCATCTTATAGTTTGGAGACATCATCATAGGAGTACACTAATAGAGATAAGGCAGAGTTTCTTACCTCTTAGCTCTTATCTACACTCAACTACTTTGCTAATTTTGTATGATCCATTTTGATAGAGCAGGAAAATGAGCAGTGAAGAAAAGTACAACACTAGTAGTGATTAGGATTTCAGGGAATGCTGGGGAAAGGACTGGCCTTCAGAGACCAACGCACAAACTTTGTTCATACTCTTTGTGCTCTCAGTCAAATTCATATACAGGGCTAAAGGCAATACTTACATGAATATTTACATGGGGAAAGTTACACATATTCAGAGTAGGGTTACGCAGAAATACAGGGAAATTTCCTGTTGTTGTTTTTTTTTGTTTGTTTGGTTTTTTTTTTTTTACTTATTCAATTTAAGTCTTACTGTCCCAAAATGTATTTACACCAATGACTACTCACTTATACCAAAATAGATCTACTTTGAAAGATGACATGCAGCTTTTCTTGATATTTTCTTTATACTAAAACTATATTTGCACAATAGTCAGCTTGCTCATGCCGGGGTCTAAACCATTAGGGGGCCTGAACAAACTACGTTACTATGGTGATTTTCTGGGCCCGTCTTTCAGATTATGCAAATCACCTGCATGCAGTTCACACCTCCAAAGTTGCCAGTTTTTTCTTCAGGTATCCGAGACAGGATTTTCCAGTAGCATCCAGCCTTTAAACACAAGCATTTTTCTTTCAAAAACAATTTGAGGATCAAAATGTTCAAAAACAATTTGGAGATAGAAAATGTGGACTGAATAAGTAGACAGTGTTTTCTTTTTCTTTGTTGTCAAGTGAAATATGATGTAACATAAAAGCAAGAGATGATGCAAAAATGTAATTATATGCATGAGAAAACAAATTTCAGCATGACATATTGCTGTTACATCAAATTGTCAGTGATGCTGGACACTGATGCTGATGATAATACTCGCTCAAAACAATATTGCAGAAGAAAAATAGACTTAATAAGCACAAGGTCAGATTCACATATAACTGAGACAGGCCTCTGTTTTAGACAAACCTCACCACCGAGCACACAGTTCTCATGTAACTTCCGAATAGCTCTTAGTTAAGTCTGCGGTCTGACTCTCAATGTGTGCAGCCCCTCACCATGTGCTCCATCAACGCTTCGGGACAACATGGCTGTAAAAGAATGATGATGTAGTAATGCATGCACAGGCATGCACAGAAACATAGCATTCAGCTTTTAATTACTGAGATAACAGTAGACAAAAGTCATTTTCCTTGTTTAGTTCGTGTGTGAGAGAATTTCCTCAATCTCTCTTCCTAATAGTGTGGCTTAAAGTTTAAATGATACAAATGGTTGGCGTCATCTCTTGTTCTCCCAGATGAGATTTCACCACAGATGAGCTCTGTGTGTGTGTGTGTTTGGTAATAAGCCCACAGGGAGCTGAGGAGACAGAGTCTCCCTGCTCATCATTATGAAGGCAACGATTACTTTTATATTACAACACGAGCATTGCTTAATCTACCTTTCACACACCATACATCAGTACAATTTACTTGGATTGAATATGACATTTGTTGTTAAACTGCAGACACTAAATGTTAATGTATGTAGCTTACATCCACATCTGGCGAAACCTCTAGGAGTTACGTTACAGCCTTTGTTACATTTTAGCATAGACAAGTCATTTATTGCCATGTGACAATGCCATTATTGGCATCATAGGCAGGGATGGATTACTGACCACAAGCCCAAGGGCACTGGTCACTTAATAAGTAAATAATTAGGCCATACAACCTGGAACATGAATGTAAAGTCACAGACTCTGAAAATCAATTTGGAAATGTTATTAGTGTGTAGATCTGAATTTTGCAACCAATGAGTGGTCAGTGTAATAACTGTTTTTAACCAGAGCTAGGTAATCGTATTAAAAACACTTGGATAGTTAGAAACGCACACTTTCATTGATATGTCAATGAAAAGAAAACTTAGAAAGGAATGGCAAGCTGGAGAACATTCATCGCCTCTAATGGGCTGGATTAAAAACAAACTCTGACCTAAAATGGGCCAAAGAAGACTAAACATGCTGTCACTGCTGGCCAGTGAGGCAGAGCTTGTTAAAGATCTGGACTTTGACAAGTCAATGGAAGAGTTTGAGGATAAAAGCAGGAAAGAAGCAAGTCACCTAAATTTGAATTGAAGGCTGAATTCTCAAATCTGATTGGTCAGATGGTGTGCATTTGTTGTAACTCAAATGATAGGTTTATATTAATGTGCTCATTCTAAAACGTTATTGTTTCTATAGTAACAGCTCATACACAGGGACTTGTACGGCAGACGTTCCACATAATCTAAGACTAATAAACAGATTTAAAAAAGGTTTTGTTTAACAAAGTCTCAGGTGTCAGCACTTTGCAACAGTCATGGTGCTTTGCAAAGTTTCCCAGCATGGGAAAGTCTTCCAGACAGAGTTGGTTACGCTTTCTCTGTAAAATTACAGACTGAATTTTTGTAAGAGAAAGAGAGAGAGAAAAGGAGATGCTGGTGAGGGAATTAATATTTATCATTGTTATTATGTTAGTGATAACAGGAACTAATTTGTCTTGTGGACGTTCCACACCATTAAATCTAACTGTTAACATTCGTGACGTGTCGTTCTTTTGTCATGCGGCAGAGACAGATGCAAGTGCAAGTACAAACAGCTTGATTTAGAAAACAGATCCAATTCATGAGACCAACTCAGGAACAGGAAACAGTGTAAACAAGGCAAGACAAGAATCAAAAAACAGAAAAAACAGAAACAGGATAAAAAACCAGAATAGCAGAATCACAATATACAAAGACACAGAGCGTATACTTCGCTGGTAACAAAGACACAGAGTGTATACTTCACAGTGAACTGTGTGGTTGTGTGTGTATTTATGGTGTGGTTCATGATTGAGTCCAGGTGTGTGTGTTTAGTAGGATGGTGACAGTGTGTGTCGTGTGTGCTGAGTGTTGTAGGCCGCGTTGTGTTCTGGGAGATGTAGTGTGATGCCGAGTCCATGACATCGTTAATAAATTAAACGTTTTGCTCATTGGGAAATTGCCATGGTTTAAGCACATGCTCCAGACTGGGTGGTCAATAAGTCAAGAGCCACGGCCATGATACAGTTTTAGAATCAGAAAGGTTCTTAAGCCAGGTTACAGTTACACATAAAATCCATGCAGATTTATTACAAAGTCTATTCCAAATGATACCACATTAGGAAACATGGTGGTGGTAGCTCCATGGCCTGGACTTACAGTATATGACACCTAGTGCTGTCTTTATAGCAAGTATTAAACACATTAGTTTCATCACAGATTATATTAGTTAGTCCATGGCAGTTCCCTTGAAGGGTGGAATACTAGGTTTAGAATACTAGATTCCAGAATTATTGGCACCCTTCACAAAAATGAGCAAAAATGAATAGATAAAATGAATAATACATGAGTGATATTTCAAGCTAAACATATAGAGACACTGCAAAGTTTTATTTAAACATAATATGTATCTAAACACTGCATAAATTTATTTAAACATAGTATATTTGGAAACAAAAAGTATGGTTGGAGACACTTGTAGAGGATCTTGGATTCTCCTCCATCTAGAATATTTCAAGCTCCTTTATATTCCTAAGAACAGAGATTGTCGTCTATGTCGTCTTCCTTCAAGGACAACAGTAAGTTTGCAATTATTTTAAATATTTTTGGGGTTTCAGTAATTTCTGGCACATACTGTATGTTTTTGAGAGAAAAGGACTATATGTATATATAAATTGGAATCATTATGTGTAGTGTTTATTTTATATAACCATTTTCACCAATTATTTTGATGGGTGCCAAAAATTCTAGAGTTCACTCTAAAAAATGGAGCAAGTACAACATGCTTGTTTTTTTTTTTGTGTTAAAACCTATAACTACTAAACTAAATAACTAATTCATAACGACAGCTCTTCTGTTCTCCTGTACAAGTTACAACAGATTTCATTTCTGTAAATATAATAAAATCTTGTAGTTGGTATTGTTTTTAAAATCTGCACTGAGTTCAGAGAAGCTTTCTGCAAGCTCCGAGCTTTTTTACTCTTTGAAATGGAAATGTTGGAGAAGTTTTAAAGCTTTGCACATGCGTGTTCAAGGCTTTCTAATCTCGGAGCTCTGGCTCACAATCTCACACACCATCAGCCGCTGTGCATCCGTAATGATCTCATTTAGAGCTCTATTAAATAGTACTGACTCAGAGGGAAGGCCAGTGGACACACACTGCATCAAATACACACACATACACACACACACACACACGCACAGTCATGAAGGCAAATAGGCAACAAAACTCAAACCAAGAAAGCAGACACACACACACAAACAAAAAGAAAAGCTTGCAGAAGTTCACACACAGGCAAGACAAACAATATGCACATATACTCACTCATAACGTAACATTTTTATACCACAGTGATGTTGAATTCTCGACTCTGATTGATCCTACAGTGTTAATTAATTTTCTATAACAGCAGCACTGCCAGTAGTTCCAGCTGCAATTTAAATAAATCACAGGTTTATATTGATGCTCTCGTTTCCAATACGTTATAATTTCTGTAGTAACAACTTACACAGGGACTTGTATAGCAGGTGCTCCACATGAATGGATAAAAAAATAACGTGTAATTGTTGATATGGTGAAGTTTATTTAGCATTTTTTGGAAGGAGTCTCCAGTGTCAGTGCTTTGTCATAGTCAGTAAAGTTGTAAATTTATGTTTTCTGACATCTTCAAGACAGAAGATAGTGCATTCAGATTTCTCAGGAACATCCCAAGCTGTGTTTTTTCTCATCTTATTAACTTTGAGAGAGAGAGAGAGAGAGAGAGAGAGAGAGAGATAAGAGAAGCTGGTGAGGGAACAACTGTTTACAGCTGCCAGAACGTAAGTGAAAACAGGAATAGACTTGTTTTGTGGACTTAAATGTAAGTATAAATGGATAAAACATGAAACATACTGTAATGTTCTTTAATAAATAAAAAATATTTGTAACATTGGAAAATTCCTGTTGTATAAAAAGAATAAAAAGCTTCAGGTTGTTGCATTATAGGAAAATAATAACTTTGCTGTGACCCCACATCACACCACCACATCTTTTGATTAATTTTCTATAACAGCACACCCCCTTTTTCCCTCCTTTCTTTCCTATCTTCTCCTCTTCATCCCCATTTCTCACTTCTCTCCTCATTTTCTCCTGTCCTGTCCTTTTTTATTTTTTTCTTGTCCTATCCTCCCCTCTCGCTCTTATCCACCAGGCCTCTATCTGTATTCTGTATCTAGCCTGAGCTGCTTTAAGCTCTCCTCAGGGTGTCGT
Source organism: Pangasius djambal (assembly GCA_022985145.1). Lineage (NCBI taxonomy): Eukaryota > Metazoa > Chordata > Actinopteri > Siluriformes > Pangasiidae > Pangasius > Pangasius djambal. Next base: position 23,630,425 of record CM040984.1, on the reverse strand, counting down.
CTCTGTTGGCCGCTCCTTCTAATTAAGACATATCTGCCTTGCTCTTGAGCTCATCATGGCCCTGCTGCGTCTCAGAACCCAGCCAAAGCTGCTTTCTGTTTGGGCACCCGCGTGGCCCTAATTGCGTCATCGCCCGTCATACTGATTTTGTCAGGGCTACGTCCTGATCCAGGCTACTTCCTCATCAGTAAGCTCACTGAAGGGTCCCACTGTAGGGGTTGAACATAATGGCCATTAGTGTAGAAGTACAATTGTTGACACTTTGGAAAACAAGTATCACAAAATAACATGGAACATGGAGTACTCTTCACTAGCTAGTACTACACTTGATTTCTGGGTGAAGAATCTACGATTTTAGCTTCAAAATACAACTTTCAGTTTCATTTACTGGTATTTTTATTGAAGCCTTATAACAACACCTTCAAGTTGAGTTTTTAAGGCAGGAGGTGAACTTTCGTTTTAAGTTTAACCAACATGAAATGTCTTACAGTGTACAGCAATTTACTCAAAATCAGCAGTTTTTTTTTTTTTTTTTTGATTAACAAACTCAAAAGTTTCAACCCTGTTGCTCGAGTTAATTTGTTTGAATGAGCTCATTAAGGTGTCTAATGACTTAAAGCAGTCAACACATGTTTACACATATTTAAAGCATGAAAAATTCTAACAGGCTCAAACTGTCAAGCGGTTTAATGTGAGCAGCCAAGTTAAAGAGTCAACAGGAATCAGATCTCATAGATCTAAATGCAAAAATATCGACCTTTCACCAAGCCGGAGAAAGGAATAAACAGAAATCAAAGTGGTTATTGACGACAGAAACAAAGACATGAGCAACGGCCAAAAGAACGATAGAAATGAACTACATTTATCATCCATATTTACATATGTTACAATTAGAAATATAGTCATGACTGTATTTGTCAAAACAGCAGAAATGCAGCCATTTTGCAATAATGAAGCCATTTTGAATTACTTGCAGCTACAAGTTACAATCTAATTAGCTCATTATTCATAGTTCCAGTTTTGCTAAATGCATCATTAATATGATTCTTCTTACAAATTAGCGAACTCAAATTATCAAGGTGTCACCCCTCAGGATTTTTTCAATTCAAAGTAAAAACCTAAATAGCCAGATGTCTGCGGTGAAGCGTCCATCAGTTAGTCCTTTCAGTTCATACAGGCCCTTTGAAATATTTGTACTTAAGCACTTCAATTTGGACAGATCCGTAAATATTCTCCACTGAACACACTCCACTTTTTTTAGTTTGCACTGCAGTATGAGCACTTTTGCCTTCTCGATTAATTGTCATGCTGTAATATAATTCAAGGCACTGCCCAGCATAAATATGGTAGCTTTGTGTGATAAGAGCCAACAGAGAAAAGGCGAGAGAGTGAGGAGAAAGAGTAAAGTGTAGCGGTCCAGCTGACACATGAGGTTAAAAGAAAGGTGTGTTGGGAAAAGCTCCAGAGAATGTTTCTTTGAAAAATATAATCCCAAATTTTGCTGATTCTAGATGAAATGAATCAGATGGATACACAGACACTGCTGTGGGTGCTCTCTCTCTCTCTCTTTCTCTCTCTCTCTCACACACACACACACACACACACACAGCTTTGTGGTGTTTTTAACTAGCTTAAAAATGTTACAGCTACACCTAATCCTATCCCTAAAAAAACAAAAATACATCACTTGGCTCTGAACTAAATCTGTCGTGTATTTCTATTATCATAGAAATATTTGGTCCACACAAAAAAGAAAACAGCTTGCAGTCTAAATAAATAAGTAAATAACTGAATGAACAAATACACAAATAACTAAATGAATGAACAACAATATTATTATCATTATTATTATTATTGTTGTTGTTGTTGTTGTTATATAACACAATAAAAAACACAAAGATGTTAAAAAATAAAACAACAATAACAGGTATCATAATAATAATAATAACAACAACAACAACAACAACAATAATAATAATAATGATAATAATAATAATGGAAATATTGGTAGTGTAATCTTTACTAAGAACACAAAAAGGGAACTTAAAAAGAATATAACCTTGAACATTAACTAGTAACCAGCAAAAAACTTGGACGAAACTACTGAAACGTTGAACTGTAAACTTTTTCTGCAGTGTTTTCAAAGCGCTCCGGCCCTGAAACTCGATAATAAGCTCCTCTGTCAGCCTATTTTTAAGCTCTCGGCAGCTAATTTCCCATAAACGCTGCAATTAACGGCTGTTTTGACGGCGATGGTGTGAAGAGACGCTCAGAAAACGGGATGAAAGCACGCTAAGGAACATGGTCGCGTCTCGGGAGGTTAATATTTCATTTTCAGCCTCATTTACGCCTCATCAGACAAAATGCGAGCGCGATTCTCTGAGCTCTGACCGAGCATTAGTGCACAACTCGTACCGCAACAAAATCACATTTGTTGTCTATTTGTCTGGAAAATGATAGCAGACGCCTCAGACATCAGTGTGTGTGTGTGTGTGTGTGTGTGTGTGTGTGTGTGTGTATCACTGAATGGAGTGGAAAAGCAGTGAAGTGTGAAACTGCATGCTTTGTTGAGTGCATTTGCCTGATTTAGCTCAGATGAGCAGTCAGATATGTGTGACACCTTTGTCCGGAGGACTGGCATCATTTGTAACATGGCTCAGATGTTAAGTCTCAATTTGATCCATTCGGAAAGGACTTCAGGGTGGTGCAAACTCCACGCAAGGGTGCCACCGCCTGAGTGAGTGCCAAAAGAGTGCACAAATGTAATATAGAGACAGCGCTCATCACATGCAGCTTTGTCATAATTGTGTATGATCTCTATCCTTTAAACAGCTCCAGGGTCCCTGGTTCGATCTTAATCTCGGGTTACCATCTGTGCTGAGTTTCCTATGTTCTCCTTGTGAACGCTGGGTTTTTCTCCAGGCTCTTCAGTGTCCTCCGACCTCCCTAAAACATACCAGTAGGTGGACTGGCAACTCTAAATTACCCTTAGGTATGAATAAGTGTGGGAAAGTGTGTGTACATGGCGCCATGTGATGAAATGGTGTCCCATACACGCTGTATTCCCACCCCAAACCTGACTAAGATAAAGCGGTTACTGAAGATGAATGCATATGCAGTGTTAATTTACAGAAATATATAACCATGTGATTTGAGGTCAAAAATGAGTTATTAAAATCTCAGAAAGATGAAATTGAAATGAAATTTAGATGAAAGTGCAGTTATACGTAGGTCTTACATACAGTAAGAATACAGCACAAGTGAAAAGTTCTCATTCCTATATCTGTTGAAGCAGATAATATTTGATTGGATTTTTTTCCTTTAAATGTGTAAATATTGCCATTTCCTTCCACCAATCTGTGCCGACTTGTATTTAAGTATATACACTGTAGATCAGATTAACATCTGATAAAATGTTTTCAGCTTTTCTCTACACAGAATACTCCACAGTGGACCACAAAATGAATCATTAATTGCATGTAATATGAATCAGTGAATGTATTTATTTTCAGGGCTTTACAGAGGACTGACAGAACACAAAGAGTGTTAGTGAAACAGAAAAGGCTCTGTGATTGAGTGATCATATAGCTTGATATATAGTATTACTGCACCTATTAGCGTTAGTGGTCATATTGTGCTTTTAGTTCACATACAGCACATTTATAAGACAGTGCTGTTGAATGCTCAATTTAGATTGGTCAGGAGGTGTTTATTAGATTAATTTTCTGAAACAGCAGCTCAGACAGTTCAGACAGTTCAGACTGTAAGGAAAATTACAGGGTTATATTAATGTGCTCGTTCTAATGTGTTATCATTTCTATTGTAACAAGTTATACAGGAACTTGACCACATAAACTGATTTAAAAAGCGTGTAATTGTTGAGATGGTTAAGCTTTCTGTAAGGATACATTTGTTTAGCATTTTGGGAAGGAGTCCGCAAGTTACTTTGAGGACATTCCACTTTAAACATAACTAAAAATGGATAAAATATATGACCTGACACTCTTTAGTGGCACATTGCAGTGGTATAAGAGAAATAGAACACTTTGGGACGTGGTATTATAAGGAAATCATCTATTTTGAGGTGGTAACAGTAACTTAACAGCCATAATAGTACGTTCCGTCATTTTATTCCTTATGTATCCCACCTCTAAATTCCTATATGTCCAAGCTAAATGTCCAAGCCAATTGAGTTTAAAGTATTGCTGCTTGTCTATAAATCATTCAGTCACCCACCCCATCCAGTCATTGGTGTGTTACTTGATTGTGTGCACCAGTACCGTGTTAGCGCGCTGATTATTTTGTCTATTTATACCCTGCTATTTCTTTGTCTCTTTGCAAAGTCTTGTCTGAGCCTTGCTCTCTGTTTCTAGTCCCTGGTATTCTTTCTTTGTTTAACCCTTTCTGCCTGACTGTCTGCCTGATTTCTGGCATTTCCTATGTAAGGTATCAACCAATGTTTAAATCCCAAAAATGCTATAGCGGCTTGTTGCCAAGAGTCGGAACAGCATAATTGGCCCTGCTCTCCAGTGAATGATGGCATTTCTCTCTCTCATATCAATAAGAGCAATGATAGCTAATAGCATTTGAAAAGTAAAGTTGGGGTGAGGCTACATTGGTGGTACAGGGTGGCAGCTGCTACCCTTGAAATAAGCCTTGCCACTCCAATTCCCCAAATCATATGTATGCAATATATACAGATTTAACAAATCATTGCAGAGCTTATTTTAGTTAAAATCATTGTAGTGCTCAGTTCCATTGAGTATTAAGAACTGCAGAACAACTATGAAGCCAATACAGTCATTTATTCATTCTCCATCAGATATTTTGCAACCACACACCTTCGCTATCGCAGATTTAAAAACCCAGACACGTCAGTAATTTAAATTCACTTGAATATGAATCAGAGACAAGTGATGATAGCTCCAAAATATACAGTATGAATATAGCTGAGGCTGTGTTTTAGAAGTGAAATTCTGTGACAGTTGTGGAGGACCACATCACAGCAGGCTCTAACACAATTCAATCGACTGATGAAAGATTTGTTTCAGGTGTGTTAATGCGTAGAGAATTCTAAACAAAATGTGTCCTACCGTGTTTCAACCGTGCATTCAACCTACGAGAATGCGCTTTGAGAGTGTGTTCAGGGCAGCCTGTCTTGACTGCTGAAACAACCACTGACTCCTGGACTAAGAGCACCCCCATGAGGAGGTTGTTTCAGCGTGTGTGTGTGTGTGTGTGTGTCAGTGTATATATGTGTGTATGCCCTGGAAGCAGATGAAGATTCTGAGGTTTCAAGCTCTATAATCTGGATTAAATCAAAGAAATAAACAATGGCATCTATATGAGAGCTATGAGAAAGAGTAGTAGTAAAGTAAAGTAAAGTAGTAAAGAGTGCAGTAGTAGTAGTAGTAGTAGTAGTAGTTTTGCCAGGATTATTCATCCATTTGTTCATTTCCTTCCTCTCTATCTAATGGAGGTTGCAATGGCAGCACTCTGAGAAAGTTATCCCAGACTTCTCCATCCCAGGCCACAGTTTCCAGCTCCTCCAAGGGGGATCCCTAGACTTTCCCAAGTCAACTGTGAGATATAATCTCTACAGTGGGTCCTGGGTCTATCCGTCCAATGGAACATGCCTGATGCGTCTCTACTGGGATGAAGTGGTTCATCCCAATTCAGGTCCAAGGCTCCAAGGCTCTAATGGATTACCAAACTCCTCCCACTATCAAGCCCAGCATCCTGTAGGAATCTAATTTCCTCCACCCATACTCACAGTGACATTATTTCGGTCACTACCCACAGCTTGTGACCATAGGTGGATGCACATGGGGACATAAATTGGACAGTAAACTCCACCACCACAGACCAGGACAATGAGTCTAACACTGTGCCACTGACCTGATCCATTTGTCAATCACACAGTCTCTTTTTCCATCACTCAAGAATCAGATTCCAAGATGATTGGATTGTTGCTCAGAATTTCTGTTTGTAAAATGGTTCCAATATAAGCCTGTTTTCTGGAAAACAGAAAGAGAGTTTATGACCCTGCTGTTTTGTTCTTCTCTATTTCTCCAGTAGAAAGCCTGACTGTTTTGTTTAATCACTGTGTCATTCAGCAATGGAAATTAGAGTCAGCCTTTATCCAGCTTCAGCTTAAACAGCCCTTTAGAAATGCTGTTTTGACACTGTTTCTGCATGTTTGTGTGAATTTCTGGGACGCGAGTCTCTATAGTTATGCTTTAGCTCATCAATGAGCCCTTTTCACAAACACTGCAAGTACGTCAACAAGGTAAAGTCAGTTCCTGTTAGCCTTACAGCTGATTGTTTACCACAGAACCACCAGCATTATCATTTCTTTTGCTCACAATGGAAAGATTTTTCACCTCATCTTTGTCAATGCTGCCAAGACAAATAGTAGATAAGTAGTTACTTTATGTAGTAGTAATGCTGTCCATTTGCATGGATCAATTTACAAAATGATTATGAGCGATACAAACTGGGAGGAGCACGGTGGCTTAGTGGTTAGCACTGTTGCCTCACTCCTCTGGGGTTGGGAGTCCGAATCCCGCCTCCACCCTGTGTGAGCAGAGCTTGCATGTCCTCCCCATGCTTCGGGGGTTTCCTCCAGGTATTCTGGTTTCCTCCCCCAGTCCAAAGACATGCATTGTAGACTGATTGGCATTTCTAAGTTGTCTGTGGTGTGTGTGTGTGTGTGTGTGTGTGTGTGTGTGTGTGTGTGTGTGTGTGTGTGTGTGTGTGTGTGTGTGTGTGTGTGCAATTGTGCCCTGCCCTGAGTCCCCTGGGATAGGCTCCTGGCAGCCCCCTGCAACCCTACATAGGATAAGTGGTACAGAGGATGGAGGGATAACAGGAAACTGAACTATGAACTTTCTGACTGAGAATGATGTGTGATTATATAAAATTGATTTACACAACAAGCTTTAAGATGTGTGGGAGTCTTAGTGCCTGTTTTTTTTTTCAAGATAATTGATCATTAAAGTGGTGAAACGGACAAAACAGCAGTACGAGCCTCCTTTGCTTTGGAGGTTGTCTGACAGCTTGTCTGTTCATAATTAGAGTAGAACGAGCTTTTACAGAATTACTGGCAGTTCTCAATTTTTATTTTCATATCGATATGCTGCCACAGGTTGATGACTACAGTGATATGTGTAGTGTGAAAAAAAAAAAAAAAAACACGGATCTGACGCATATCACGGGCGCACATATCAAATACGTGTCTGATCTGAGACTATATCAGGATGTGGCTCAAATCTGTTTTGAAAAGATCAGATCTTCCATTTTGCACCACATCCTTATCTGTCCTTATCTTTCTGATACCTTTTAAGTGAGAAACACTATTAGTGCTAGTTAGCTCTTAGATGAGGAGGGTGAACTACCTGTGATTCTCTCCCTACAGGAATCTGTTGAGTCTGGTTCCTCTCAAGGTTTCTTCCTATCTCCATCTCAGGGAGTTTTTCCTTGCCACCGTCGCCTCGGCTTGCTCTTCAGACACACTCTCACACTTCATCTTACTTTTTTGTTTGTGTAAAGCTGCTTTGAGACAATGACATTGTAAAAAGCGCTATACAAATAAACTGAATTGAATTGAATTGAATTGT
>CM040984.1:23610085-23622706 GCA_022985145.1 Pangasius djambal | reverse complement strand
CTGTTGAGTCTGGTTCCTCTCAAGGTTTCTTCCTATCTCCATCTCAGGGAGTTTTTCCTTGCCACCGTCGCCTCGGCTTGCTCTTCAGACACACTCTCACACTTCATCTTACTTTTTTGTTTGTGTAAAGCTGCTTTGAGACAATGACATTGTAAAAAGCGCTATACAAATAAACTGAATTGAATTGAATTGAATTGTGGTATACATACACACCACTTTCTGCAACTGGAAGGCGTTGTTCCACTGCCAATGCTAGGAAAATAGCTTTGTCAGCCCAAATAATATCTGCTGATTGGTGATCATATAGTGTTCCCTTTCTGTTGATGGACAGGGTTAATATTGGCAATATGGTAGCTTTACCTGATAAAATGCCCAATAACCGTAGCTACGCACATAATACACGGCCAACTGAGTGTATATTACAACATGCTATTAACAGCACACATTGCCCCACAGAAGCAGTTAGATTCATCACACTGGTTGGCTTGTCCATATTATTCTGATTTATGGACTATAATTCTGACTATTTATCATGAGTCTGTTTATTATAGTAATTATTTTCTTTTAAACATTCACCATCAAGTCCATCAAGCTTTCCAGTAGGGTTATTGAACTAAACAGAAAGTCAAATTTATGACTTGTCTGTATTAGCAAAATATAAATATTTAATATAATTGATAGATAAATAAATAAATAAATAAATAAATAAATAAATAAATAAATGCTTTGTTACTTTTGGATCAGTGAAATGTTAAATACTTGAGTATGTTGAAATGTAGACACTTTTTGACTTTCACCCAAGTAGATTTTTGACTCCATACTTCTACTTTTAATTGAATAAGATGCTACCACTGTAGCTAATCTTTTACTTTTTAAGTACTAGTTTCTCTGTACTTTTTCCACCCATGGTCGTTCCTCCTAATGCAGCTGAGCCTCCGATGTATCACAGTAGCTAGCAACATCTGCTAATCAGAGGTGTAGCTGCAGGACAGCCAAGCCAGGCAATTGCATAAGCCCCCCTGAAGGACAACATTAAGTCCATGAAAATGTCAACATAGCAGGAGCAGGGTCCCTTGCATTTTCCTGCCTGGGTACTCCACAGTCCCTAGAATCACCTCAGAGGCTAATGCAGGATCTCCTGTTTTCTTATATCAGTGATCTGATCATCCTGAAGTGGTGGATAAAACTGGTCTAAATCTGAATGATCTGAAAACAGATGTGACTGCTGTTTTGGCTTTAGGTAAGGGATTAGCATGCCAGAAGTTTGGGATTTGCAGAAAAAATCATAATTGATTTTCTGTCCAAACACAGCTCATTGTAATAGGGTCGTTCCTCTCTCTCTCTCTCTCTCTCTCTCTCTCTTAATGTCAGTTTGACCCTGTGTGAACATGCATATGCATACACACACACACACACACACACACACACACACCTGCAGCTTGCTGTATTGATCAGCCTGATTGTTGTTAGTCCAAATGACTAGAGCTAAAATTTTTCAGCTACATCACATCTACAAATCTTTACTCTACTATAATGTCTCTACATCCATACAGTAAATAATAAAAAATATACATAAAAATGTCAAATAATCAAATGCACATACATTCAGCTTGAATATGTTCACACATATATGTATGCATGTGTGTGTGTGTGTGTGTGTGTGTGTGTGTGTGTGTGTGTGTGTGTATCAGCCAACAAGACAACAAGCCCAAATATAATGCAAAATCATCAGAAAATCATATGAAAAGGAAGGTCTTTTGTTATAACGAGAGAATTTTTATATTAATTATTTTCTATTAATATTTCAACATACACAATTTTTAGATTTTACAGAGATTTTACAATATGAAACTGCTGCAATGAAAGATTACACAAAAAACTATTACAATGAAAAATTACACAATAAGAAACAAGCAAAACAGTTTTTCGTTCTTTCGTTTTAGCAGTTTCTTTTTGTATAATATTTTGTTTAAGTGGTTTCTTATTGTATGATCTTTCCTTTTAGTGGTTTCTTATTGTATGATCTTTCCTTTTAGTGGTTTCTTATTGTATGATCTTTCCTTTTAGTGGTTTCTTATTGTATGGTCTTTCGTTTTAGTGGTTTCTTATTGTATGATCTTTCATTTTTAGTGGTTTCTTATTGTATGATCTTTCATTTTTAGTGGTTTCCTACTGTATGATCTTTCATTTTTAGTGGTTTCCTACTGTATGATCTTTCATTTTAGTGGTTTCTTATTGTATAATCTTTCGTTTTAGTGGTTTCTTATTGTATAATCTTTCATTTTAGCGGTTTCAGCTACAATATGAAATCGCTAAAATGAAAGATTATACAATAAGAAAAAAGAACGACACCTTAGCAAGTGAAAAATATCTTGAATATATTCAGATTTATCTAGTATTTCCTATTATAAGATTATATTAAACCGAATATAAGATTATTAAACCTTTTTCTAGATATTGTTTTTACTATTGTCAACGTTTTATCTTTTTTTAATTCTATTGACAGATTTCTATTCTAGAAATATATGCTTAAGATTAGCAAAATGACCTGCCAATAGAACAAGACTACTTCAAGCTTGAAAGTAGTAAAAATCTCAAGAAATAGGTAATAATTTTATATTCAGTTTATTGTAATATAATAGGAAATAGTAGATAAATTTTACTATATTCAAGATATTTTCACTTGCTGTCATTTTTTTTTGCAGTGAGGTTTCTTTGCTTCTTCAGATAAATGCTTTTTGCACCTACTTTTACAGTAAAGTTAATGATACTGTGAGGTTTTTTAAGGAATTAAGCACAGTGGGGTGTGCTCTTATAGGAAAATAATCAACAATGGGGTGTCGCAATGTGACCCAACATGCAGTGGAGTTAGTACTACCACCCCAAAGTGTTTTCCTCTTAATGATTTCTTTTTCATGTAATAATTCAATAAATACACATTGTACCTTTTATGACTGTTACAAAGCATTGACACTGGAGACTCCTTCCATAAATGTTAAACAAACATGTCCTTGCAGAAAGATTCCCCCTATCAATGATTCTACATTTTTATTTGTAAAATAACAACACATTTTTAAAAAATCTTCTATCTAAAAATCTTTTATGTAAATCCCTGTGATTGAACTGTTACTACAGAAATGATAACGTATTGGAACGAGCGCACTAATATTAACCTGTGATTTGAATTACAGCCAATCGGATTCAAGAATTCAACTGTGATGTATTATAAAGCGTTATTACAATATAATCGCAGCAGTAGCTATACAGTAACATCCTTTGATACACTAGAATATGCAATTACTGTGAATTCTTTTTACAGAATACCAGACATGCTACTGTACAGCCACATTTAGAGTCTCATACTGGACTAAATACAGTATTTTACTGTCAAAATTACAGAAATTCTTCACTGTGTGTGTGCGCGCGTATGCTGTGCTCTAATGCCTCAATTTATTTGTGTGTCAGCCTTATTAAAAACGGTGCCATTGCAATGTGATGTATTTGGCCACTATTTCTCTCTTGGGCCCTACATACACACACACATTTCCTTCCTCCTGATGATGTTTTGCGTGAAGCTAATGTGCAAGGTGGCAGGCACTCAAACCTGAGACAGGAAGAGACACAAAAATAGAGGGAGAAGAAAAGAGAGGGGAATCAAAAATAAGGAAGAGAGAGATAGAAATGAGGGAAAGGGGAGGAAGGAGACAACAGGATGGTGAGGGAGGATGTGTGTGTGTGTGTGTGTGTGTGTGTGTGTGTGAGTGAGAGAGAGAGAGAGAGAGAAAGGTAAAGAGGTGAAAAGAGAGAGAACAGAGATAGAGAAAAATGGAAAGAGAGCAAAAGAGAGACAGAGAGTGACAGAGAGAGACAGAGAGCAAGAGAGAGAGATAGAGAGAGAGAGATACAGATAACAGAGCTAGAGTGAAAGACACAAGCTAGACAAAAAGAGAATGACAGGCAGAGAATGGCAGACAGAGAGAGAGAGACAGACAGAGAGAAGGTGAGAGACAGAGATAGAAAGGGACACACAGAGAAAGACAGGGAGACAGATAGGGGCATAGAAAGACAGTAAGAGAAAGGCAGATGGAGAGAAGAAGAGAGACACAGACAGAGTGAGAGAAAGAGATAGAGAGAGACAGGAGAAAGACAGAAAATAGAGCCAGACAGAGAGCAAGAAAAGAGAGACAGATGGAGAGAGAGATAGATAAGACAGAGGGACAGATAACAAAGAACAGGGAGAAAGAGAGATAAAGAGAGAGAGACAGAGAGACACACAGAGAGAGAATGGCAGAGAGAAACCGAGAACAGAGAGACAGAGACAGAGAGAGAGAGAGAGAGGGGGATGATGCCAGACTGCTCTGTGACAGCTGGCCAGTGGGAGGAACAGAGGTATGATGGAAGCATGAGGCAATAGTGTGACATTCTCCAAAGGGGAATTAGACGAAAAACGTTCATGTGTTTTTTTCTTCGTCTCTTTCCTGTTTGGTTGATTCCACACACTCCTTTTCTTGACAGCTTGTTTTCTCTTGTTGGAGCCAGCATCCTGACTCAAGAGGCTATATCAGACACTGCTGGGTAATTAGATTAAAATGGCCCAAAATGGAAGACAAGTTATGTTTGTGTGCTGTTTCGGTGGAGACTGAACATCCCCATGACAATAGAAAAACATGCCTGGCACTGGCAGCTAAAACAGCTAATAGCTCAGACAATATGTGGAGAGGAGCACAGTAGTGGAGAATATGCAGACAGACTAAAACACAACCTGTTTCTGGAGTGAAATGAACAATTAACAAAATTATACAAAACAATACAACAAGAGGAAATTACCATGCGTTACCACGACATCATAAACCAGCCTGCTTGTGCTCACATTAAAAGTTGTGGGAATTAAGACAAAAGAGGGCGATTTCACTAGATTTAATTAAAATAGCTTGCACGAAATCCAAATCTAAATGTGAATTTTGTAAATCTAAATTTTTAAGCTTATGATTCACCGTAGGCACGAGCCCGCAGGACTATACGGCCAAGCAAGGGTGAGACTGCTTTTAGGAAGTGCAGATCTTTAGGGTATCCATGTGGTACCATCGACAGCAGCAGAAGGTGAGTCACAAGTGCAGACATCCAGAGTGCAGAAGTACACCATAAGGATCTGGCACTAGCATCACCAGGCATCATCAGAAGTGCAAGTACTATATACACTGCTCAAAAAAATTAAAGGAACACTTTGAAAACACATCAGATCTCAATGGGGAAAAATATCATGCTGGATATCTATACTGATATGGACTGGGTGATGTGTTAGGAATGAAAGGATGCCACATCGTTTGATGGAAATGAAAATTATCAACCTACAGAGGGCTGAATTCAAAGACACCCTGAAAATCAAAGTGAAAAAATGATGCAGCAGGCTAGTCCATTTTGCTGAAATTTCATTGCAGCAACTCAGAATGGTACTCGGTAGTTTGTATGGCCCCCACGTGCTTGTATGCATGCCTGACAACATCGGGGCATGCTCCTAATGAGACGACGGATGGTGTCCTGGGGTATTTCCTCCCAGATCTGGACCAGGGCATCACTGAGCTCCTGGACAGTCTGAGGTGTAACCTGGCGGCGTCGGATGGGCCGAAACATAATGTCCCAAAGGTGTTCTATTGGATTTAGGTCAGGTGAGCATGGGGGCCATTCAATGGTATCAGTTCCTTCATCCTCCAGAAACTGCCTGCATACTCTCGTCACATGAGGCCGGGCATTGTCGTGCACCAGGAGGAACCCAGGACCCACTGCAACAGCGTAGGGTCTGACAATGGGTCCAAGGATTTCATCTGATACCTAATGGCAGTCAGGGTGCGATTGTCTAGCCTGTAGAGGTCTGTGCTTCCCTCCATGGATATGCCTCCCCAGACCATCACTGACCCACCACCAAACCGGCCATGCTGAACGATGTTACAGGCAGCATAACGTTCTCCATGGTTTCTCCATACCCTTTCACGTCTGTCACATGTGCTCAGGGTGAACTTGCTCTCATCTGTTAAAAGCACAGGGTGACCGTGGCGGACCTGCCAATTCTGGTGTTCATTGGCAAATGCCAATCGAGCTCCACGGTGCCGGGCAGTGAGCACAGGGCCAACTAGAGGACGTCGGGCCCTCAGGCCACCTTCATGAAGTCTGTTTCTGATTGTTTGGTCAGAGACTTTCACACCAGTGGCCTGCTGGAGGTCATTTTGTAGGGCTCTGGCAGTGCTCATCTTGTTCCTCCTTGCACAAAGGAGCAGATACCGGTCCTGCTGATGGGTTAAGGACCTTCTACAGCCCTGACACAGCAAATCTTCTTGGAATGGCACGTATTAATGTGCCATCCTGGAGGAGTTGGACTGCCTGTGCAACCTCTGTAGGGTCCAGGTATCGCCTCATGCTACCAGTAGTGACACTGACCCTAGCCAAATGCAAAAATAGTGAAAAACAGTCAGAAAAGATGAGTAGGGAAAAAAATGTCAGTGGCCTCCACCTGTAAAACCATTCCTGTTTTGGGGGTCATCTCATTGTTGCCCATCTAGTGCACCTGTTGTTAATTTCATTAGCACCAAAGCAGCTGAAACTGATTAACAACCCCCTCTGGTACTTAACTGACCAGATCGATATCCCAGGAGTTTAATTGACTTGATGCTATACTCTGATTAAAAAGTGTTCCTTTAATTATTTTGAGCAGTGTATATCTTTCACCTGAGAAAGTAAACTTAGTGGGGGGTGAAAAGTTTATGGTCATTTAAGGTTACATTCCTGAATGAAAGTCCCCTACTATAAAGGGGCCTGAGAAGGATTCAGATAATTACGATCAGGAGCGCTGTCTGACAAAATGTTTTTGGAATTTTTAAAGTGTTTTTCTTGATGCTGGAATTCCTATGTTGAGCTCCTTGACATAAATCTTGACATTAATTTGTATCACACAACTGGAATAATTCCAATAAAAAAAAACTCTATAATATCAATAATGAGATATATAAAAGTCATGAAAGTGTTTTCATTTTGTTTTAATAAAGTTAATAAAGTAAATGCAATCTCAAATTTATCTCTGTATGTACTTTAGCCAAATCAACAGTACATATCATTTAAAAATAAATAAATAAATATACTCTCATCTGATTTAGATGCCCATAATCATTGTAAAAGAAGTCAACTGAACTAATCACAAAAAAAACAACCATTTATCAAGGTTACAGTGCAGTGTGTACTGAATCTGACACTAATGCAGTACCTTAATTCATCAACATTTTATGTAATTTAGACTGGTGCTCCAGTAAATTGGGTCAGGGAACACCCCTGGTTATGATGTCTCCTGATGTGATTTGCAGCAGACCACATGATGGCTACATCTTAAACGTACTGCCAGTCTACCCAGACCTTGTTTCCTTATTTCAGAGCTAGGAAACAGAGTCCATCTTTTTACTGAAATGTCCTAAGCAGTGAATTGAGGATTGATTAGACAGCTATCCACCTGGATCTCATTAAGTAAAATGCAGCCAGCAATTGTGTGAGTGGCAAATTGAAATGCCTCACTAGACATGCAGCATTGCTGATGATAGGGCTTGCAAAAAAAAAAAAAAAAAAGTATAACCATAGCTCTAACATTTAGTAAAATGTTGACTTTTCGTCGTCACCCTGGATGGGATGCCAGTCCACAATTAATACAGATAAACTAAAATCTTCTTTCCCACTGTCTTTCTGTTCTCTTCACATATCATCTTCATTCAGCATTACTGAGACGTCATTTTGTCCAGTGGATTCATGGTGTGTGGTTGCCATTAAGTGAAATCCAGTGCCAGAATGAAGGGCAGCACTGACCTTTTGGACAGTTTCCACCTGATCAAGCTTGCTTTAGTATGTCTTTAGTATGTTTAGGGTCTTGAATCAAAGATCATTATAATACCACTAACAAGATATTAGATATTACTGAATGGTTATGGCTAGATGGAGCTCAGTATCATACGTTCTATCCATTAGACATTATCATTAGACATTAGATATTATTATTAGACAGTCCATTATCTTTTGTGCACTTTTCTGGCTACAAGTTGAAATTCCATGTGCCAGTTCTTGGTGGGAAAACAAACTTATAAACAAACAATGAGTTTTTCCTTGCAAGCGAGTTTTCCTAGTCTTCCAGGATTCCTGGCTTTAAAAGTTATTAAAGAAGCACCTAGTGGTGAGTAAACAATATAATCTCGCAGAAAAGTTCCTATTTCTGTCATCAGTTATTGGCCAAATTTATTGATTTAACATACCATACTCTTTAGAGAAGCTGGAGGTCTGGCTCACAAGGTTAATCCTCAGATATCATCTTCAGCATTACTGAGAGTTTTTTTGTCTAGTGGATCCATAGAGTGTGGTTGCCACCCAGTGGCCAGAACTGATCTGCAGCACTGACCTGATGGACAGTTTCTACTATCTGACATCTACCTGATCAAACTCGCTTCAGCATGTCTGTCAAACTGGGCCTCAATTTCTAACATCCAGTATGACTTTGGAACAACATCAACTTCTTGTGCTATTGTGGCAGAATGGGCAGAAGTCCTCACAGTCACTTTCCAAAATCTGGAAAATGAAAAGTCTTCCAAGAAGAGTGAAGGTTATTATAGCAGCAAAGTGGGGACAACTAAATATTCATGCCCATGGTTTTGGGATGGGATGTTCAATGTTCAGGTGTCTACATAGTTTTGGCCATATAGTGTACCTCCGAAAGCATTCCAGTAGGTGGATTGGCTATGTTAAACTGCTTCTAGGTGTAAAAGAGTGTCCCATAGTGTGTGTATGTTGCTCTGCGATGGACTGGTGTGTATTCCTGCCACATACCCAGTGTTCCCAGAATAGGCTCCAGATGCACAAGGATAAAGCGTTTACTGATGATGAATGAATGAACCCCAAGCAATGCTGCTAGATATTTGAATTTTTAGATGTAAAGCACCTCATGGACCTCACTCATACTCACACACACACATTTGGCTTCTCTATGAGGAAGAGCTCTTACTATTAAAGATTACAAATATTGAACAGTCCCTTTCTTTGTTTTATATTCTTCAGAATTCTAAAACTTTCCATTTATCTCCAGTTTTATTTTAAAAATCCCAGATTTTCAATGTCTCTGACAATTGGACCCCACTGTATATAAATTAAAAGTAATATTATACACAAGGGTCCTTCACAACAACCTATCTGCTCCTTTCAGATAAATAACTTTAATATACAAAATCTGCAGCACTTAGAAGCAAGCGTTTTTGCCTCATTTAAAGGTAAAGTAACTACACTTTACCTTTAAATATAGTTTTATTGCTGAATTAATGTATGAAACCACATAAAAGGATCTAAACATCCCTTACCACAAGGCATCCATTATAGATTATGAAAAATGTGAAATATTAAATATTTGGAATATTTCACAAGTCACACATTCAACAAGAAATTGCATCACTGGACTTTCCTGAAGACTTTCCCAAAGAGGAAAAGTAAGTTCTCTTTTTTTTTCTTGATTTTAACCAAATTATAGAAAGAAAATTATTAACATCACAAAAAATACATTTTAGTTTATTTAGGTAACTCGTATCTCATAATTTTAGATAACTCACATCCTCGTGTCATTAGCATGCATGCTAATTAACCACACTTTGTGTATTTGCTCATTTTATGCTAAAATCTCAACCCTGTTATTCATTTAAGAGCAAAATAAAGCAATTGTCAGCAAAGAACTGACATAAAATTTGAGATATTGTCGCCTGAGATGGGTTAACACATTTTTATTGAATGGTGAAAAGCGTGAACTCTTAGCTATTCAGGATATTATTTCTTAGATAATATGCTGATATTCAAGCCAGAACTATGTTGTAGGACAGTAGTGCTGCAGATGCAATAATAATCGTTGTAGTGCAACGAATATTCATCTTCTATTTTAACTACTGTAACTATTTTATCGTGATCAATGTTGCGGTGAAATTTGTTTGGAAACTGTTTTACAGTCAAAATTCACATATTGTAAAAAAATTTTGGCCATGAGTTGTGATTGGCAGTCTTGGAACACATAATGTGTCAAGTTCACTGGTCACTGATTTAGCGCTGTTGCAACCAAAAGACAACAAAGACAACAGCAATGTGAGAATTTTTTTTATTAAAACCTAAGTATGTGAGTGCTGTTATGATGTTCATCTAAAAAAAAAAAACACCAATACGCAAAACTCAGGGGCCAGCTACAAATACTGTAGTAGCAAAGGCAAAATGTAAACAAAACATGCAAATGAATAGAAAAATATCTTTATTGTATCCAGCTGATTGATGACGTAAGCAGAATGTAGTAATTTCCGTTTTGTGCAGGTCTACCTTTTAGGGGTGCTTCGCTGTATAATATGACCACGATTTTATTGTGATCATCTCGTACAGTGTGACAAGTAATAATCTTAAAATAACACTCAAATAGCACACTGTAAAATTGGTTTAAGAGGATCTGCTCCAGAAGCTGAGCGAAAGTCACTGAAATAATTTTTTTGTTTATCGGTGCTTCTGCAGTATATTTCAAGTACTTGTTTCTGTCCGAAATTAAGCTGTTATAGAGAGTGTCATATTGTGGTTTCGCAACCAAGAATGCTCTAGGGATGTGCATAAAAGAAGAAGAAAAAGACATGAGCATACAAAGGGCAAGACACTTAACATATATTTGTCATATATTTTTTCTTAAACCATCTGTTCTGCTCAGGTCAAAATGAGGCATTTCATTTTCTCAGAACAGGTGCACACATTAGGTAACAGACCAATGACAAGACAGGGGTGGAGACAAGACTAGAACAAAAAGAAAGGCGCACATAAAAACACAAGCAAAAACACATGAACCTGCTATGAAAGTCCCTGTGTACGGTGTTAGTTCTGGGTTAAAATAAAGACTTAAGTAAATACTCGAGTAAACACTTGTACGGGGTTATTACCCGGGCCTATGTCTCACATTTTATTCTCACGTTTGAGTTGTTTTTTTGAGCCAGCACATGAACTGCTTGAACTCAAGTTTTTAAAAGAAATTAGCAGGAACTCTCTGGCTCAATACAGGCCTTACTTCATCTGTTCTCTGTTAACACATTAGCAAAGATAAGTTTTTACCCTTCCTCTCTCTGTGTTTTGAAACATTAGGGTATGAAAGAGTCTACTACCAATAACTGTTTCTATTTAATTTAATAAAGGTATGGTAATACTTTAAGCAAATTTGACTTTACTGAGTAAATACAGGGTGTTAAGAGATATAAGAGATGTAGAGATAGCAATTACAATTGCGTTTTATTTGAATGAACCATACAGTTAAGTGCAAATGTCTGCACACACACACACACACACATTATTCGTTTAATTTTATTAAATATTCTGTTCTGCTCAGACAATCCGAGAATTTGGCTTGCTTAACTTAACGAACGTTTGATATCCCTGTTGGAGCAAATGCTAACGTGGCATTTTTGACCAAGCTCGAACCAATTTTAACAAAATTAGCCAAACGTAAAGCTAACTTACCTCAACATACCACATTAAGACAGATGGTGAATTTTTAATGGCCAAGAGAGGCAAGAAATATCATCCTGTATGAACTGTATAAATCCAGCAAAAGAGAACATCTTACTAAAGTATGCTCATCTTGCTAATTTTCAACTTGTGTGTTTTTTGTGGCCGTTGTAATTAAATGTGATTTTTATCAAGTACTTTGAAGTTCAAACTGAAAATGTAAGGAGGAAACGTATACACTCTTGTATGTAAAATAATGTACAAATCTTCCCATATAATACTTAAGTACAGTATTGAAGCATTTTCAAACGGAAGTATTTTCAAGGCCTGGGGAGTGGCAATGGTGTTCAGTGGGGTAGTTCTCTAAACTCTGGTTCTGCAAAGTAAACCAGCTGACAGATATTTTCCTCATGGTTGTGACCTTTCAATTTTGTTTGTCTTTCGCAACTTTGTAAGAAATCATACAAGGAAAATAGTGAGACTTTATCTCTCTCTCTCACACTCTCTCCTATTTTTATAAATCAGTTGGCCAAAACCTGCTGCCACACCTTCCCTAAACTGTTGCCACATTACAATTGGGACTAAATCTGGAATGAGATGTTCAGCAAGCACAGGTGTGATGGTCAGGTGAGATGGCCACAAACTTTTGGCCATATAGTGTACTTATTAAGCTCCCTGAAGGGTATCTACTAGGAACCACCTCTGAAAACTCAGAAGCTTAAGAAGTTCCCTCCAAGAAACCTTAGGGGACCATAGATTTCAATTTTGATTAAGAAAAATACACTCAGTGCCTATAACAAATATATGAAAATCTCATGTCAGCCCTACATATCTCAACTAATTAATGACAACAATAAAAATAATAAGTAGAAATGGCATGATAACACTTTTTCTTTTACGATCCTGATACAGATTTTTTTTTTTTTTTTTTTTACAGAAGCACTTCCCAGTTACGCTTTCTCATAAAAATCACTTAAATTATATAAAGTATAAATATAAAATAATTTACACTGTATAAAGTATAATATATACATAAAATAAAAGCAATTGTAACAAAAGAAAAAAAACAGTCAAGGCTCAAAGGTATTTGGACAAAGTGAC
>CM040984.1:23597779-23609985 GCA_022985145.1 Pangasius djambal | reverse complement strand
TTTTGTAGCATTTGGCTGAATGTGAGCAGAGAGTATAGCCCTATACACCTCAGAATTCATCTTGCTACTTCTGTCAGCAGTCACATCATCAATAAACACCAGTGAGCCCGTTCCATTGGCAGCCATACATGCCCATGCCATAACACTGCCTCCACCATGTTTGACACATGATGTGGTATACTTTGGATCATGAGCTGTTAGTTTCTTTCGCCATACTTTTCTTTTCCCATCATTCTGGTACAAGTTAATCTTAGTTTCATCAGTCCAAAGAATCTTATTCCAGAACATGGGAACCTTTTTAGATGTTTTCTGGCAAAGTCTAATCTGGCTTTCCTGTTCTTGAATGTTACCAGTGGTTTGCACCTTGTTGTAAACCCTCTGTATTTACATTCATGAAGTCTCTTGACTGTAGATTTTGACAATGATATGCCTACCTTCTCCAGAGTATTCTTGACTTCTGTCGATGTTGTGAAGGGGTTTTTCTTCACCAAGGAAAGGATTCTCTGCGATCCACCACTTTAGTTGTCTTCTGTGGTCTTCCAGGCCTTTTGATGTTGTTGAGCTCACCAGTGCTTTCTTTCTTTTTAAGAATGTACCCAGCTGTTGATTTGGCCACACCTAAGGTTTTCCTATCTCAAAGATTTATGTTGTTTTTCAGCCTATTGATGGCCTCCTTCACTTGCATTGAGATCTCCTTGGACTTCATATTGGTAGCTCCAGTCGAACTGCTGCCAAATGCCAACTGAATACCTGATATCAACTCCAGACCTTTTATCTGCTTCATTTGTCTTGAAGTAATGAGGGAATGGACCGTACCTGGTCAATTAACTTCTTGTCAGTCAATTGTCCAAATATCTTTGAGCCCTTGAACATGGAGGTACTTTGTTGAAAATGGCTGTAATTCCTAAATGGTAAATGCCATATTTTTGTGGAACCTCTTAAAATGAAGCTGAAAGCCTACACTTTGATCACATCTTGATTGTTTCATTTCAAATCCATTGAGGTGGAGTATAAAGGCAAAAACACTAGGCAAATATTTTTTTTTTTGGAATGACTTCTAGTTTCAAAAGTAAATTTCTTCTCCAAATCATTGCCATTTGTTACAGGATCCAATGTGTGATATGCTTTCTCCGATATCCAATACACAATTCTTTGCTGATATTGGCCTGATACCGATACTGGGTATCGGATCGGTGCAGTCTTTAAAAATAACACTATAAAAATTTATTTTTACTGCTATTGACATGTTAACAAACCCCACCAAACTCACTCCAGGAACTCCTTTCCTTGGACAAATGCTACCTTTTTCCAAGATATGATCACACACATTAGAATAATATTTTAAGCTCTCGTGGCAGTGGATTCGACCTTTCTTGTTCTGCATATCCATGGATATACGCCCAAGAGTGTAATCTTCTTTAATTTTTCTCTGTAAATTTTATTTACATTGGGAATTCTTCATTGGAGGGGAGGAATATTCCCCAATTCCCAAAAGCATTCTATTGTTACTCCAT
Source organism: Pangasius djambal (assembly GCA_022985145.1). Taxonomy (NCBI): domain Eukaryota; kingdom Metazoa; phylum Chordata; class Actinopteri; order Siluriformes; family Pangasiidae; genus Pangasius; species Pangasius djambal. Next base: position 23,608,471 of record CM040984.1, on the reverse strand, counting down.
TTCTGAAGAAGAAGACCTACTTATTATTCGCAGCTACAGACTAAATCATTAGTCAATCCTTTCCCTGAGCTATTTTTATATATTTTATGTCAATTGCTTTGTGTTTTATATCTGTAAAGCACTTTGGGTTGCATCTTATGTATGAAGTGTTATATAAATAAATATAATTAATATTATATAAATTAGTAATATTAATTAAATAATTTATATAATATTTAATTATATTATTATATAATATAATATATTATTTCCCTAAGAGTGAACAGGATATTAGTACTTTGCTCATAATTTTTAAAAACAATAATAATAAATTATAAGGAATTATATACAGTATTAGTTGAATTCTGATCCAGCCAATCTACTTACTAGCATTTTTTTGGGAGGTGGAAGGAAACTGAAGAACCCAAACACAGAAGAACAGGCGAAACTCCACACAGACAGCAACCTGAGCTCAGGATCGAACAGGGACACTGGACCAGCCAGGGGGTGGATTAGCTACTTTACATTGCCCCTAGATCTGTCACTGTCGATATGTGTGTCCTGTTCAGGGTCTATTCCTGTCTCCTGCCCAGCATTCCCTTTGATAATGATATATACTATTATCATATAAAGTATCATTATAAACTATTATCTTTCTGTGACATTCTAATAATTTCAAAAAATTAAAACTGATCTTCTGCACTTTATCCTCATAGACATTGTTTCAACTTAAATTCAATAACACACATATTGGCAGGGACGGAAAGTAAAGAAATACGTGTACAGGACGTATTTATTTGAGTACATGGTTCACTTTAATGGCACTTTTTTTGAATATAAGTAATTCCTAATACTTTTACTTTTTTTATGAATAAAATATTCAACTTCACTACATTGATCACTGTTAAACAGTAAATAATAATAATAATAATAATAATAATAATAATAATAATAATAATAATAATAATAGTGTTTACTCCCAAAAGATAATATTGTAAGCAAAATACAGTATTTGCAACATTTTAAATTATTTAGTTTCAAGAGCCAATCAAAATAAAGCTATTTCCTGCCAAAAGTCTACACTTTAGGCAACAGTCTTTTTTTTTTTTTTTACTAGATGACTTATTTCCGCTTACCTAAGTACTTTTCTCTTTTACTCAAGTGAATTATTGAGTTACTGAATTATTGTTATTATTATTATTTCCCCATTACATATAGGTTATGCTACAAAAGTGGTCTAAATTCACAGTGGTACAACAATGAACATTTTCTTTCCTTTTTTTTTTTTTAAAGGCGTCAACATGTCCTTCTGTTTTTTAAAGTGCAACCATTTTCCTTCTGTTTTTCTCTTTTTTCGGTTTCCTTTTTTTTTTTTGGACTGTGACCAAAAAAGTGTATATTTAATAACACACGGAAATCTTTTAATGTACTAACAGCTACAATTTTGATGATAATTTCAGAAAAAAATGAAAAGACTTATTAGAAAAAATAAACAAAAATATTGAGAGTTTTTATAGTAAAGCCCTTTATTTTATCTATCTATTTATTTATTGATTGATTGATTTTGATTTATATTCTCAAATTATAATCCAAAATATTGCAGTTTTGTCTGTGCTTAACTTTTATGTTTTAATTTATGCAATTAAAAGCCTAATGAGGAAGTAACGTGTTTTGCAACATTTCTTACTCATATGCAAGCTGGCATAGAAAGGAAGCAAAACCTCTCACATGAAGAACAAGTCAGCCAAATTCTATTGTTTGGACTAGTTTAGTGCATTGAGGCTTTATTAAGAAAAAGACACAACAAACAAAATACACTGCAAATTTATTAAATACAAGCAAATATATACACTTACTGTGTTATATTACTTTAATAGCTGCAGTAATAATAGATTTCCATTTGGATTTACACCAAAAATTAAAGCACTGATTAGGACACACTTCATTACTCTTTATCAAGCATGTTTAGGACTTAATGTAGCGCAACATCCAGTATTTCATCATAACCAAAGTGCATGAATATGACAAGGAATAAAGTACATCACAGTGGCGTTAAGTTCAGCTGGCTTCACTCGAGACGCAAACATAATATACATCCTGTGACAAACCCACAAACATGCACAGTCCACAATGATTCCCAATCCCTACCCTGAGCAACTAACTTTACGTTACTACTTTCACTGCTGTAAAATCTTGCTGATTAAAAGGTGAAGGTCTTTTTAAAATTAGCTAATGAATTAATTCAGGTGTTATTAATGAGGTGGAGCGTGAGAATTGCAAACATGGCAGAGCAATGGTGATGTAAACCACACCAGTAGTAGAACACAAGACCTGTGAATCCTGTACTTCCCATCTTTTGAGGAACACAAAAATTTGCCCAAGAATACAACATTGTGACATTCCGACAAAAGGGGAAGTCCAGAACAAGTTATGGCCACTGATGTTTTACATGATGAAATAAAGATGGGTTCAAATCCCGGAATTTCTTTTGGACAGTGCACAGATAATTATGAAATTAGCCATCAGCCACTTAATTCAAGTAATAATTCACCCTGAGTCTTTATAATTAACATGTGAAATTCAATAGTGTCCGCAAATTCATTGTAAAGAAATACTGAGTTGACTTTTTCAGTTTAGACTTCTTTTATGGACATGCTTATCTATTTTCACATTGGTTAACAGTTTCCTAAATTATCCACAATGCCGTTCGACTCCCTACTGATAGTGATGCCAGTGGAAATTCATTTCTACCTTCTGGATAAAAATGTGAAATTCCTTCTATCCCAGATGAAGGCTCATTTTTACATTTCATCTGAAAATGCCAAGTCTTTGTCAGGTGTCTCAGACTATAAAAACAGCTTGCTGTTAAAGGTTGTTTGAGGTCTTTCAAATCTCTGCTACTCCTTCTGTTCAAAGACACTCAGTTCTTCACTCTGATTCCTGATTTTCACAGACAAACCCGTGGTGCTGGTGTGGTTGGAGCAGTTTTTCCCCTGCTTCACTTTCTTCAGGTGACTCTGGATGTACATTCGGAACTTCCTGGTGGAAAAGCAGTATACAATTGGGTCCAGGATGCAGTTCAACCCCATGAGGAGCAGCGTGACTTGGTGGGCGTCGTTCAGATACTGCAGGGTTTCCTTATTCCAGTTGGTCATCTTCAGCACGCCCAGCGTCCATGGTCCCTGAACTACATGATGAGGAACAAAACAAATTACAAACACGCCTACAACTGCGCACAGCATCCGCAAGGCGCGACGTTTGGTACCATGGGGTCGTCTTCCTGTACTGGGTCGTGGCTGACTAATGGGCTGTGCTAGGAGGGTGCAAGCGATAAGCACATTGCATAACACCACAAGGAGGAAGACTGTAAAGAACAGGCCAATGATGATGAAGTGGATAACAACAACAGGGAGCTTGGATTCAGATGTTTGGTTATGGTAGCCTTCGAAGCATCGTGAGACTCCTGCATGCTTGTCTTCCTGGATGCCAGGCTCGGCAAGCTGATAGGCTGCCGCCGCCAGGGTAATAGCCCAGATAATCACTGAGGTAATGGCACCACGTTTCCAGCAGTCGGAGGACGCAGCCACCAGTGGCCGAGTCACAGCCCAGTAGCGATTGATGCTGATGACGGTGAGGAAGAGGACAGAGCAGTAGGTATTGATGAAGAACAGTGAGCCACTAATGCGGCACAGAGCATCCGAGTGGATCCAGTTGCCATGGTGTCTATAATAGCTAATCCAGAAGGGAAGCACACAGACGAAAAGCAGGTCTGCCACGGTCAGGTTGGTCATGTAGATGCGCATCTCATTCATGGCCCTGGACTCTCGCATGTGATGCAGTACATAGAGGACATATGCATTGGCTGCCAGCCCGATTACAAACACCACGCCGTAGAAAGCTGAGAAGAGTGTGTAGCGGAATTCTGAGTCCAGGAAAGGTTCTGGTGTGGTGACGTTCTCACTGACAGGATGCACTGTTGAAGACATCTGAAAAAGACATTTCAATCAGCATGTGATCTTTTAACTATGTAAGAAGTCACACAGGACAAAATAAGTTCTCTCTCTTTCTCTCTCTCTCTTTCTCTCCTTTTCTTTCTTTATCACTACAAATTGGCAACAATCAAGGCAGGCAGTGATTTCTCAGATACAGTCAATTCCTTCCAGAGAGGATTCTTTATATTTCTGTTCCCATTCTGTATAAAGCGCAGGATGTATGATGAGAAGGACTTCCTAGCTTAAAAATTCAAGTTCAAATTCTTTCTAAGTCTCTCTCTCTCTCTCTCTCTCTCTCTCTCTCTTCTATTTTTTTATAACTAAATAAATGTCCAGTGGCCAAGACCTGCCACTTGAAGGTTCAACAGTTCTTGAGTATTTCAAGTTCTTAACTACCTACTTGTTTCTTGGTTTCTCCATTGAACCCTTCCTGACAGAGAAACATTGTTGTAGGGTTCTACACAGAATCGTTAGAGGTTCCCCAAATGCGACAAGCATAAGAACCATTAAGGGTTCTAGATTTAAATTCCTAAGAGTGTACAAGATATACGTTTTCCTGGGTCGCAGTGAATCTGGAGCCTATCCCAAGAACACTCTTAATTACACCCTGAATGGGGTGCCAGTCCATTGTAGGCCACGGTCAACACACACATTTTTGGGAGGTGGGAGGAAACTGGAGAACCTTGAGAAAACCCACAGAAACATGGGAAGAACATGCACAGAAACTGTGCACAGACAGTAACTCGAGCTTGAGCAAACCAAACCAGCAACACTGGTTACACAATTGCACATTTTTTCTGAGTTTGACTACTTCCTGTTCCCTGGGGTATTAACATTATAAATATAAGTTTATACAGCAACACCATTTGTACAGAACTACAGAGCAACCCAATAGGTTCAAGCTCAAAATATTCGTCAGTGTATGTGCTCATTTTATAGAATAAGTGTTGCTCATTTTTATGAAGCATGCTAGTAATTTTGAAGTTGAATGTCTTTCTCTTTCTATTTGCCTACAGAGTAATATAAAATTAAATAATTCAATTCAAATCTCTCTTGTGCCTCATTTTGTCTCTTCCCCATCTCTTCCTTAGACATGGCAATGCTTTCTTTTCTTTGTTGTACACATACAGCAAGACTTGTTCCAGTGTGTGTACAGATTTTGGGCTGTGCCAGAGACCTGTCGCTTTTGGGGGAAGAAAATCACATATATTTCACACGTGATCATCTTTTTCCACAAGGTGATTATGTGACTACTGTGAAACACATTCGAAAGTGCGTTTCAATATGTGACTTTACTGTAAGAGTATTTATTCTTTAACCACATTTACAAGGCTACAAGTCATGCAAGCCAAATAAATGCCTGTTCATTTTATGCTTTTACAAACTGCAAAAGTTGTAAAAGGGTGGATTGCACAGTACGTAAACGGAGTGCATCAAGGCCACTGAGCTGGAGTTTCCCCATGATGACTCAATTCTGTGAGCCACCAGAGGCTTCCACACCTCAGCTAACATAACATTTTTACTGATTGCTATAATCCAGCCTTAATGTCAACACAGACATAATTCTTTGAATGCAAAATACAATGGATTTTTCATTCAAATGTATTGTAAATCATAATTGTAACTACACTCTTAGGAGAAAAAAGAGGTGCTTCAATGGTTCTTTAAAGGTTTATTGAATAATTAAGGCTTCTTAGCCACCTAAAAAGAGTTCTACTCGGACACTGTATCTCAAAAGGAAACACTGCAATGCCGAAAATATTCTAAATCAAAAATGCACACAAGCAACTTGTACCTCTAGAACATTTACTGCCGCTAAATAATAGATAATAATAGATTTTCATACATTACTGTGATTTTCATTTTATAAATATAAACATTATAATAACATACCAAGTCATTTGACATAGGTTTACAGTAGTCTCAAAAAAGAGAGAAAAGAAAAAATAGTTGCATCGCATGCTCACAAAATTATGATTAGTTACAGCTTCTTGTAAAAAGGAAACCTGAGACATGGAAGCTTCCGGGCCACTTCCAGTCATCATGAAAAATTCCAGCGCACAGTGCCTAGAGGTGTGGCACATTTCAGGGTAATTCACACATTACACAATACATCACAGATTACACTCGAGGGGTCTTTTGGAATGCTTAAAATGGTCTACTCAAATCTACTTGGTCTACAAAGAACATTTGCTGAAGAGTCCATCTGTTGTCATGTATAATCTGTCCATCTGTCATCCGTGGAAAAAAGGTTCATCAAAGCTTCTGTGACTGCTTAAAACTTTTAGTTTTTTTTCTGATCTCTTCTGAAAGAGAAACCCTATGAGATAGTGTCCAAGTAGAACTCTTTTGAGGTGGCTAAGAAGCCTTAATTATCCAATAAACCTTTAAAGAACTTTTGAAGCACCCCTTTTTTTGAAACATCAAGAGATCCCCCAAAGATCCAAACCCCCTCTACACAGGGTCACAGGGAGCCTGGAGCCTATCCCAGGGGACTCGGGGCACCAGGCAGGGGACACCCTGGACAGGGTGCCAACCCATCACTAGGCATACACACACCCATTCACACACTAAGGATAACTGCCAATGCCAATGCCAATCAGCCTACAATGGATGTCTTTGGACTGGGGGAGGAAACGAGAGTACCTGGAAGAAACCCCCGAAGCACAGGGAGAACATGCAAACTCCACACACACACACACACACACACACATCATCAGCTGTGCAAGCAAAATGCTTTTGAGGCTGTAAGAGTTTGATAAACCGATAGATATGATGGTAGAAATGGTTGATATTGTACTATTTCATGAGGATCTAAAGTATCAAGGGAAATATGAGCTCTTTCTTTCTTCGTTTCCTCACTTCATTACTTCCATAACAATAACTAGCAGTGTCAACAGAATCTTTCATTCTGATGATACAAAGGTTCAGCCAATCTTCTCTTGGAAACTGATTAAAGGACACTGGCTGATTATTTTGTTAACTCCTTTGAATAACTACTGGTTTATCAAACTCCTACAGCCCCAGAAACACTTTGCTTGCATAGCTGATGAAGAAAATTTGTCCAAACATCTTGTTTCTCTGGAAACTTAGTGTACTATGCTTAAGTTTTACTACATTCACTACCTGTACTGAGCTTGGATTACTGTCCACGTGGGTTTCCTCCAGGTTCTCTGATTTCCTCCCACCTCCCAAAAACATGCCAATAAGTGCACTGGCTAGGCTACATTGCCCCTAGGAGTGAATGAGCGTGTGAATGGGTGTGTGCATGATGCCCTGTGTTGGATGAGTGAATGAAAGAAAGAAAGAATGAATGAGTATAAAAATGCGTGAAAACCGGAATTCACCCACCATGTGCCAAGGCACCATGCACACCTATTCACACCTAGGGACAATTTAGCATAGCCAATCCACCTACCTGCATGTCTTTGGACAGTGGGACTACCCTGGAGAACTTGGAAGGAACCCACACACCCAAGCTCAGGATTGAACTGGGAGCTGTGATACAACACCACTACTTTCTGTGCCACTATACCATCCTAAACTCTTTATGAATATTAGTTTTCCCAAATAATGTTTGTCACTAATGTTTTGTATTTCCATAAGTCTATTATGTAGACGTGGATGCTATGTTTGCTCAGAATAATATTAAAACAGGTTAAGATCATTCCAACTGAGATAATAGACATCAGAGTTATTAAAACGGGTTGTGATGTAATATAATGACTAGTAATCTACAAATGCCCTTATAATGTGTGTGTGTGTTGTTCGACTCACCTTAATTGGATCTTGCTGCTGCCCTGGTTTAGAGAGCTGTGAAAACGGTATGCTGCCTGAAAATTTTCTCTTTTTTAATTAAAAACTTTTTTTTAAAAAATCACCGTTCCTGTTAAATATTCTTGCAGGTTGTTCCTCCAAAAGCTTTTTGCACAGTGACTGTTCGTTAGTATGTTTAAATAGTCAACACCGGATGTGCGATATACCTCCAGTATGTCTTCGATATATGTGATAGTTTACCATCTAACAAGCAGTTCATTAAAGAAGACCAGTGTCTTGTTTTGACAGCTGCTACTATGTGGAATGTGGAAATGGAGCAACTTTTATTTCGCATGTAGATTTCACAATGCAGCATCGCTGCCACACCTCCTCTTCCTCTTAAAACCAGCCTTATCTCCTGTACTGATCAAATGACTTAGATTTTCCATTTAAGACTATAAAAAGCTTTTTTTTTTTTAAAAAAAAAAGAGGTTTAAGGATGAGTCAAGGCTGACAGATGAATTATTGTCATACAAGCAGAATTATTTCTTCAGAATTATTTCTTCTATCAACTCCCAAATTTCAGAAAGAAATTGAAAAGTCATGCTGGATGTGCTGGATGAATTGTGTTCATTCTTTACTACTCTACATCACAGGGTCTGTAAACCTGGGGTTCGTTTTTGAACATGCCTAGTTACACAACATATATCAGGACACATATCAGAATCAGTACCAGCTAGAGATAAGTACTTATTAAAGACATTATTGTCAATGGTCAGTGATGTCCCAGTGGTTTGGAATTGTCGGTGAAATACATGTTTCTAATATGTAAAGGCTTACTTATACATCAAGAATCCAAATAGATAATAGACAGATAGACACTCATAATGTGAAAGTGTCTTATATAATAGTGAACACGTGGAGGCGATGTAAGCCCAGGTTTGTAGTCTTTGCCCCTGAGCACCTGAATTCATGCTTCTACTGAAATGTGATGAGCTAACTTCAGTCAAAACCTATAAGCTGCATTAACCATAGAACAGATCTAGTCCACTCCACTCCACTGGGAAAATACCACTGCAGTCAAAGCCAAATTATATTTGCCAATATAATAAACACCCACCAGTTACTTTAGTAGAAATGCCTGTACACCTGCACATTCATGCAATCAGCCAATCATGTAGCAGCAGAGCAATGCATGCAGATACAGGTCAAATGCTTCGATTCATATCCACATCAAACATCAGAATAGTAAAAAAAAAAAGTGACTTTAACCGTGGCATGATTGTCAGTGCCATATGGGCTGGAAACTGCTGAGCTCCTCGGATTTTTACGCTCTGGAGGAACCTGGAGGAATCCCACGCCAACAGTTTTGATGTAAATAACAAAAAAACATCCAACAGCAGTTCTGTAAGTAGAAGCACTTTGTTGATAAGAGTGGGAAGAGGAGAATGGGCCGACTGTTTCAAGCTGACAGGAAGGCTACCGTAACTCAAATATCCACTCTTTACAACCGTGATGAGCAGAAAAGCATCTCAGGGCACACAGTACGCTGAACATCGAGGCAGATGATCTACAACAGCAGAAGACCACATCAGGTTCCACTTTTGTCAGCCAAGAACAGGAAGCTCTGAGTCACGGAAACTAGACAGCTGAAGATTAGAATAGGCTCTGCTGAATTCTCGAATCAGTTTAATCAGAAGGTGTTGATCTATAGCAGCTTGACTCTGATAATAATGCTGACTGTAATTCAAAGGAGAGGTTTATATTAAAGCCCTCATTCTAAAATCATAAATGATATCTAATATCATTTCTATAGTAACTGTACAACTATATTAGATAGAACAAACTAAAAATTAAAATATTATTATTAAGAGAGAGGAAAAACGAGAGGCTGGTAAGGGAATGACTGTTTATCGCTGCTATAATGTAAATGATAATAGAACTAACTTGTCTCACAGATGTTCCACAACATTAAAAAGTAACTTTAAATGGATAAAAAGTACGATGTGTACGATGTCAAGTACAATGAAAATTGTAATTTGGGACATGCTGCTGTAGGAAAATAATCATACCACCCTATCACTGACTATTTTTTTATACACACCACACCACATACTTTTGGCCATTTAGTGTACACTGTTGTTTCACACACAAGTCTAGTAATAATTTAAATCACCATTTTTACAAGGTCTTTTTTATTATTTGTTATTTTCACTATCCCATGTCTACAGACTTGTTTTGGTGTTAAACTGAGCACCAGTCATGAAACAAATTTCTGTGTGTGATTAGATTGAGCCACATCACTCAGAACGAACCTTGTTTTAATATGCATGTGGCGACAACAACTGAACAAAAACGCACATAAAGCTACAGCCACACACATACACACACACACACACACACAGACTTGGGCACTGCTCAAGACACCACAACTTAAATCCTGGATTAAGGTTAACGATATTGTGTGACCAGATTGTGGTTCCGATGCTAAATGTTCTCTAGATGAAAGCAAGGCGATGTTATAAAAGTAGATTCATTCAGTTTATTACAGAGACTGCTCTTTCTATGTGGGTATGAAAAAGATGCAAATAATTAAACAAGGTCTTTTGAAGCTGTTGTACCTTTTGCTGCAGTGCTAATATAGGCAGCGCTGGGATGTCAGAATGAGTCGGTGTCCTCTAGAAGGCAGTGTTGCTTATTCTTTTGCTTTGGGGCCTAAATCTCTACAAGGCTTCTTGAGTTTTATCTCTATACACACAGACCAATATATGTATGCATGTATATACACTGCCCTCCAAAAGTTTGGAAACGCCTGAACAAAATAGGGTTTTTGGGCAATATCAGCATAAATCCTCTTTAGTTAGTGACCATTTTGCATTGATAATAAGGGACAACACAAACTATGAAAACATATTTTATTAAATAAAAAGTTTATGAACATAAACATGAACATAACATAGAAAAA